>OX596075.1:113484401-114084401 GCA_951394005.1 Protophormia terraenovae | reverse complement strand
TTGATAATATATAATTTTCAAGATTTTTTAAAACAGTTGTTTATCAAAATACCTTAAAAAGTTTTCTAGCGAAACAAAACCCCATTGGAAAAATTTTTAAAATATTTTTTTCATAACCAGCATAAAATTACGAATTTTTTGATACCCATTTCGACAAAAAAAAATCGAAACTTTTTTTACCAAAATGTATGGGATCCATGATTTTTCAATCGCTGGTAGGGAACTGAAGACCAATTTTAAAAATTTTTTAAATAATTTTTTCGTATTAAACAAATTTTTAAGAATCGGAAATTTTCACGGTATCATTTTGTGATACCCAAAAGTAAAATATGCTACTTAATTTTTCGATAGGAGCAGGGGGAATGGTAGCCCCCATACAAAGTAAATATTTAATATCACATATCTCCAGAACTACTACAGACAAAGTAATGAAATTTTGTGGAAATAATTTTATTATTAATCTACATCACTGAGATGAAAATGGGGTGGGTAGATTCAGGGGGAGTTATAGCCCCCATATAAAGTAAATATTTATTATCACATATAAACCTCTGAACCGATTTTCCTGAAATTTTCACAGTATCATTTTGTGAAACCCGAAAGTAAAATATACTTCTTTATTTTTCGATAGGAGCAGTGGAACTGGTAGCCCCCATACAAAGTAAATATTTAATATCATATACTCCAGAACTATTACAGATAAAATTATAACAGTTTGTGAAAATAATTTTATTATTAATCTATATAATTGAAATAAAAATGGATCGGGTAGGTCTAGGGGGTGTAATAGCTCCCATATAAAGAAACTATTAGTTATTGGATATCATAAACACTTTTAAAGCAAAAATCTTAAAATTTAGCAAAAACATCTTTCTCATCAACCTCTTAACTCCAAATGAAAAAGAAACAGATAGTACTAGGGGAAATAACATCCCCCATACAACGAAAATATTAAAAATCGAATATCTTAGGAACTATGCAGCAAATGTTTCAATATTTTGTTAGAAATATTTTCTCATCAACCTCCAAACTTCAGATGAGAAAGGAGAGGGTAGGGCCAGGTGAAATGATACCCCCATACAACGAAAATATTAAATATCGTATATTTTAGGAACTATTACAGCAAAAGTTCTAATATTTTGTTCGATATATTTTACCACGAATTTAATTATTTTAGTATTAAGTAGATTATAAATAACAACTAAACAAATAATAAGTTAATAAATATAAATTTTCTAATCCAAATTTTAATTTCTTTTCACTGCAATGAAGGCAACAAAGCGCACCGGGCTAAGCTAGTATTTTATTATATATGTATATAAAAGAGTAATGTCTGAGTGATTGACTGACTGACTTACTTGGTGATTCATTATCGCACAGCCCAAACGTTTAAAGCTAGAAAGATGAAATATGAACTATAGATTGTTCTCCTACCGAATAAATCCAGTAAGATGGGATTTTTGGAAATTCGAATGTTTAGGGGGTAAAAAAAGGGGTAAAAACGGGTAAAATCAGTAACCTTACATCTCCTAAACTAATAGAGATACAAAAAAAGTTAAATCGATGCTTTTATTCATTTAAAAAATAATTGGATAGGAGTCTGGTACTTTTTTGAAATTCGGCTCCTTTAGGGAGAAAACTGGTAAAAACTATAATTTGGTACTATTTTTGAACCCTATCTATCTTTTAATCCAGTAAGCATAGACATAAAATGTGCATCATATTAGTATCTTATCAAAAATTGGCGAATACAATTTTGGTACTTTTCGGAAATTCGAACGTTTAAGGGGTAAAAATCGTACCTGATTTTGGTACTTTTTTCCACAAAATATTTTTTTCTTTTTACTGACACATACATATGAATATTTTAACATTAGATCCCAGTAAAATTTTGAAATTCATTGAAATACCATCTTTGTTACATTCAAGGGGACTAAAAAATACCAAAAAGGGGATAAAATCATAAATTTAATTTTATTCAATTTAAATAATGCATTTTTTATTTATTATATTAAACTTAGAGATATGAACTTAAGTATATGTAGTCCTAAGTGAGTGAGGAAAATTGTGGTACTTTTTTGAACTTCTAATGGTACTTTTTGAATTTTCTATAATATTGAACTTGGGAACATGAAATTAAAGTGAATGAGAATCCATAACACGGGACTTTTTCATTCTTTTAATGGTACTTTTTGAATTTTCTAATTTTCGTTCTCCCATGGTACTTTTGGAATTTCATATAATATTGAACCTACAAATATGAATATATGGTCCAAGTGAATGATAATTTATAAAAAAAAGGATTTGTCGTACTTTTTCATTCTTTTAATGGTACTTCTTGAATTTTATACAATATTGATTTAGAAACATAAAATTCAATAGGGGAAGTTTGTGGTACTTTTTCGTTCCAATGCTACTTTTTGAATTTTCTATAGTCTTGAATCTTTAAATATGAAATTAGAAATACATATATGGTCCTAAGTGAACAAGAATCCAGAAAAGAGGATTTGTGGTACATTGCATTCTTCTAATGGTGGTTTTTGAATTTTCTAAATTGAACCTGGGAACATAAAATTAAAGATATATGGGCCTAAGTTAGGGTTGCCAGACGGTCTTGAATGAGCTTGATTGTCAAGATATTTTAGGTCTTGTCAAGTTTCAAGCTAAAATACAATTTGTCAAGCTAAAAATATTCTATCCTACTTTAAAAAATTCCACAATTTAAATTTCTTAAAAAATATAATAAATTTTGTCAAATATAAAAATTTGAGTTTATAATATAGTATGGTTTTCAGTTCCTTAAGTAAATCCCTTACATAACAACTTTTTGGAAGTTATAGAATTTTCCTTAAATTATAGCCTTAAAAAGTAAATGTTGAATTAAATTGTTTTCCCAATTAACTAAAGTGAAGTTTATGCTGGTATAGATAATACATACACATATATATGTATATATATGTATATATGTGTTGTCTGACCAGGTAAATACAAACATGTACATACATATGTATGTATGGATGTATGTTATTTTTTAATTTCATAACTTTAACTTTAATTAGAAACCAACAAATAGAAAAAAAAAAAAAACAAAACAACATCAAACATGATAATTAAAAAACTTTATCTGCCTCAAAAAAAAATAAAACTAATTTCTATTTTGATGTTTTTCTTTTTTTATCAAAATAAGATGAAAACTTCAAGCCTTGATATCCTGTTAAAAATACCTATGGAAATACTATAAAATAATACTTTTTTTTTGTTTTTTTAGTAAAAAAAAAACGACGGAAATGTAAATTCTATTGATTGAAACTGAAATAGAAGTTTTATTTTAATCAAACATCTTAATTTCCTGTTTTAACTAAATACTTCAAAGGTTTCTTTTGTAAAATTAATTAAAATAAACCTCAAACTACAGAATATTTAAATATAAAGGTGCGACTTTGGATGTAAAAAAGTATCTGAATTCTAAAAACAAATTAACTATTTATTTTTTTAAAACGTGGCCAATGACAAATTTACTTAAAAAGCTTAGTGGCATATGGAATTTTAAAATGATTAGTTCTGGTTTTTTCAGATTTTTTAAACTAAAGATTAAAAATATTGTTTTTTTGAGCAACAACAAATAATAAAATCTTTGTTAGTTAAGATATACTAATTAAATTTTCGGTTATAACCGACTTTATCATATGAAATGACAAAGAATAAACGAATTTACTGTTTTAATAAAAACAAAAAAAATCTAAAATTACCCATAAAGTTCACAATAGGAAATGGAGTTAACAAACTTCTTAAAACAAACATATTTAAATTTTCAATAGATTTATATATAAAATATATATATATATCTATATATATATATATATATATATATATATATATATATATATATATATATATATATATATATATATATATATATATATATATATATATATATATATATATATATATATATATATATATATATGATATAAAATAGGTAAAATTCAAAAGGACTTGTAATTACCCTTATTTAATCCATCTCCGTGAAGACACCTTTATAAAATTATTACATATGTATTCATAGAGAAAGTTTTAATTTAGAAAAAATACCAAAAAAAATGTAAAAATTTATATATGTAAAAAACTGTATCTTGCAAAATGTGAATTTAAATATGTCGAAAACTTTAAGAGATGATTAACACATGCAATCATATTTTTGTAGTCCTTATTAGTCTCCTGCGCAAGATGATTTGAAAAGCAAACACACTTGGATTTCAAGTGTGTGTTTCATAGCCAACATGTGCAAAAACAACAATAAATACTGTTCGTACTGTTCGCTGCCCGAAGCAAAGCAAGTGTGTACTGTGTATGAGCGACTGCAAATCCGTGAGTTCAAATCATTTATCGTAAACAAGTGGTGCAAGTGGTGTGGCAAAAAAAAGCAAATCATACAAGACGTTGAGAAATGATTTAAAGATTTCAAGTGGGCTTAATGATTTGTTTGTTTTTTGTAATACGTAGTTGCTGTGTGTGGCAAAAAATCTTCATAATGTGTAAAAAGTGGTTGTTTATAAATATTCTTGCATACACACACATATATACAGTATGTCTATATTTTATTGTTGGTTCTTCTTTTCTAAATAAATGTAAAAGGGTGAATTCATAAAGTTAAATACTCTTTAAAAAATACTCTTTATTAAGAGTTAAAAAAGTAAAAAAATTAAAGTTGATATTTGAAACTGTCAGTTACATATGTAAGTTAGAAAATTTTTATCTTTAGTATTTATTTATATTTTAAATAAAGTTAGTCTTATTATTAATTGTATGTTTATAAAAAATTTTAAAATTGTACTTATTTATATTATGATAGATTTTATTGCATTTAATTTATATTTACTAAGTAATCATTCTATTTTAAAACTAAAAGGAAATAATATAGAACAATGTCTTTTCATTTTTCAAATTCGTTTCCATATACGTTTACTCCTTGACTAATAAATTTTCCCAAATGTTAAGAATACGATGGAACATCTGCACTGTAATAAAATTATAAATGAAATATTTTAAGACGTTTACCTAAATTGTGTGTACATGTTCAATATATAATCAAGTAAAGGATGCTGTTTTACCTGATTGTAAGCGAACTCAATTCGTGGTTTTATAAAAAATAAATTTACATTTTTTACAGTGCAGAACATATGTACTTGTTTCTTATTGATCTATTTAGCTGCTTCTACAGATTTTATTGCCAAATTCTTGCTGTTTTAAATAAATTTTTTACACTAAGAAATATACCTGTTTTTATTGGACTAAAGTTATTTTTAGAAAAGTCTTATACATATTATTACCTAATGTAAAAATGAGTTTATAAATAAAATTATAATATTATTACCTAATATATTTCATATATGCTATAAATGAAGTTATGAATGAAAATCTTTCAACAGTTATTTCAAAAGTGTTCTCGTGTTCAGAATTGAATTTTTTGTGCTCCAACCATCTTTTCACAGATTATGTTTCTTCACATGAATACAGACAACATTATTATCTGTGATATAGTTTAAGTATTTATATACATATGTATAAGAAAGTAGTATATAAGTAATTAAGTATATATTTGTTTTAAGTAATAATATAAAAAAACCTTGTAAAAAACTTTAAATATTTAATAAAATCTGTTTACTAATAAAACTTAATGCATGTTTCTTTAAATTGTTATAACTAGTAACATTAATAATTTATTTGATCGTAAATAACAATAAGTTTATAAACAATACTTTTATAAACAATACTTTACTTACGAAATTACTTTATACAGTCATGAACGCACACACACACATATAATTTTAATAAAAAAGAAAACACAATTTTTTTCCTTATTGAAGCAAACAAGTGGTCAAAAGGCTTGTAGTTTTTTATACAAGCCTTTGAGAGGCTTGTTTGGTCGCTATCATAGCACACTCATGATTTGTTCATAAAGTTGAAGCACACACGCAGTATTTGTATGGTTTTAAGTGCCTGCAGAACAGTATTTATTACTCCGCACACACACTGATAACAACACTTGAAAAATATCAAGTGGCTTGTACAGCCTTATAAGACACAGTTTGCAGGGCTCTAGTCCTTATCGAAAGCATTTGAGCACATTCTGTACGTGTTTTGGTTGTATCACTTTAAATAGAACATGTTTGTCCATCTGTCTGTCTAGACTGTCTAAACTATCTATCTTAAAGACCATTTTCCAAAATCACTTTAACACTTAAAGGTACATAAAAGAATTTCATACAAATATTAGTATTGAATTTTAAAAACAAATCCTACAAACAAATTATTTAACAATGCTCTTGCAAAAGAAAAAAAATATACTTATTAACCGATTACTATAAAAAAAATTTGTAACTGATTGAAAAATGAAAAAATTAATGTAATTTATAACACTGGTTGACAAATAATTTTTTTTCGTGCTCCTTCAAAAAAAATATGTAGACTAGATGGAATTCCGCATGTTAAACTCGAATCTGCTTTCAGTTTTTTTCCATCAGGTCGGAATTTTTTTTATGGGCGTGTCTAATATTGTGCCCTAAATATGCCGATTACTCGAGTATATTTCACTATTACTTTAGAAGGGTATGCATGATTTATATAAATGATATACCAAGATATGCGGAATAAAATTAGCTTTAGATCGCTCTACTATCAAATTTTTATCCTCTTAAAACTCAAGATTTCTTTTTTAAAGTGAAAACATCAAAAATATTTAAGTTTATTACCTTTATCTCAAAGCTGGCAAAATTACGAGTAAATAAAGCCACATACTATGAAAATTGATGCACAAATCTTGATTGGATTTACAGTTAAGTTTGGATACCCAAGCATAACTATAGCAAAAAAAAAATAAAAAAAAATTTTCGTCTTAAAGAAAAAATAGGTGGATTAGATGGAATTCAACGTGCTACATAAGAATCAGCTTTTACTTTTTTTCTATCACGCATTGATTTTTTTTATGGACATGACTACTATGACCCCGTCTTTAGGCAGTCACACTTGTATAACTCGAGAACAGTTTGTCCAATTAAGATAAATTGAACTTTAATATATAGCGGCCTAAATTGTCTTTGATCTGAATTTATATAATTTTTTGTCCAGTTAATATTCCGTAGTTATTTGGTAATTAGTACCGAAAATTTTAAAGTTTATTTTTTTAAAAAGTGTTGAAAATTTTGATCAATAACTCTGAAATTCTTCAGAGAATAAAAAACGTACGTAAACGTACCTTGAAGACAATTTTCATATGCACCTTTTGATGTATCACTTATCAAAATCGTGTAAAGGGTTCTTGAGTTATAGCCTAAGTTTGATAAACCATTCTCGAATTTTATAGTACCCGGTAAAAAAAAAATTGAATGCAGATTCTTGTTTAACTCGTCAAAATCCACCTAGTCCACCCATTTTTGTTTCAAGAAAAAATAAAAAAAAAAATTAGTTTTAGCCTCCACTGTATTTCTATGCAATTGTATGTAAAATGGGTATTTTTACTTAACTGTGAATAAAATTTCGACTTCTGCATCAATTTTGAAGATATATACCTTATTTTATTCGCAGCATTACCAGCTTTAAGATAAAGATGATAAACTGTAACATTTTACATGTTTTCATTTATTAAAAGAAATTTTAATAACAAAAAAATCTAAAATTTTGCATGAAAAGGTTTTTTTTGGGCACTTATTTCAAAATAACTCCGAAGCTATTGAGCACATAAAAAAATTAAGTTTGGGGAATTTGAAGATTTTTTTAGTCCGCATCTTTTGGTGTATCACTTTGATCAATCGTACATACCGTTCTTGAGTTATAAGGAAATATACTACAGTAATGGCCTTACTAAGGGCGAAATATTAGACACGCACATAAAAAAAATCCAGACCTGATGGAAAAAAAAAACTGAAAGCAGATTCATGTCTAGCACATTAAAATACATCAAGTCCAACTATTCGTCCAAGGGGGAGGATTTTTTTGTTAACCAGTGTAATTTGTATGATTACAGATAAAAAAAAGAAATATATTTGTATGTGATAATTATTATGATTCCATTTTATAATTTATTAGTAAGGTTTATAATCTTACTAATAACTTTAAGGTCTATAACCTTTTTTTAAATATTGCTTTCAATTTCATCCTGTTATTATCATTTAATAGTTCCACACGCAGAGAAAAAACATTTCTCAAAATGGTTGTCCCAACAATATTATTTTCATCGCAAAGAAAATTTTCCATTGCAAACATTCTTATTGTTGAATATATTTTATTTTAAAAACAATTTTGTTGCAGCAATTTTGTTGTTGGCACAACATGTTAAGCAATATGTTTAAATTAGAACCAAATTATTGTTGTTAAAATTCTATGTGCAAAAAAATTAATAAATTTGCAAATAAAATTGCGTTTATAATTTTCAATTTACAACAAAATGATTGTTTTTAATTGACAACAATATACATTATTAGTACTTGACAATAAGTATAGTTGCTGATTTTTATTCAGTTTAATGTGCTTCTTTCCTAGAGTTAGTTATCTGTCAGCGTGTTAAAAATATATTAGAAAATATACTGAATGTATATTTAAAAAAGTAAATTATTTAAAATAAATTATTTTAATGAAAATAAGAAAGAAAGAAATATTTTACAAAACTGTTTCAGATTGTGAAAATATTATAAATGGATAATGGGCAAAGAAAACTACATTATAGGTTTCGGAAGGCAAAAAAAAAAGTTCACCGGAGATGAATCTATCCATCTTTTTATACCAAAGTGATTTATTTTACATAACTAAATTATACTTAATTTTAATAAAACTACCATACGATAAATTAACTGGCTTTTATTTATTAATTTTTTGGCATATTAATTGTTTCTCGAAACTATAAGTATTTTAATTGTGAATCAATGCTGTATACATGAATCAAGTACATACACAACAAAAATATGGTTGCAAATCAACAATATTTTTATTATGATTTAACCATATGATTGTTGTATACATGAATCAAATACATACTCAAATAAAATATAGTTGCAGATCAATAATATTTTTATTGTGATTCAACCATTTACAGACAACCATAAAATCCAAATATAATATGATAGTACTCGATTATGGTTGCTATTCACCATATTTTTGCTTTGCGTGAATATATTTTTTCCTGTTTTAGGAGGGAAGATATGTATGTATTTCTAATAGATCTTTAAAAGATCGATATCCATAGATTTTTTAAAGAAAATGTTTTTTTTTATTTTTTTATTGTAACTCCTTTATTATGAACTTAATTTTCTGATTTTTAATAATAATATTGAAGAAATTAAAAACTTATACATATATCTAGGTATGAATCTTTTATTAATTTTCAACACATTTTCAAACGTTTTTTTATATACATTTTTCCATCAAATTTCAAATATTTACTGTTTCTTTAACTTAGAGCTCATTTACATTGGGGATTTTCCCTGGAAAAAATCGCTGCAACTTTTACGTTTGTAGGCAAGAGGTGTAGAGAAGCATGCGGGGTAAGAAAAGTTGCATGTCGTCGCAAAGCAAAAAAATTTCATGAAATTTTTTCAAATTTATTTTAAATTTTTATGATTTGTTGTTTTTTGTCAAACATTTTTGAAAAAATTTCACAATACAAATTTATATGTGTAAATGCAAAAGGGATTTGGAAACAACTTCAAAAGAAAATATAATTAAAAATTGCTGCGATAATCCCCAATGTAAATAGGCTCTTATTAAAGTTTAACTAATTCATGTTATAAATTTAAAATCAAAATTAAAGTAAAACAAAAAAAGCCACAAGTTCTGCCAATATTTAACTTTGTTCATAAGTACGAGTGGGTGCGAAAAAAAATCAATTCAAACTCACACAGTAGGACAGACACACTCGCACTCACGTTCACACAAATATCTGAAATTGGGCTTTATATTGTGGTTGTCTGTATATAAATTTACGAATTTCAATGAAAAACTTTAAAAACCAAGTGCTCATAAGTGTGTATGTGGTTTTGTAGGTGGTGGAGAATAAAGCGTTTACACTAAGGAAAATTACTATGGCTTAATACTCAAAAATTTCAATGCTCCTTTTTAGTAAAAATTGCAGAATTATTAAAACCACTTGTCACATTACTAGCTACGTGACTAGTCACTTTAACATAGGCTTGTCCTAGGCGGTAGTCTATTGTCATCTAAACGACTTCCTAGTGTAAATTTTTTGCACACACAATCACCTCCACGACTGCCAAAGGATCAATAAAATGACAAATAGGCACTTCAATGACCAATAGGTGGCCCTTTTTTAAATACACAGTCACTTTAACGGCTACAAAGAGCAACTTTTAGGCGCATACAATAACTTTACTGGTTCCAATGAGTCAGTTAAAAATTTTCAATTCTTCTTTTCGTCTTTTTCCCGCTTACCATAGCGTCAGTAAAGTGCCAATTGCAAATACTCATTAGTGACTGACGAAAAGCGGGTTAATTGCCACCAAATAAACTGCTGGAACCTGTTAACTTTTTCCAGAAAGCTTCTTGAAAACTAAATTAATTAAAATCGATATTTTTGAATGGCTTTTCTACGTATTAAATAAATTTAATTAAGTTTTATTCAAGTCTATTTTTATTTCAATATGTGTAACATTCAATGCCTATGTAAACACTTTCCTTTTGATTTAGGTTAAAAATGTATCAACATCAGCAAAATTAAACTTAAATTATCAACACTTTTCAGCAAAAAAAAAAAAAAAATCCAAAAGCAAAAAAAGTATTTGTATATAAAGAAACATAAAAAAACAAGTAGCTCAATAAATGCCAAACAATATCCTACGGGCTAGAATTTCCCTTTAATACCTGCAAACTGTCCTACACCATCTACCCCTCACCAACCAACAACTCAGCCAAACAAAACAACAAAAAGGAAATAAAGAAAGTTTTACCAAATATTCGTACATGTGGAAGGGATGATAAATTAAAGAGGCCTTAAATTAACATTGACTTTAACACCTGATGTCTGATTGTTGGGCATATGTGTTAGTACAAATGTGTGTGTCTGTGGGAGAGTGTAAAAAAAAAAACATACTTAATAAACACACATTCACATAAATGGTTTGGTATATGAAAATATGAGGTATGGTGTAGCTATCAAATAAATTATATAATTAAATATTTTGTTTGTGGGGTTTTGGTTTGGCCTTAAATGCAGACATTTAGGAGAAATTTATATGTATATGTGAGTAAGATTTAAAACTTTAAGAATAAACTTAAAGTAATGGATGGTTAAATTTTCCAAGAATAATAAAAAACTTTTTTAATTCGTTATAAATAAATGTTTTATTTCATATCTTAAATCTATTTCAAAACAGCGGCAACGGGAGCGGCATGTACTACAGGAGTAGCAGCATAAGCTCTAGGTACCACTGGAGCAGCAACAGCTGGGGCAGCAGCTACAACGGGAGCAGCAGCATAAGCGGCAGGGAAGGCAGCAGAGTGAGCAATGTGGTGGGCATTATAGCTGGAAGCATAAGGAGCTACATAAGAAGCATGACCTACAACAGCAGGAGCAGCAGCATAAGCTAAAGGAGCAGTATAAGCCAAAGGAGTAATGATACCAGCTTTAGCGGCAGCTACAGCCAAAACAGCAAAAAAGCAAACAGCGATCTGGAAAAAGGATTTAATTAAAATTAAAATATGTTTTATTTTTCCAAAAGAAATTCCAAAAACTTACGGATTTGAACATTTTGTTTAGGTTTTTTTTCGTTTGACTTTACAATCTGTAATTGTTACAGTTAGTAGAAAAACTCAATACTTTTATAGTATTTTTTGTATGTTTCTAAAATATTATTTGAAACATGTCACGTTTTGCCAAGACCATGAATTAAAATTAGATGTTAGAGAAAGGCAAAATCAAGTTTATTATAAAAAACTTGCACTTGTTTTATAAGATAAGTATTAAATATTTATACATTGATTTTATATAAAATTTATATTTAAATGCAATTTGTTAAATTTTTAAATTCTTCAGTATTTTTTTTTTTTTCGGTATAAAAATATATATTTCCTGCAAGTAAGAAAATATTATTTATTTAAAATCTAACCACATTTTATATGTTTTAAAATCAATGTATTTGTATAAAAACATAACCCAGCAAAACAAAAATTGTATACTTTAGACAAAACTTCTCCATCAGAACCGGAAAGCAGGCTCTGTTAAAGTCGGTATGATAATAGTAGCTCTTTTGCTAATCTAAAAATATCTTCAAATTCCCCAAACGTAATTTTTGTATGTGCTCAATAGTTTCGGAGTTATTTGAAATAAGTGTCCGAAGAAAATCATTTTCATGCAAAATTTTAGATTTTTCTGTTACTTAAATTTCTTTTTATAAATGAAAACATTGACAATGTTACAGTTTAGCATCTTTATCTTAAAGCTGTTACAGCTGCGAATAAAATAAGGCATGTATCTTCAAAATTGATGCAGAAATCGAAATTTTATTCACAGTTAAGTAAAAATACCCATGTTACATACAATTAAGTAGAAATACAGTGGTGGCCAAAAAAAAATTTTTTTTTTATTTTTTTCTTGAAACAAAAATAAGTGGACTAGGTGAATACTGCCAAGTTAAGCAAGAAACTGCATTCACCTTTTTTCTATCGGGTACAGTTTTTTTTATCATAACCTTATTCAGCAGCCACACTATACAATTCGGGAATGGTTTGTTAAACTTAGGCTATAACTCAAGAACCCTTCACACGATTTTGATAAGTGATACATCAAAAGATGCATACGAAAATTGTCTTCAAGGAACGTTCACAATATTTTTTATTCTCTGAAGAATTTCAGAATTATGGATCAAAAATTTTACCACTTTTCAAAAAAATAAATTTTAAAATTGTTGGTACAAATTCCTACGGAAATATTAACTGGACCAACAATTATATAAATTCAGCTCAAAGACAATTTAGGTCGCTATATACTAAAGTTCAATTTATCTTAATTGGACAAACTGTTCTCGAGATATACAAGTATGACTGCCTAAAGGCGGAGTTATAGTAGTCATGCCCATAAAAAAAATCAATGCGTGATAGAAAAAAAGTAAAAGCTGATTCTTATTTAGCACATTGAATTCCATCTAATCTACCTATTTTTTTATTTAAGATGAAAAAAAATGTTTGCCGACTAGTGTATTTTCACTTAACTGTAGGTATGCATGGGTATTTGTGCATCAATTTTTATGATACGAGGCTTTATTTACTCGTAGTTTCGCCAGCTTTGAGATAAATATGATAAACGGAAACATTTTTGATGTTTTCACTTTTAAAAAAAAGTTTTAGTAAAAAAAAGAAATCTTGAATTTTGCATGAAAAAAAAATTTTCCGACATTTTTTTCGAAATATCTCCAAAACTATTGAGCGGATAAAAATTTATTAGAAGAACGACTTAAAGCCAATTTTATTCCA
Organism: Protophormia terraenovae; assembly: GCA_951394005.1. Taxonomy (NCBI): domain Eukaryota; kingdom Metazoa; phylum Arthropoda; class Insecta; order Diptera; family Calliphoridae; genus Protophormia; species Protophormia terraenovae. Next base: position 114,070,925 of record OX596075.1, on the reverse strand, counting down.
CACATTTTAGTGTATTGTTTATATAGATCGATACCGTTCTCGAGTTATGGTGAAATATACTCGAGTTATCAACTTATTTAGGATGCAATATTAGACACGCCCATAAAAAAGAATCTTGAACTGATGGGAGAAAAATGAAAACAGATTCGAGTTTAGCATGCAAAATTCCATCTAGTCCATATATGTTTTTTTGAAGGAGCACGAAAAAAAAATTGTTTGTTGGCCAGTGTAATCATCCTAGACAAGTAAAGATATGAAGAGTGTATAAGCTATTACAGGTTTCACTCTTAACCAATCAGAGGTCCACCTCAATGAAAGTTAAATCATTCATTCCCTTAAAAATTTGTTAGCCGAGCGCTTGTGTATGACCGTACATCACATCTGCTTTAAAAAATACACACAAGCTTATTAGATGCTACTTCACATCAACATAAAAATTATAAAACTGTTGTAATTACAATACACACAATAGCAAAGCAGCATCATATAAGCGGTCAACTAACCCAGGCTTTAATCAGACTTGACGATGTGGTTTAATTGAGAAATGGCGAAATATTGTCAATGTGATTACAATTATTTTGTTCTCAGTGTAGCCTTCCACACATTTTGTAGAAAGCAAAATGATAGCTTTAGATATTTTCAAGGGGTTTGATGGAGAATGAACATCCCATTCATTTTTATCAATACTTATAGCTTTTTGTGTCAGTTCTCATTTCTTACTCATAGATCTCAGTACACAAATTATTAATAGAATTTTTTCCAATAAGTAACATTGATTTTGCGAAAGTTTTGGACAAAAATTACGGATATTAAAAAGAATTAAAAACATGATTTATTTCGCAATATTTTATATTATTTTTAAAATAATCTGAATGCAGTGTCCTAAAAAAAGATCACACTATGCAGCAGTATTTTGGGAGAGGAATCGTTCCACCTGCAATTGACACCTAGAGGAATTTGACATTGAAAATTTCTGTAGAACATTTTAGCCCATTAAATCCAAGTTTTAAAAGACTTATATGTCTTTTCTTAAGTTTATTACACTCATAAAATGCTACCAATTGCTGCCGCTACGATCCTTTATTTTTATCATAGTACTATTGAGATAATAGCTTTTAAGTAAAATTTACTAACTTCTGTTTCAAATCTATTAGATAAATAACTTATTCTTCTGACTCCCTTAATATTTATATCGCTTCTAAGCGATCGAAAAATACACAATTTGTAAGCCGGGTTTTTAAAGTTTATTTTGGAGTTTCTCGATAGTAAAGGTGTTTATCGGTGCAAGTAGAGTATCTGACTTATTGATTCATTGTACGCAGAGGAAACTTTCATATAACAAATATATTCCCAGCATAAGAGGAACTGAAAAAGAGCTGAAATAGTCATGAATTTAACATTGTGTTGGCATTGGAAGGAAGTACTTACTGGTGAAAAAGAGCTGCAGAAGTTCTTTTTTTACCCATGGTTGTCATTGCTAGGATGTTCTTCTTTTATACTTCTTATTCTTTTATTTAGAAGTACTTCCTTTAAAACTATGTTTATGAAATTTTTTACATAAATTCAGTTTTAGCCTTATTAAGAAATAATAAAAATGCATTAAAATTTACAAAAATTTTAACCTTTTTTCAAGCTAAAATGTCATTTATTTTAACTTTTTTGGAAGTAATTATTAAGATTTTCCCAAAAAGTTTAAAATATTATTTTTGTTCCACTTTTGAAGTGGTGAAAATGTTCTTTTTTGGAAGCTTTTGATCGTTTTTTTTTTTTTCTTTGCTGGGATTATGTTTAAAAGTTGTTAACTATATGTAGACTAATTTTTATTAATGCAGCAACAAAATTATGGTTGTGATAATCAAATAGTTGTTTCCGCCAGCATATTATTTTTCTTGTAAACATAAAATATATTTATTACAATCACTAATATAATTCTTTTGTACCTTATTCTAGAACTGAGTAAAAAGTGACCGTAAAAAACGTTTAAACATAATATATTTACCTTAACAATGCTCCACTATATTTTTTTCTCCACTTTTGGAGTATCATCTTAATGTGGATTGTGTTTTAAATATCTTTTGTTATTATAATGGAATGTACTCTACAGACTGTATGGAATAAGTATACGATACCTATTTATTTGTTATTTTCATTAATCTCTAAGTGTACCTCCATTTGTTGCCAATTGCCCAAAGGATAGCTGAACACATTAGTGGGAACATTTGTTGTAGATTATTCAAATGTGAAAAATATGAGTATCACTAATATTTATAATCTCAAAATAAACTTTTTATAGTAAAAAAAATCTATATTAATTAATAATTTATAATAAATCGAAATTACCTTCCTCCTAATTATAGCACATAAAACAATACAATGATGGTAAAGGCCGAGTAAGTGCAGTTAATAAAGAGTAAAGAAGTTTTTTTTTTCTTTAATTAAGTGCCGTTTCCGGTAGTTTTCCTCCAAAAAATTCAGTCTAGCGAATATTACAACTTTCATTGTTAAACACAGTTATAAAACTGTTGTTAATAAAGTTGTTTCATCCTCTGAAAAATAAAACAACAATTTTGAACTGATAACATGGCGACAAAATTAACAGTTCAGCGAGTATTTTAAATCAAAGCAAAAAAAAAAATAAAAAATAAGCAGCAATAAAAAATTAAAAAAAAAAATAAATAAATAGAAAAGTGCCACAGAAAAAGGAAATAAAAGTACGGAAATGAATAATCTCATTGACGATAACGTAAAAGATTTAATGAGAAAATTGTGAACATCTAATGCAATTCAGGGAGAAAAAAAGGTTTAAATACAAAACAACAACAAAAAATAAATCAATAAGATTTAAAAGCACTAAACAAAATCATGATTATTTATTTAAATTGAAAAATGCAATGAAGAAGAAAAAAAGGGGTTTAATTAAATATTTTTAAATAATTAATTAAAACAACTAAAAACTAAAGTTAATTATATAACATATAATTACATTCCCTGAACTATACTCTACTAAGGATTTATTTTCCCTACCCTAAAAGTAGGCTTTAGTTAATGACTATTTAACTGGTTTTAATATTTGATTTAAGCTGTTTTTTTATTTATTTAGTTTTTTCTCTTTATTTGGTATATTTTTTGCGTATTTAATAATTGACTTTGTTGTGTTGTTGTGGTTGCTGCTGCTGTTGTTATTTTATGTCTTAATCCCTTTGGCCAATTTAGTTAGGCATTTATGATTTCAATTCCTTAAAGGGTTTGTTTTTATGTTAATTTGACTCTGTATATTTGTTAGAATTTTTACGGGCTCTATTATCCCAGTATTTTATGTTTAGTAAATAAAAATGAGAATGGAATAAAAAAAAAGAATCCTTATTAAATGCTAAAATTTAGTTGTGTGTATCATTATTCTGAATGTTAGCTTCTACTAATTAGTAAAACAAGGGGTTTATTAACCGTTAAGTATACCACCAGCTCTACTAACAGCAACAACAACAACAAATATGTAATATAATGTATTTGCCTTAGTGGTAGTTTGAGCCAGAGACCATGTTTCTTTTACCATGATATAATTTCTAGTAACTTGCATTTTATGAGTTCTAATTTCTTTCTGACTTTAACTAAATACGTTCGTTATTGTTTTTTTGTTTGTCGCTTTTTGTTTTTATTTTATTTCCTTTAGTTGTTTTATTTAACAAACATTATAATGGCCATCCCTTGGGTTGTAAATAGTTTGTGTTTATATAATAAAATCTTATTCCTTTTTTTCTAATATTTTACTTTTTGTGGTTTAATTGTAGAACAACAAAGTAAAGTTTTCAGTTTTTTGTGCTTGATAATATTCCCAAAAGTAGGCAACACTTTTGTAAAGTTAACCGAGAGACACAGCTTTTAATTAATGTAGTATTTGCGTATTGTTTAGATTTAAATTAGCTGTAAATGCCTTATAGAACAAATCTAGGATTTGTTTTTTTTAATTTTCATTAATTTTATTATTTTTATTAATTGGAAAAAAAGAGAATTCATCGAAAATTTTCTTTAAAAAAAGAATTCATCGAAAATTTTCCAGGAAAAGAGAATTCAACGAAAATTTTCTATGAAAAGAGAGTTCATCGCAAATTTTCTATGTAAAGAAAATTCATCGAAAATTTTCTATGAAGAAAAAATTCATGGAAAATTTTCTTTTGAAATAAAATTCATCATAAACATTCTATGAAAATGAAATTAATCGAAAATTGTCTATGAAACTAAAATTGAAAGTTTTCTAAGAAACTAAAATTCATCGAAAATTTTCTATGAAAATAAAATTCAAAAAAAATTTTTTATGAAAATAAAATTCATCGAAAATTCTATATGAAAAATTAATTCATCGAAAATATCCTTTGAAAAGAGAATTCGTCAAAAATTTTCCATGAAAATGAAATTCAGCGAAAATTTTATATAAAAAGAGAATTCGTCGAAAATTTTCTATGAAAATAAAATTTATACAAAATTTTCTATGAATAAAGAATTCGTCGATAATTTTCTATGAAAAGAATATTCATCGAAATATTTCTACGAAAAGAATATTCATCGAAATATTTCTATGAAAAGAGATTCATCGAAATATTTCTATGAAGAAAAAATTCATGGAAAATTTTCTTTGGAAATAAAATTCATTATAAATATTCTATGAAAATGAAAAAATTCATCGAAAATTTTCTATAAAAATAAAATTCATCAAAAATTTTTTATGAAAATAAAATTCATCGAAAATTCTCTATGAAAAATGAATTCATCGAAAATATCCTTTGAAAAGAGAATTCGTCGAAAATTTTCTATGAAAAGAGAATTCATCGAAAATTTTCTATGAAACTAAAATTCATCGAAAATTTTCTATGAAAATAAAATTTATACAAAATTTTCTATGAAAAAAGAATTCATCGAAAATTTTCTATGAAAAGAGAATTTTCCAAAGAAAAGCAAAAAATCAACAAACATTTTTTTTTAAAGAAAATTGATTGGAAAGTTTTTTATGATAAAAATTCATCACAAATTTTCTATGCGTTTTGGCCAATTTGGATAAAAATGAACCGACTTTTTCCAGGAAAAAAATGAAGAAAGATTTTGCATTTTTCGTGTAAAAACGAAGTCGGTAGCTTGTATAGGAGCCGAGAAAAGCCAACAACAAATACGATTTTTTGAGAGTATCTTCGGTTTTCTGCCGATATCTCAGTTATTTATCAACCGATTTTACTCATTTTTATTAGCGTTTTTCTAAGGAATATTCCCTACAGTTTGATGAATAAAACATATATATCCGATAACTGGGGCTTTTTAAAAACTGATTTCAACAGACAGATGGTCAGACGGACATCTTTATATCGCTCCCCTATCAATAAGGATCCAGAATATATTTACATTTTGGGGTCTTAGATGAATATTGTAGAAATTACAAACGGAATGACAAAATTATATATACCCTTTACACCTGTGGTGAAGGGTATAAGAAGCAATTCATCGAAAATTTTCTATGAAAAGAGAATTCATCGAAAATAATTTTTTATTAAAAGTAAGAATTTGTTGAAATATATCATATAGATCAATAATTTTTCTATTGATTGTTTCCGTTAAAAAATAATTTAAAGCGAAATTAGTTCATATTTCTCCTTGAGCGGATGTTGTCATATTTCGCCACTTTTAATTTCCGATTACCCATTCACTCTGGGTAACAACTTACAAATTGTTGTAATTTAACGGTTAATTATTGATAAACACAATAAAGCAAAAACAAAATAAAAGAATAATAAATTTATAAAAAGACTCCTATAATTACACATAATTACAAAAGTTCTTTATTTTACACTTTACCACCCAAACTCTCTCCCTTGTTATTAATGCATAAAAAAAATATACAAAAAGGGTGTTGCTCCTTCATATATACAAAAAAGAGTACATATGCCTACACATACTTAAAATCTTTTGTTTTTACTGTTGTTGTTGTTGTTTTTTTTTTTATTTTTTTATATAACATAAAACATGATTTTGCATGATGCATTTTAATTACACTCATTATGCCGAGCTTTCATTTTTGAGTTGTGGTGTTTGCTGCTAATGTTGCTGCATGTATGCGTGTGCTTGTGTTTGCATATTAACTGAGATTATCTCACTTAATATGACTGGTTGACTGGCTGCATGATTGACTGCCTCTTCTTGGCATGATGTTTGCATGAATGTATTTGTTGGCTGGAGAAACTTTTTTCTCTTTCCGTAAACATTGGAGTTATTAATGTTTGATTAAAGATTTATTAAAATGAGTTTTTTACTTAATTATAAGGCATTAATGTTTGTGAGTTCTTTTATTTAAAGATTTTGTTTTTCTCGTTGATGGTTTAAAAGATTTGTGCTTTTTAAGAAGACATCAAAAGAAAAATCTTTTAATTATTAAATTCTTTATTAAAAAAAAATTATTTGAATACTTTTTGTTTTTGCTTATAGAAAATATTCGATAAATTACCTTCTATATGTAATTTTCCATTATTTCTTTATCCAACTTTTATAACTTTTCTCTTTATAGAAAATGTTTGTTAATCTCGTTACATTGTTTCTCTTTTCAGGCATTTTTCGATAAATTCTGTTTTTATAGAATGTTTTTTAATAAATTCTCTGCTTATAGAACATTTTCCATAAATTTTCTTTTCATAGAAAATTTTCGATGAATTCTTTTTTCATACAAACTTTTTGATAAATTCTCTTTTCATAAAAAATTTTCGATGAATTCTTTTTTCTTAGAAAATTTTCAATGAATTCTCTTTTCATACAAACTTTTTGATAAATTCTCTTTTCATAAAAAATTTTTGATGAATTCTGTTTCAAAGAAAATTTTCGATGAATTAACTTTTCATAGAAAATTTTCGCTGAATTTTTTTTTTTTTTTTCATATAAAATTTTCGCTGAATTCTTTTTTTTTTTCATATAAAATTTTCCATGAATTTTGTAAATTTGCTTATTATTAGGGTGATCGATTATTCGACTTTTTGGAGAAACCGGTTTTCGAATAGTTCGAATAGTTGGTATTTTGAAAAAACCGGTTGCACTTTTTTAAATTCAGAAAAAACCGGTTAACCGGTTTTTTTGCAGAAGTTAATATTTCTATCAAAAAACTACATTTCTTAAAGAAAAATCAATAAATCTTTTTTATTTTTGGAAATAACTATTAACCCATTAAGAACGAGAAAAAAAGATATGGTCGGTCAAGGCCGACAATAACCTACACCATTGTGTGCATCAAAATTCGGGGTGGGGTCCTTTTTTCTAGACCTGTGGAATTGTGGACCAGTACTATGGTCAATTATGGACCGATCTTCATAAAATTCGGCATACAGGTTTAAACGTATATGTAACTTAGATGTGCAAAAATTACTGCTACATTTAAGGGATTTATAATCGTTAAACCCCTTTTCTGGTAGGTTATTTGTATGGGGGCTAGAGGAAATAATGGACCTATCATAACCAATTTCAACACGCTTCGTTCTTGGACTATAAGAAACCAAAATTGCGACCTGTATTTTGATTACAAGTTTTACATGAATGGACAGACGGACATCGTTAAATCGACTTAAAGCCGATTGGTACAAATGAAGGTGGGTCTTAGACCAATATTTTTGGGTGTTACAAACATCAGTACAAACGCATAATAGGCATGTAGGGTATAAAAATTGTAAGAAAATAATCATCAAAAATTATATTAACATTTACTTAGCATAAACAGAAACCATGGGTTAATATGAAAAAAGCAATAATCAATTTTATTGAAAGGATTCTACAGATGAAACTCTTTTAAAACAAAATCTTTGAAAAACAATTTCTTCGCTAAATAAAAAAAGACTAAAACATTTAAATTAGGTGCAAAAATATTACATTAAGGATAATTATTACTTATTTATTTAATCTTAAACTATATTTTTAAGCCAATAAAAATCATACTTTATGAATATTAAAAAAAAAATAATCATAAATTTTGATTCAAATATCAATATTTAGTGCATGGTTTTTTAAATAAAAAGGTATTTTTAAACCCGGTTTTTTGTGTTTAAAAAAACCGGTCTATTCGACATTCGAAAATTGAACATTTTGAAAAAACCGACAGCACATTGACTGAAAAAACCGGTTTAAAAACCGGTTGGAAAACCGAGTCGATCACCCTACTTATTATAGAAGATAATCAATAAATTCTCTTTTTATATAAATTTTAAATAAATTCTCTTCTATTGAAAATCTTTGATAAATTCTCCATTTATAGAGTTTTTAATAAATTATATTTTTATAATAAGAACTTTTATAGAAAATTTTCGATGATTTTTTATATAGAATATTTTATACTATTTTAATAGAAAATTTTCGATAAATTCGTTTTTTTATTGAAAAATTTCAATAAAAACTCCCTAACCCAAAATCCCTTTAATTTAAATGATAACCACACATTTTTTTCAGTCTTTCATCGTTTAGTTTTAGATTTATTTTCAGTTCAACAATTCAATTCTCCGATTTACTTTTTCAACAAAAGAGGAGCGGCAAGGGGAGCAGCATGGGCTACTGGAGCAGCAGCATAAGCAGCAGGGAAGGCAGCAGTATGAGCAATGTGGTGGGCATTGTAGGTGGAGGCATAAGGAGCTACATAAGAAGCATGACCTACAACAGCGGGAGCGGCAGCATAAGTCAAAGGAGCAGAGTAGGCCAAGGGAGCAGTGTAAGCCAAAGGAGCTACAAGACCGGGTTTAGCGGCAGCAACAGCTAACAAAGCGAAGAAGCAAACAGCGATCTAAAAAATTAATTAAATTCCAAAATTAATATTTTTCAAATTTTAAAAATCTTTAACAAACTTACGAATTTGAACATTTTGTTAGAGTTTAGGTTGTTTTTGTTTATTTCTACAATTAATAATTGTTGCTGATCATTTAAAAGTATTTAGCTTTTATACTTTTTTTTTCTACAATTTTATTTTCCCCCAAAATTAAAGCTACCTAATTATGTATGTCAAGCACGTTTACTCATTGGATAATGTTGTCACTTAAGCAGCCCTTGGTCAGTAATTTTAGTTTGATTAAGTTAAATTTAAATTAAACACTAAAAGTAATAAATGTAAAGACATTTAAGAAAACGATTTGGAATTTTATTATTTATTCTTATTTACTAATTAAGAAGTGTTATGGTTAGTGAATGAATGAATCACAAAATAATGAATCTACATTTTATGACGCATTTAATTGTTACAATGACGACTTAATTGGATTTTTTTTATTATTTACTTAGAATAGAGTAGAGTAGAGAAATATGTAGGTCAGGGTTTTGTGAGGCTGTTTTTTAGTAACTTTTTTATTGGAAATAATTAAAAAATAATAACGAATGAAGCTAAATAAGAGATAAATTTCAAGTCGTCAAAGTTAAGTTAAGATATATGAGTCCCTTTTTCTATAGAAAAATTTCGATGAATTTTATTTTTATAGCAAAATTTCGATACATTTTCTTTTAATAGAAAATTATCGATACATTTTCTTTGTATAGAAAATTTTCAATAAATTTTTTTATAGCAAATTTTCGACAGATTTTATTTTTATAGCAAAATTTTGATAAATTTTCTTTTTATATCAATATCTTAACAATTTTTTTTTATATCAAAATTTCGACAAATAATCTTTTTATAACAAAATTTCGAACTTTTCTTTCTATAGAAAAACTTCGATGAATTTTCTTTTAATAGTAAAATTTCGAAAAATTTTCTTTTCATATCAGAATTTCGATAAAAAATTATTTTTACATCAAAATTTCGATAAATTTTGTTTTTAAGCTAAATTTAGATAAATTGTCTTTCTATAGAAAAATTTCAATAAATTTTGTTTATATAAAATTTTCGATCAATTTTCCTTTTTATAGAAAATTTTCGAACTTTTTTTTTTTTAGCAAATTTTCGACAAATTTTAATTTTATATCAAAATTCCCATAAATTTTATTTTTATAACAAAATTTCGATATATTATCTCTTTATACAAATTTTCGATAAATTTTGTTTTTATAGTAAAATTTTAATAAATTTTCTTTTTATAGAAAAACTTCGATGAATTTTCTTTTAATAGTAAAATTTCGAAAAATTGTCTTTATAACAAAATTTCGATAAAAGTTCTTTTTATATCAAAATTCCGATAAATTTTGTTTTTAGGCAAAATTTCGATAAATGTTCTCTCTATAGAAAAATTTCAATAAATTTTCTTTTTATAGAAAATTTTTAAAGAAAATTTGTATATAAATATCTATAATTTTTTTTACATCAGAATTTCGATAAATGTCCTTTTTATAATAAAATTTCAATATAGGAAAAATTCGATGAAAATTTTCGATAAATTTTGTTTTTAAGCGAAATTTCGACTAATTTTCTTTTTATAGCTAAATTATCGACAAATTTTCTAATTATAGCAAAATTTCGATAAATTTTCTTTTAATAGAAAATTATCGATACATTTTCTTTTCATAAAAAGTTATCGCTTTTTTCTATTTATAGAAAATTTCGTTATTTTTATAAAAAATTATAAAAGAAATTAATATTAAAATAAATTATGTATTTCATACAATAAACAATAAATCCAAAAATATATATACATATATATATGTCCTAAACTACTGATCGGATTGAATTGAAGTGTATGGAAAATTTATAGAGAATAATCTAAGCTTTCATAAAAATTGTCTTGTAGTCACCCTGTGATAACAAGAGATAAAATAAGTTAAGAAATATGAGTCCTAATGTATATGATGGACAAATTTTGTAAAATTGCTAAAAATTGGTTTGCAAAGCTTTTTAAATAATTTTTGCAGGAATGAAAGATTGATATTTTATACAAAGATCAAAAATAATAGTGAATATATAATGCTAATATTCTTTCGTATTTTTACTTTTTGGTCGGGCGGGAAGCAATTTAGTGTCAAATGTTACTCGCGTGACATTTTTTATTAATTGATAGATATGAAACAATTTTCTAAAATTCACCACTTTAGACCAATGCTGGTTGTAGAGTACAAAGCTTAACCACAGAGTGACTGTATTAATAACATTACAATATTAAACATTTTTACCAAATTATAATGTTTTACATATTTTTTTTTTTTTTTTAACACAAAATAAATCTATAATAGATTCCGTTAATTTCACAAAATCATTAAATTCTCTTTAACTTAAACCCATCAAATAAATACACAGTATGAAAACAAAATAATGAGTCTACATTTATGTAAATAATTCATAAATTTACCACTAGCAAAGACTTTAAAACCACTTTAAAACCTTGCTACTACTGCCCTTTAAAATTACAACATGTTTGGCATAATAAATTAACTATATAAAAAACATTTTTAAATAATAATAAAAAAATCCCAAAATATTTTACTAAGCATAACTATAAAAGTCTAACTTTAGTTAAACCATTAACAATTATCAATTGTACAACCAAACTAAAAACAACAAACTCAACCAAAAATGTTCAAATTCGTAAGTTTTAATTTTTGTCCTGAATACTAAAGAGAAACAAAATTATTAATATTTCTTATTTTCTGTTTATAGATCGCTGTTTGCTTCTTCGCTTTGTTGGCTGTTGCCGCTGCTAAACCTGGTCTTGTAGCTCCTTTGGCTTATTCAGCTCCTTTGACTTATGCCGCTGCTCCCGCTGTTGTAGGACATGCTTCCTATGTAGCTCCTTATGCCTCCACCTATAATGCTCATCACATTGCTCACTCTGCTGCCTTCCCTGCCGCTTATGCTGCTGCTCCAGTAGCTGCTTATGCCGCTGCTCCAGTTGTACATGCTGCCCCAGCTGCTTATGCTGCTCCTCTTTTGTTGAAGAAGTAGATCAGAGAATTGAATTTGAATAAAGAAAAACATGTGATAGACTGAAAAATTTGTGTGTGTTTTTTTAACAATTTGCAACTTGAAATTTAGTTGGAGAAATAAAAAAATTATCTTAGCATTAATTAATAGGTAGGATCTATTTTCCGCATTGAGGGAATAAGTACATTTACATCTATAGCAGGCGCGGATCCACAGGGAGGAAAAAAATGAAATTTCCCTCCCCAAAAAGAAAACGCTTAATGAAAAATCTGTATTAAATCATACAATTTCAGGAAATAGTTAAGAAAATCATTATATTTTCCTCCCCCAAAAGCTTGAGCTGGATCCACGCCTGATCTATGGATATTATCGGCCCTTGTTTTCATTACTCAAATGTTGGGAATAGTAAGAAATGCACCACTTGACTACAGTGGTCTAGGCCCTTAAAAAAATAATTTAATATTATTTTTTAATTCACAACTGTACGCAAAGAAAAAACATGGTTACAGCGTGATCACTACAACTATTCAATGTTTGTATAGCCGTTTTTCATTGATTTAAATAATATCGTGTTCATGATAGCAACGTTTATAATTTTGTTTGATAATTTAATGATTACCCACACAATCAAAATTTTAACATATATTTAAATATTTTTATATGAAACCATATTTATGAAAAATCCAAATATTTATTCAATATATGAAAACATGGGATTATATATATGATAAAATGGGATGAAATTAGTTTATATTTATGATAACATGGGATTATTAAATGATAAAAACATGATGAAATTGGAAGCAGTATTTAAGAAAAGGTTAAGCCCAAATTACAATAGCGCGTAGTCAGCAGCAGTGTGTGCTGCCATAATCAGCTGATTATTTAGAATGCACTGTTTGTTATGGTGTTGATTACATTTAATCAGCAGCAGTTTACAGTGCTGTTTCATTTAGCCCTGTTTCTAAATTCACTGCGCTGCATTCAGATTGAGAGCGAGACAAAGAGAGTGAGCAAATAAATGAGAGGCTAAAATACACAAATAGAACAAAGCTAGATGGTGGTTGTAAATTGTGGCTGCCTACGCTGAGTTGTAATTATAACGGCAGCAACCTGTCGTGCTGACAGTGATCAGCTGATAATTTTTGCTGATACTGTTGCTGACTACGCGTTATTGTAATTTGGGCTTTATAAACCTTACTAATAAATTATAAGATGGAATCATAATATTGATTACGTACAAATATATTTATGTTTACCTGTAATCAAATATTACAATCATAGTATGTTGCTCTTAGTTTATGGTCACTAGAAACATATTTATACCCTACACCACCATAGGTGGTTGGGATATAATGCGTTTGCGCTGATGTTTGTAACGTATAAAAAAAATTATCGGACCCCCACCTTAAAATATAACGTTCGACTCAGAATCACTTTCTGAGTCGATTTAAGGATGTTCGTACGTCCGTCTGGCTGTCTTTCCATGTAAACCTTGTGAACAAAGTACAGGTCGCAATTTTAAAGATATCTTGACAAAATTTGGCACGAATAATTATTTTAACACAAGGGCGAAGCTTATTGAAATTGGTTGTGATCGGTCCATTATTTCACCTAGCCCCCATACAAATGTGCTCCCGGAAAACGATCATAAATGTTTTAAAAATAGCAATATTTCAGTGAAACTCGGTTCAAAGAAGTTTTGTATAAGTATCGATCTCTGTACCAAACTTCATCAAGATCGGTCCATAATTGACCACAAATCCCCTCTACCGAAAATCACTTTAACGTGCATAAATCCCATACGAATAATAGTAATAATATTTGATACAAATAAGTTTTATATAAGTAGAAACAACATTGCCAAAATTTATGAGAATCGGTCCATAATTTACCATAGCTCCCATATAAACCCACTTCCGGGAATCGCTCTAAAGGGCATAAAATCATATATATGTAAGTATCAATGCATTGTTCTGTATTTGTATAATTTATTTTACATTGAGTAAAAGTGTTGGTCTAATTAGCCACAGCTCTAATTTTTAGCTCGTACAGAAAGGTGTAGAGTATTATATGGTCTGTCTTGCGTATGAAATTCTTAAATTGAACTAATATCCTCAGAAAGCATATACTTTTCACTGAATATTCTATCTGGTGGGAATGTGTGGCAATGCACAGTGGGGACTTTTAAAAAATAATTAAGTCTTAATCTTTTATAATGCTAAACCGATCTCGTTGAAACATCGATAGAGGAGGTATTATGCATTTAGAATATTGTTGGCTGGAGTGACTGTCTGAAACTCACACGACATTATAATGGGACATCTTTTATCACCTAGAGTATGAAAAATATATCGAAATCTTTAACTTAAGAAAATTAGAACTGATTTGAAATAATTAAACATTTCTAAGTTGTACTTAAAAAGATCAAGAAAAGCATGCACATTACTATACTATCTCGTAGTATTTAAAATTATTTAAAACACCAGCTTCGCTAAGTAAATCTTTTCTTTAGAAGCATTTTTTCTGCATTTTCCAAAGACCGGCTATGCAGAAAATCTTTACTTAGCGAAGTCGTTGTTTTAAATACCAGAAAATCTTTTAGCCCGACAGAAGTTTGGCTATGCGGCAATACTTTCATTGATTTTTGTTTTAAGAACAAAATAAATAAATCTGACACAGTTTGATAAAATAGAATCATATCTATTTTTAGCTGTAATCATATACTCCAAATTGGGGTCTCCAATCATAATATGTTGCTCGTAAATTATGGTCACTAGAACAAATTTTTCCTCTGTGTGTATAAGCATTTCGAAAATATTCAGGCTTAAATTTATGAAATATGTCCCTTTAAACATAATTTACATTCTTTTGTTTTAAATTACTGAAATATTAATAAGAGATCGTAAGCTCTCCAAACTGAGAGCTTTTATTGCTGTAAGAATATTTATATAAACATCAATACAACGTAACAACAAAAAACGAGAGAAAAAGATATAGTCGGTCAGGCCCGACTATATGATACCCTACACCATACAGTATATTTCGGGGAGGGGTCTTTTATTAGACATGGACCCAAATGTGGACTGATACTTATAAGTGTAAAATAAGACATACATATACAGAATATTACGTTGATGCTGACATTTATATGAATTTATTCACTTTTGGGTGATTCCCGAAAGGGGGCCTTATATGGGAGCTATGGTAAATTATGGACCGATCTTTATAAAATTTGGTACTATCATTTATGTTTATATAAAGCTTATTTGTGTCGAATATTAACTTGATACTAACATTTTAGTAGAATTTATGGCCGTTAAATTGATTTTTTGGAAAGGGGTTTATATGGGAGCTATGAGTAATTATGGACCGATCTTTTTAAAACTCGTCACACTTATTTAAACTTATATGAAACTTATATGTGCCAAATAATATTAAAATATTGCTATATTTAAGGGATTTATGATCGTTAAACCATTTTCCGGGAGGACATTTGTATGGGGGCTAGGTGAAATAATGGACCGATCATAACCAATTTCAATAGGCTTCGTCTCTGGACCAAAAAAAAGCTGAGCACCAAATTTCATAAATTTTGGTTCAAAATTGCGACCTGTAGTTTGATTACAAGGTTTACATGGACGGACAGACGGACAGACGGACGGACGGACGGACGGACATCGTTAAATCGACTCAGAAAGTGATTCTAAGCCGATTGGTATAAATTAAGGTGGGTCTTAGACCAATATTTTTGGGTGTTACAAACATCAGCACAAACGCATAATACCCTCCCCACCTATGGTGGTGTAGGGTATAATCAAAATTGAACAATTGCAATAATATCATTTTAGGAACTCTCACAAAAAACCATTTCAATAAACTTCCAAATGGGAAATAAACTTACACCCGTTTTCACAAACAACTTTTAAATTATTATTATTTTTTTGTTTTTTTTTTTTTTTAAATCAAATTTTTGATAAAAATTTAGTCTCTAAAAAGTATTTCAGATTTATAGTTGGTTTGTGAATACGTGAGTTAACTTTAACTAAAGCTAAGTTCAGATTAGGTCAATATTTGACATGAATTATTTGATCGCGTTTTTTACATTTCGCGCATGTATTTGATGCTTTTTTTTGCTGAAACCTAAAATACTTTTAAGAGAAAATTATTTTAAACCTGTTCAGATAAGATGCAAATCATTTACTTCAATGAATTTATAACAAAATCTTATATTTTTATTTTGCTTTTATGGTTTTTTAACAATTTCCAAAGAGAATTTTTTATTATGTGGATGTCAAGGTTATTTCTGAAGCGTTTCGTTTAAAACTTACTGGTGTTTTCTTTAGGCAAATCCAATTTTTTTTTATTATTATCAAATATTAGCCTAATGTGAAATAATAAAAGAAGAGACAATTTTCTTAGTAAATTTAATAAAACACAATTTATTTCAGTCTATCACATTTTTTTCTTTATTCAAATTCATTTCTCTTATCTACTTCTTCAACAAAAGAGGAGCAGCGAAAGGAGTGGCAAGATGAGCAGCATAAGCAGCAGGGGCAGCATGTACAACTGGAGCAGCGGCATAAGCAGCTACGGGAGCAGCATAAGCGGCAGGGAAGGCAGCAGAGTGAGCAATGTGGTGGGCATTGTAGCTGGAAGCATAAGGAGCTACATAAGAAGCATGACCAACAACAGCGGGAGCGGCGGCATAAGTCAAAGGAGCAGAGTAAGCCAAAGGAGCTACAAGACCAGGTTTAGCAACAACAACAGCCAATAAAGCGAAGAAGCAAACAGCGATCTAAAATCAAGAAATAAAATATTAATAATTCGTTAATTAATTCTTTTAGAAAAATATTAAAACTTACGAATTTAAACATTTTGATTAAGTTTGTGTTTGTTTGATTTGAGTGTACAATTTATAATTGTTAATGATTGTTGAGTGGTTTAAGTCTTTTATACTTTAGTTGAGTAGCTGTGGTATTCAATCGTCAATGAAATAATTTTTTAACTCATTATGCATTACGTGACATGGAACAATTTTTTATTGATTTGAACTTTTACATGTAGGGTTTAAATTTAAATAATTCAATTGTAAATTAGTGGCTTTTATGTGAATTTTTATTGCAGATATAAATTTGCATTAATACAATAAAAATCTTAAAGGTTTTAAAATTATAGAACATACATTTTATTTTGATAACAAATATCTAATATGTGCAGTTTACATAAATTTACTTTTATATTAATGATTGTAGTTTTATTGTAATATAACTATGAAATGAAAATTTCTTGTCTGAAGATTTTAGACAAAACCTTTTAAGTGAAGATAAGGCAATTTACAGAATAAAAATATATATCTGTGGACTTTTGAGGAAACTAAAACCCTATTAATATTTGTAACAAACACCATAGAAAAGCAAATTTTTGAAAAGCTATGAATAGTACAAAAACCTCGATTATTGTAAATGTTATAGCTTTAAAATGTACCTTCTTTGATTAAAAAACATTTAAATAAACCTATCTTCACTTAAGAAGTTTTGTGCAAAGATTCATAAAATAGTTTTGTTAAACCACCTTGGATTAACAAATCAATTCAAAAATTTTAAATCTCATTAATTTCCCATTAAATTCACACTTTAAACTACACCATGAATCAGCTCAAAAATATGTAACTGCAGTTTAAGCCACTAAAATAATTAAATTCAAGCTCAAATATTTATACAAAATAAATAGTTTAAACATATCACGTTTATCGCTAATAAGTCTACAAATTTGGTATGAAAGACAATCAAACGCTCACAAACTTTAACAATTACAAATTGTACAAACAAACCATTCAAACTCAACCAAAAATGTTCAAATTCGTAAGTTTTAATATTTTTTCTAAAACATTTAATTATAAAATTATTAACTTTTAATTTTCTGTTTATAGATCGCTGTTAGCTTCTTCGCTTTGTTGGCTGTTGCCGCCGCTAAACCCGGTCTTGTAGCTCCTTTGGCTTACTCTGCTCCTTTGACTTATGCTGCTGCTCCTGCTGCCGCTGTTGTAGGTCATGCTTCTTATGTTGCTCCTTATGCCTCCAGCTACAATGCTCACCATATTGCTCACTCTGCTGCCTTCCCTGCTGCTTATGCTGCTGCTCCCGTAGCTGCTTATGCCGCTGCTCCCGTTGTACGTGCTGCTTATGCTGCCCCTCTTGCCACTCCTTTCGCCGCTCCTCTTTTTTTGAAGAAGTAGATCAGTGTATTGAATTTGAAAAAATAAAAGAAAATGTAATATTTTAAAATTTTGTTGGTGTTTTTTATTTAATTACAATTTATAATGCTTTAGAAAATTATTAAAATGAAGATTTATTTTTAAAAATATTCTTTGTTTAAATTGGACAAGTAAGTCCAAAGATAAACGGATTTAAATTTCATGTATTTTGAAAAAAAAAAATCTGAAAAAAGTTATGTTTGATCTCCAATAAAAACTCAACTTTAACGAATTTTAAATTTTAAAGAACTAAACATTTTGTATAAGCGCAGGTTGGGGTAAAATGTGTCAAAAGTGGCGATTAATTGAATTTTAAAATAAAAAAAAATTGACGAAATTGTGTATCAATGTGTTTTCTTATAAGGAGCTGTTAAAGTTAAACATTTTTTTTTTACATTTTTGAAAAAAGTAACAAATTAAATTTTCACCTACTTTCAGTGTATTTATTTTTAATAAAGAGTCTTTTATAGTAAAAATTTAAAATGGTACCATCAACTTTAGGTATTTAAGTCTACTTTTCTTCAAGTATCTGTAAATTATATTTTGTCCTAATATTTTTATTATTTTTTTGAAAATTGTCCAAAAATACATTAATTTTCAACTTTCATGGAATACAACTTAAAATCCCAGCAAAAACTTTGCTTTCCTGGTAAGCTAGCAGGTATAATTGGAAATAAAAATAAACTACTTATGTTTTGTCTCAATAACTAGATATTTTTGTTCGAGTTGTCCATGAATTCTAGTAGTTATTTTTAGACTCTAGTGATACTAAAAAATATGTACCTAAACAAAAATAAAAACAAAAAACGAAAAAATTTGCCGTCAGTGAGTTTTGAACTTGGGACCCTATTAACTAGTCGTTTTTAATCACTAACGTCTAACTCAGTACACCATCTCGCACTTAATATTCGAAGCTAAAAAACTTGTTTTAGCATAAAATATATTTTTAAAATATTTTGTTAAAAAAACGAATAGCATCAGAATGGGGTTGAACCGGTAACCTTCTGGTTGCTAATCCTGCGCTCTAGACAACTGATCCATGTGATTGTAACTTACTCTGCAATTATACTATTGAGTACTTATTTATGTAATGTAGAGAAGGCAAATAATAAAGTACTTTAATAAGTAGTCGTCAATACAGAAAACCAAAAAGTTTTTGCTGGGATGTTACAGGATGTTTGTTTTGAAAATTTTCTCAAAAATGGTACACCTTATCCATTTTAATATTATGAAAAAAATCGTGCGCATATATAGCCCGATTCGAGAAAATAATTTTTTTTTCGATATAACTTATGACTCCGTAAAGATTTTGTCAAAAAAAAAAAAATAAATTAAAAAATATTTCAAAAAAATCTAGTGAAATTTGGACCCACTACAGTGAAAAAACTTTACTAAGATAGGTCCAAAACTAAAAATTTTAATCTTTGAAGCCAAATATCTCTTAAACTAAAAGAGACAACCTACACACACGACAATGTAGATCTTGAATAGCAGAATTCACTCATGTAAAAATCTTTTAAATGGGATGAGATATAACGAATCTGGAGCTTTTTAAATTTTTTGAACAACCGAGGTGTCCAACTTTAGGACCCTCTGGACCCGCCCCGTTATGCCTACACCTCTACTAACACTGTCTGAAATTTCATGGAAATCGGACCAGCCGTTTGGAATTTCCAGATTTATTTCCCTTTTTTTTTTTTTGAAACGGGACACCGTGCAATGGGACAGAATCGAAATAAATCTATAACTTCTAATTGGCTGGTTGGATTAGCACGAAATTTCATACAGGCATAAAAGAGGTCAGTAATATTTTAAATTTCCTGGAAAGTTTGCAAAATTTAACAAACAGACGGAAAGATGGACGAGCATTAGAATTCTCTCAAAAAAAATTCTTAGAATTCAAAAAACTATTTTTTTTACTTCTTGATAAATATAAAAACCAAATGTAAGTATTAAAATTTTCATATAACCTTTCCCTGAATTATGTACCATTTTCGATCCATTCTACTAAAAATTATTTTAGAATTTTAAAAATGCATTTTTTTTACTAACTATATAACTAGAAGAAATAGAACATGATCATCAAAATTTGAGTATAACTTTTTCCTGAATTAAGCGTCGTTTTCGTCCAATTTAACCCAAATGTAAAGACGGACGGACAGACATTATCATTCAGCCAAAAAACATCTTATAGTTCTAAAAAAGCATAGAAAAATTAAACGTGATCATTAAAATGTTGATATGACCATTTTTGGAATTATGTATAATTGTCGACATTATGCTAAAAAATCTTAAAATTCCATTCACAAGGTTTACAATGACAGACAGCCAGACGGTCGGACGGACATCATTAAATCGACTCAGAAAGTGATTCCAACCACCTATTAGGGTATAAAAAAAGGGTAGGGTATAAAAAAAAATAAAAATATTCAAATCGCTCCATAAGGCATATGCCAAATATAAACAAAATCCAAAGATCTATGGAACATTTTCGGGCGTTCTTTCATAGCATGAATGATGTATTTTTTTAACGAAAATTTGTTCTATTGATGTAAAAATTTTTCAATTGCAAATTTCTTACAATCCAAATCCTATTATTTTTGGCTTAGTATTCAAGAGGTTCAAATTTTTAGAGATTATTTTGATACTGAGCAGCTATTTAGAATTTACATATTTATTTCCAAAATATATTGTTTCACCCCCACTATGATATGTATTGCAAAAGTTTAAAATTAAATTTGCTATAGAAAAATTAAATAATAAAAAAGCCAAAATTTCAGTCTGTTATTAATTAATTTATTTATTCTTTTCAAATTCAATTCACTGATCTACTTCTTCAACAAAAGAGGAGCGGCGAAAGGAGTGGCAAGAGGGGCAGCATAAGCAGCACGTACAACAGGAGCAGCGGCATAAGCAGCTACGGGAGCAGCAGCATAAGCGGCAGGGAAGGCAGCAGAGTGAGCAATGTGATGAGCATTGTAAGTGGAGGCATAAGGAGCTACATAAGAAGCATGACCTACAACAGCGGGAGCAGCGGCATAAGCCAAAGGAGCTACAAGACCGGGTTTAGCAGCGGCAACAGCCAACAAAGCGAAGAAGCAAACAGCGATCTATAAACGGAAAATAAAAGATTAATACCTCATTGATTAAATGGTTAAAAAAAAAGTTATTAAAACTTACGAATTTGAACATTTTTGGTTGTGTTTGTTTGGTTTGATTGTACAATTTGTAATTGTTAATGATTGTGGTTGATCGCAAGTCTTTTATACCATATTTTGTTTTGTATATCAGTAGTATTGATCGTAAATAATTTAATGTGTTGATTTATTATGACGAACGTGATATGTTTTAACTGTTTATTTGTATATTTCAGTTTAAATTAAATTTAAATATTTAGACAGTTTAAACACCTGTTAAATATTTTTAAATTAAAATAGTCTTAATATGAAATCAATGAAAAAATATTGTGATGTTTAATTCGATATTAGGACTATAAATCCATCATATGTATATACATATGTACATTATTTACTTATATAGGTTTGTTTGTAATATTTATCTATCTTCGAAAACAACCTTATTCCTCTTTATTATACAGAAAAAAGAAAAAAAGTTCTATTGAAAAAAATAAATAAATTAAAACATGCAATCAGATGATTAATGAATAAAAAAATTTTAATGAAAAAATGTCTTAATATTGAAGTTATTTTCTAAGATTCTGTAATCAGTGATATTCATTGTAGTATTTAATTTACTTAATATAATTAAAATTATATCGATAAATAATAATTAAATATAAAATTAAGCTAAATATAATAATAAAAATAAATAAAAAATAACTGTAAAATAAAAGATCAAGTACTAATTTGTGTTTCAATTAAATTTTAGTAACAAACTAATAACAATTACATTGAATTTATGAATAATATTATTTAAGCAAATGTATTTAAAAGTAATTTCTTAGCTGTTAAATTATTTAAATATATGCCCTGCGTACAGAAGTTAAAACCACCTATAAAGATTGTATCATATGTCACATATCGCATAATGAATTAACAAATTATTTTATTTACATTCAAATATCAATGCTACTGTTTTAAGGTATAAAAGACTTGAACAACTCCACAATCATTAACAATTACAAATTGTACATCCAAACCAATCAAACTCAATCAAAAATGTTCAAATTCGTAAGTTTTAATATATTTTTAAAAAACATTTAATTAAAGAGTTATTAACTTCTTATTTTCTGTTTATAGATCGCTGTTTGCTTCTTCGCTTTGTTGGCTGTTGCCACTGCTAAACCCGGTCTTGTAGCTCCTTTGGCTTACTCTGCTCCTTTGACTTATGCTGCTGCTCCTGCTGCCGCTGTTGTAGGTCATGCTTCTTATGTAGCTCCTTATGCCTCCACCTACAATGCCCACCATATTGCTCACTCTGCTGCATTCCCAGCCGCTTATGCTGCTGCTCCCGTAGCTGCTTATGCCGCTGCTCCCGTTGTACGTGCTGCTTATGCTGCTCATCTTGCCACTCCCTTCGCTGCTCCCCTTTTGTTGAAGAAGTAGATCAGTGAATTGAATTTGAAAACAATCAAAAAATAAATGAAAAAACAATGAAAGACTGAAAATTTGTTGGTGTTTTTATATTTTAATAAGAAATTTAAATAACCGAACTTTAATAGAACTTGGACAGATATTTTAAATCCTTTAACTGGCTTAGATAAATATACTAGAACCAATTCAAAACTAGTTACGTGACAGGTTCTCAAAGATAGTGACCGGTTGTAGTTCTGGATCTTAATATGGGAGAAACCTGTCACCACAGGACTGGTCCAAGAGGACATGTTCAAAGTCAATTATTATATCAAAAATTTGAAGTAAAATTATTACTTTTAAAGTTTTTTTTATTCCTTTTTTTATTTTTTAAATAAATTTTATTTTATAATTTTTCTTTAATATCGATGGCGGTACCCCGAATCAAATCCACTTTCTTTCGACGTATCTTACGTTTTATAGCCTTCAACTTTAACCATTCAGCCATAGATTTTTATTTCGCGCGAGTTGGTAATTACGCACTTAACTTGCCTGTTAGAAATTGACTCTCAACTGATATTTAATGAGTGAGATGGTGTCAACTTGTTCTGAACTGGAACTTTGATGACAAGTTAGTTGTCAATTGGTACTCAATCGGTACTGAGGAAACGGTCCATTACCGCAATTGCTACAAATTTTCCATAGGGTAGTTAGGGAAAATGCATGTCTAAAGAAATTTGTGGAAAAGAAAACTACATACCCCAGCAAAAACTTGGTAATGACATGTAGTTACGGGTGTAGTTACTTTGTAATGACAACAACATACTGTTTGCATTACATAGAAGTTGTTTAGTAACTAATTATTTATAACCCTAATGTAAATAATTATTTATTATCAGATTTTTAATACAATCAAATAAATGCCTCGTGAAGCTCATAAACGGTATAAATATACAACCTCGTAAAAAATTTGTCAATGTTTGTTCGAAAAATTATTTACACAATTTAAAAATATTTACGCCTCAATTTCTATGTGTGAATGAGTTCGTAAACTTTTATACTTGAAAAAGTCAAATTTGAAGAAAGAAAATTGTTTTATTTTTTAATTTTTTTATATTCAAATCGATAAAAAAACATAGAACTAGAATAACAAAATTGAAAACTTATGTTATTTGCCAAAATTTACCAATTCATATATTTGAGGAAGGGATACATAAATGAAAGGCAAAATTTGCGTATGAATCAATTTGTAATATAAAATAGTTTATTTTTATTAAATTTTTGGTTGTTGTTAAGTTTTTTAAATTAAAATTTAAAAAATCTTTTTACAACTACAAAAAAATATTTTATATCCTGACATTTCATTACTTATTTATAACCTAAAATATAACTAGTTCCTATTGTTATTACTTATAATGACTTCAGTAATGCTTTAAAATCAATGCGCTGTTTAACAGCTTGGAAGTAATTAGTTATTGTAATGACATCTAAGTAATGTATAGGGTAAGTAGTTGCCTCTAATGTCATCACCGTGTTAAAATAATGAGTTATTCAGCTAATGTGTAAGTAGTGGAGAGCCATTATATTAGCTTCATAACTCATTACATGGCAACCAAAGTTTTTGCTGGGTACGTTTTAAAAATGATAACATTCAGTGTCAATAGTGTCTCTCCCATATGTGTTTAAATTTTATTTTATTGAAAATCGATGCCTAATTGACATCAATTTGACACCATTTCGATATCAAATTATTAAAATGCATTATATTTTCTATTATATTTGTTAACGAACGGTATCGAAAAGCCAATACCGTAAATTTCCAATGTAACCACAACCGTGATGAATTTTGAATTGAAGTTTTTCCCTCAGTGTAAATGATAGTTTAACAAGTTATCGTAAATGCCTTTAAAGTTACCAAAATTCATAAAATTCCTTTAAAATATTTTTTTTTTAAAATTTTAACTATAATGAATATTTTGGGTTAATGTACGAATTTAAAATAATTAAGTGCATATGATAATTTAAAAACTTTCATAGAAAATCATTCAACAATTATTACGTTTATACGCACGATTATTGCAAATAAAAATTGCTTAAAGAAATGTACATATTTTCCTTTTTCTTGTGCCAGATGGAAAAAATATAACTATGGTCATAGAAAATTCTATGAACGTAAAGGGAATTGTTAATGCTGTATATATTATTTGCAATTAGTTTCACTAATCACGTTTAGTTTTTGTGAGTTGCTAACTCGCAAGTATAGTACTAACTCAATATTTTTAATTGCAAGAAGAGGTGCGTATAAACGCTATATATATCTCCCATATTGAATTCTGAGAAATTAACAATTTAGCTTACAACTCCGTTAATAAGTTCTAACAAAGTTCCGTCATTAATAAAAAAAAATTTGTCAATTCTTAAATGCTGAGTCCCTTTCCATTCTTAATACTCTTTTCTGGCAAACAATTTTTAAAACTTTGTAATAAATATTTTATAAAACAAATTAATATTAAAATAAATTATGTATTTCCTATACAGAAAAACTATGGTCTATTAAATGATTTATCAAAAATAAAAACTATTCAAATTACTTACTTAATTAAGTATATCAAATATTCAATTGATCAAAATTCAAATTTTCTTATATTTTTCACTAAAAACTAGCAATTTATTGGCCTTCAATTATTTTGTATTAATAAATTAATAAATTTTATTAATAAATTTCATTTATTGGAATACTTAATTTCAATTAATAAAAATGAATATATTAGAAAAATTTGCTCTTCTCTTAGTTTGAGTTTGTACCTTTGTAACTTTAACAAAGAAATAAGACAAAAATAATCATGATGTCTTTTCAACTTGGGTTCAATTGAAAACTAAATATGATTCCTCCCTTACACGGATGCAATTTTTAGAAGCCAAATTTATATCATGGTCAACGCAAAGATTATTAATTTGATTGCAGTGCTTTTAACCAGTCTCTAGTCTCGTAGGGCCATAAACAACTTAATTTAACTTCCCAGCGTGTTGCATACAAGTTACCTAGCCGATTACATTCGGTTCTTTTATTAGCTACGTGTCTAGTCACTTTAACTTGTCTTAGGAAGATTATTGTGACAATTTTGCACACACAATCACCTCTACGACTACCGAAAGGTCACTTAAGTGTCAATAGTCACGTCCATGACTACAAGGTAGCCCTTTTTTTGCACACAATCACCTCAACCGCTATAAAGTGTAACTTTTGTGCATACACAACCACTTTACTGGTTACAATGAGTCAGTAAAAAAAATCTTCATATCTTGTTTTCGTCTTCCAGCTTACCATAGAGTCAGTAAGTTGCCAATTGCCAATACAGTCATTGGTGACAGATGGAGAGCGGCATGTATATAACTATACTTACTCCCTAAAAGCGGGTTAATAGCCACTAAATAAAATGCTGGGTGGTTTGACCATAACAAATCACTGTTTTAGGACCATAGTTTGACACGAGCAAATAAAAATATGTTTATCAGCGTTCATAGCATAGAAAACAACTAGAACTCCAACTTGCTCATAAAAAACCTAACTCAATTGTCAAAAAAACCTAACTCTTTGTATTGTTAGTAAAATTTTATACAGAACAAATTTATACGTGTAAAGAGAATAATTTTTTTTTTTTTTTTTCTGGGCGAATGAAAAGAGTTGGACTTCTAGTTGTTTTCTATGGTTCATAGTGTATTTTTAAATCTTCTAAATTGAAATCTCTACTTTGTTAATAAGGTTGAAGTATGAACAGACAGTCAAGCGGATGGACATATATAGATTAATTTGCCAATTTAAAGGTTAAAACTTCTGATCTAAGCAACAAGAACTTAAAGCTTTAAATATTCGCTTTTTAGGGTTTTCTACCCAATCATATTTTTTGGAAATTTTCAACCATTTTTTTGTAACAAAATATAAAATAAATAAAAATAAACTCATAAATATTTCAGTCTTTTATCGCTTTTTCATTTATTTCTTTTCAAATTCAATACACTGATCTACTTCTTCAACAAAAGAGGAGCGGCGAAAGGGGTGGCAAGAGGAGCGGTATAAGCAGCACGTACAACGGGAGCAGCAGCATAAGCAGCTACGGGAGCAGCGGCTACAACTGGAGCAGCAGCATAGGCAGCAGGGAAGGCAGCAGAGTGAGCAATGTGATGAGCATTGTAGCTGGAAGCATAAGGAGCTACATAGGAAGCATGACCTACAACAGCGGCAGCAGGAGCAGCAGCATAAGTCAAAGGAGCAGAGTAAGCCAAAGGAGCTACAAGACCGGGCTTAGCAGCGGCTACAGCCAACAAAGCGAAGAAGCAAACAGCAATCTATAAACAGAAAATAAAATATTAATAATTTTACACTTTAATATTTAAGACAAAAATTAAAACTTACGAATTTGAACATTTTTGGTTGAGTTTGTTTAGTTTGGTTGTACAATTTGTAATTGTTAATAAATTTGATTAAGTTAAGGTCTTTTATACAATTTACTTTTTACATTATTTTATTGCAGTTGTGTGAACTGATACAATTATTTAATATGCTGAACGTGTCATAATAAAATGTTTAATAGTTTAAATTTGGATATTAAACCGTTTAAATTAATAGTAAAAAAAAAACACTGTTACATATTTTAAGAATTTATTGAGTTTAATTTTAAAGTTAATAAGATTAATTTTATTCGAATTCAATTGAAAACAGTATGAAACAATTTTAAATATAACCTTTTCAAAATGGTCTTTTAAAATAGTATCGTATCCATTCGAAAGTTATATGGAGACATAAATAGATTCTTAAAAACATTAATAGAATTTAAAGATTTAACATTAAAGTAGAGTTCTGACAAATCTTAAATTTCACTGTAAATATGTTAAAAAAATTCATGTAAATAATTTGCAAAATATTTTCTTTTTTATATTTTATCCATTTCATGGCCTTTTTAAACAAATAATATATAATAATAGAATTAACAATTATTTTTTATTTTTTTTTTTATAGTGGGTATAACCCACTGTAAAAAAAGATGGGGGTAAATTGATTTTGTTATTTCGTGTTTAACATATCAAAGAAATCATTTAAGATCTCATAAAGTATATATTTTCTGGGTACTGTTAGATTCTGAGTCGATCTAGCTATGTCCGTCTGTTGAAAGCAGAATAGGGCTCGAACGGAGCAACATAGGGGGACGAAATTTGGCACAAATATTTGTCTTATATAAGTTTTGTTTGGTATTGAAAATGAGCGAAATTGGTTAATAAACAGTTATGGGCAAAATACTAGAAACACAGGGTGTCCGTTGTAGCTTCATTTCATACTTTCCTGCTGATATCTCTTAAACAAAAGCATGTACGATAACGAAATTTTGTACAGATAGTTGGAGGATCGATATAAATTTGGAAACCTGAAATGGTCCGCCCACTTTACCGCTCACCTCTCATATAACGTAAAATTTGAGAAAAATGATGGTGCTTGTTTATTTATTTTTATTATTATTTATTTTTTTTTTTTTTTCTTAAATACACATTGGAAGTTTCAAGTAGAAGATTCTCGAAAATAAGATTCTTAGACGATATTTGCTATTGTCTTGTTTGTCTTCAGCAGAAATCTCTATTACATACCTATGTAATAATATAATTTGTCTGCAAAAAAACTGCAATTTAATTTATTAATATGAAAAAATTACATATTTTTTAAAATAATTTGTATGTAAATGAAATTGAAAAAAGATTCGGCTGTGCCGAATCTTTGATACCCTTCACCATATTACCATCTTACCATCTTATCGACATCATATTACCATATTACCGACAATTAATAAAATTTTCGCCTTAACGTATGCTTGCATATTTTCTAAATCTAAATTTTTTTCAAACTACGAAAATTTGAATATGAAAAAAAAACAATCATAACAGGCTTTGCTTTTAAAAAAGAAACAACAACAATTCCATATATATTTATTTTTGTATGTACAAACTGACTGAATACACAAAGAACAACAACAACACTGTTATTCATTATATTACTGCTGTTGCTAACTAAACTACTTGTCTATACAAAAAAACAAAAAACGTCACTAATAGTCATTACAATGCTTAATATACATGTTTGTGTATGTATTTATGTATATTCTTAACAGATATGTTTTAGTTTTTAAAAATAAACAACTACAATTCCATATCTATTTATTTTTGTACAGACTGCATATACAAAGAACAACAACAACAACACTGTTATTCATCATATTACTGCTGTTGATAACTAAACTACTTGTCTATACAAAAAACAAAAAACGTCACTAATTGTTACAATGCTTAATATACATGTTTGTTGGTGTATTTATATTCTTAACAGATTTGTTTTTGGGCCATAACTCTGTTGATTATGAACGAATTTGGTTTATTAAAAAAACCGAAATTTTATAAAAATATTTATGACTGATCTATATAAAAATAAAAATCTATAGCTTGAACAAGGGCTTCAAAAATAAAAAAATCGTTTTCCCCGATATCTCAGTTATTACTGAACCGATTTATTTAATTTTTTCAGAACAAAAATTCAGAAAATAATTTTCGAGCCCCCTTTAAAAATTCGAAGTCCCTGGTATATGCAGAGGCTTCAGAAACTAAAAAACCGGTTCTAAAAACCGGTTTTTAAAGCATATCTCCACCATTTATAAACCGATCTTCCTGATTCAAAAAACTAAAATTTTATAAAAATATTTGTGACCGATCTGTATAAAAATAAAAATCTATAGCTTAAACCAAGGCTTCAAAAAATAAAAAATGCGTTTTGTCCGATATCTCAGTTATTACTGAACCGATTTATTTCATTTTTTCAGAACAAAAATTCAGAAAAAAATGTCCGAGAATTCCTTGTAAAAACGAAGTCCGTAGTGTATACAGAGGCTTCAGAAACTGGAAAACCGGTTCAAAAAACCGGTTTTTTGAACATATCTCCGCATTGTATGAACCTATCTTGCTGAATTCCAATAGCAAAATTCTCGAAAGCATTTCCGATCGTTTGACATACATATTATATATGTCAGTTATCGGTGGGCTTCATAAACGCCATTTCAACCGACACACGGACGGACGGACGGACGGACATGGTCCAATCGTCATCGCTTCTTACAAGGATTCCGAAAATATAAACTTTTTTTCTCTCCGACGAAAATTGTGGAAATTACAAACGGAATGACAAACTTATATATACCCTTTACACCTGTGGTGAAGGGTATAAAAATTAAAGAAAAAAAAAATTCAGTAACAATTACCATTATTCATATTTACTATTTATACCTATAACATTCAAAAAATCCCTAACACCATATTAGTTACATTAGTAATGCACAATAAGTTATAAAAATAAAACCAACAAAAAGAAATACCTTGTTAAAAACCCTAAATTCAAAACTACCAAAAAATAAATAAATAACTTAATGTCTGGCATAATTAATTAAACAAATCAATTCCCACTATTGATTTTGAACTAAAGTATAAAAGACATTAAAGCCACCACAATCAATAACAATTACAAATTGTACATCCCAAACAAAACAACTCAAACTTAATAAAAATGTTCAAATTCGTAAGTTTTAAAATATTTTTTCTAAAACAACTTATCAAATTATTAACGTTTAATTATCTAATTTTAGATCGCTGTTTGCTTCTTCGCTTTGTTGGCTGTTGCCGCTGCTAAACCCGGTCTTGTAGCTCCTTTGGCTTACTCTGCTCCTTTGACTTATGCTGCTGCTCCCGCTATTGTTGGTCATGCTTCTTATGTAGCTCCTTATGCTTCCAGCTACAATGCCCACCATATTGCTCACTCTGCTGCTTTCCCTGCCGCCTATGCTGCTGCTCCCGTAGCTGCTTATGCTGCTGCTCCACTTGTACATGCTGCCCCAGCTGCTTATGCAGCTCCTCTTTTGTTGAAAAAGTAAATCAGTGAATTGAATCTTGAATAAAACTAATGTGATAAAACGAAAAACATGTTTTTTTTTAATCTTTAATATCTTGGTAAATAAGCTTCGATATATAATCACCAGGGCAACCAATAATATGCAAAATCGTATTTTTCTTGGGTTCAAACGAACTAAACTGTTAGTTATTTAAGGTTTTGGAATTGTGACATTGATTTGCTATAGCATATTTTGCATATTTTGGGCTTAGTATAAAGCATATTTTAGCAATTCAAATTATATAATTTTGCATATTTTATAACTGAAAGCACAGTTTTTGTATATAAAATTTAAAATGAGGATTGCGCACGAAAAAATACGTGCATAAACGCAGAGAAAAAACATGGTTACAGCATGATCACTACAACTATTCAATGTTTTGTATAGCCGTTTTTCATTGATTTGATTAGAATAATATCGTGTTCATGATAGCATTATGCTTTATGCTTCTGTTTGATCATTTAATGATTACCCACGATCAAAATTTTAATATGGTTGACTGTAATCTATATATATAAAAATTAATGTGTGTTTGTTTGTTTGTATGTATGTATGTATGTATGTATGTATGTTTGTTTGAAGTCTATAGCCGCCTAAACGGCTAAACCGATTTTCTTAAATTTTTCACAGTGTGTTCCTGGATGCCTGGAAGGAAAAATAGGCTACTTTTTATTTTGAAATTCCATGTGGGCGAACTAGCAATAGGGGGTGTGGCACATCCCATGCCTAATATTGCTTGCCAATACCAAATGTCGTAAATTTAGGAAACTATAACAGTTACATTTCCCAAATTTTGTACAATAAACTTAAGTGTCAATGTGAACATTTTGTGCAAAAATGGGCGGAAAAGAAATAGTGGGCCAGTCATCTCTCATATAAAGTTAATATCAAAATTTTTATATCTGGGAAACTATAAAAGTACGACTAGCATTAGCTTCAATATGAATATTTTGGAAAAAAATTGGTATACTAGCAATAGTGGGCGCGGTACCTCCCATATAAAGAAAATATTAAATTATCATATCTGAGAAAATATAACAGTTAGAATTCTAAAATTTTGTCGGAGCCACTTTGGTATGAATATTAATATTTAAGAAAAATATGGGCGGACTAGAAGTAGGGGGCATGGTACCTCCCATATGAATTCAATGCAAAAATTTGTATATCTGGGAAACTATTGGAGTTGGAATGCTAAAATTTTGCACAAAGAATTTTGACATCCATGAAAACATTTGTCTAATAAATTTGTACCAAAATTGGTTTATTTTTTTAATCCTTTAATTACTATGTATTTCATTTCAGGGGGTGGCGAAGCACACCGGGTATTAGCTAGTTGTAATATGTATTTAAATATTTTTATATGAAAAATTCAAACATTTAGTTAATTCTACAACTAATAAATTATCAGAATCACTTTCTGATTCAATTTAACGATGTCCGTCCGTCCATCTGCCTGGCTGTCTGTCCATATAAACCTTGTGAACAAAGTATAGGTCGCAATTTTAAACATATCTTGATGAAATTTGGCACGAATAATTATTTTGATACATGGACGAAGCCTATTGAAATTGGTTACGATCGGTGTATATTTCAACTAGCCCCCATACAAATATCCTCCCGGAATAGGGGTTTAACGATCATAAATGCCTTAAATATAGCAATATTTCAATAAAACGGTACAAAGGAGTATTGTATAAGTGTCAATCTTTGTGCCATCGGTTCATAATTGACCATAGCTCCCGTATAAATCCCCTCTTCCGAAAATCACTTTACGAATGATGGTATCAAGTTAATATTCGACACAAATAAGTTTTATATAACATTGCCAAAATTTATGAGAATCGGTCCATAATTTACCACAGCTCCCCTATAAACCCACTTCCGGGAATCGCCCTAAAGGGCATAAAATCATATAGATGTTAGTATCAATGCATTGTTCTGTATTTGTATAATTTATTTTACAATTAGTTAAAGAGTTGGTCTACAATTGGCCACAGGTCTAATTTTTAGCTCATAAACAATGGAGTAGGGTATTATGTGGTCGGTCTTGACCGACTACAGTTTCTTTCTTTTTATTTCCTTTTAATAACTATTGAAGTAACTGCATAAAGCTTGCCTTACCAGGAATTTTTAAGAAATTTTGTCTATTTTTGGGTCTTAAAGATATCTTTAACTCTAAAGCTCGAGTAGCAACATATATATTTTTACCCAGAAGCCACGAAAATTAATCATTACATACATTATACAACATGCGTATTTTTGGCTTTAACTTTTCTCACCAAATAGTCAAAGCGCTGAGCTAACCGGACTGCTTTTCTACCAGATGTGTTTGGATATCTTTTCAATATGCTTTCAGTTTTCTTGGCGTTCTCAATGTAATGTGGACCTTTCTTTCTTTCCCAACCTAATTTCCTATCAATGGACAAATTCTTCTAATACGGTTTAATTACATTGGAAACAATTTGACGGCAGACCTTTAATTCTTTGGCTAATTTTTTGTAGGAACAATTTGGATTTTTTTTTTTTTTGTAATAATGTTAGCTCATTTTAGTGAAACTCACAACAAATCAACAGGGTTGTAATTAAAAATAATAACTAACATATTTTCCAAAGACAACTAGATAAAAAAAAAATTAAATAAAGCTTTCGAAAAAAGTTAAGAGTCAAGATTTTTTCGATCTCACACCTTATAAGACACTGAAAGTATGTTTTAAATAATTTCGAAATTTCTTGAAATTCCTCATTTTATAGATTATTTTTAAATTTTTTATTATGTTACTATTGCAATTTTTCTTGGCATTGAAAGGCTTATACGCTGGTCCTTAATGCACTCCCCGAAATATTTATAAGACCAAAATAGTTTTTTTATATATCTATAGAACTACAAATGCAATTCCAGAAATATTCGGCACACATGTGAAGACAAGTAAGGCAGTTTTTGATATGTAAAAAGTTGGTTCCGTTACTCCAGGCCAAAAATAACGGGACTTTTACTTGAGCTTCGAACGAAATAATTATAAGACCAAATATGACGAAGTATTTTAAATATTTAAAAAAATTAAATATGTTTTCAAAATATTAAAATTTTTTGTTCGTATTATTAGTAAAGGTTGTACAGAGTTAGATCAGAGTTAATTTTTGGTACAGTGGGAGAAATATATATTTGTATCATAATATGTAAAACGAATGTATTTTTATAAGTAAAAAATCTATTTATAGCCTTAAGTTTTTGAGATATAGAATGTCTTGTTCAGAATAATTCAGAAAATATTTATCATGTCTTAAAAAATTGGCCAGAATGTCAGTTGTAAGCTAATTTATAATAATTGCTAACTATACAAAATATATTTATTAAATATATCTTGTAAAAATATTCTTTTATTGCTTTAAAAGCTCCGGAAGTTATTGCATACACGCAATATAATATCTAGCCTTCTTTTTTTATGACTATTTTGAAATAAATTGTATCCAATTTTTAATTTTTGTATCAGAAATTGCGTAAATACCAATAATCAAGAGTATTCATTGGAATATAATTGAGATAAAAGTCCAATAACAATAAGTATAATTCCTACTATGGAATTCATTAAATTGCGCCTGTTTTCAGACCTATTAAAATGGGTGTACTATATTTGTAGAATCAAATTAGCTATTAATAACCATAAACTATCTTGTGATTACCAAATTGGCCAAGGCGTATTGAAATATGATTAATATTTTCTGATTTATTCTCAACAAGACATTCCATTTCACAAAAATTTTAGGCTACAAATACATTTTTTACGTAGACAATTAAATTAATTTTACATATTTTGATCTTAGTCTAGTCCAAAATTACAAAAGCAATAATAAACACCATTTCTTCTCCAGATTTTTTTTTTTTTTTTTATATAAACAAAAATATAATTTAATTGAGCCTTTAGGCTTATTTTTTGCTTTTTATTAATTATATCATAAAAATATATTTGTCCCACTGTACCAAAAATTAACTCTGATCTAATTCAGTACAGTCTTTATTAATAATACGAACAAAAAATTTAAAAATTTTGAAAATATATTCTATTTTTTTAAATATTTAAAATACTTTGTCATATTTAGTCTTATAATTATTTCGTTCGAAGCTCCAGTAAAAGTCCAGTTATTTTATTTTTGCACAGGAGTAACGGAACCAACTTTTTTTACATACCAAAAAACTGCCTTACTTGTCTTCATATATGTGCCAAATATTTCTGGGATTGCACTTGTAGTTCCATAGGAATATAAAAAACTATTTTGGTCTTATAAATATTTCGGGGAGTGTATATCGTTATATATGTGCTTAAATTGATAAATAGACTCCATATGTGGTAACTGAAAATAACATAAAACTATTCTATATATTTCCATAGAAAGTAAATAGGAAAAGTGTTATAAATTTACATAAGTAATAAATAATACATTAATTTTTTTATTTGCACAATTTAATTAGTTTCAATATAGAAAGTGAAACTTCCAGAACATTGACCTTTAACATTTTTTGTAAATGAATATAAATATTAATTTGTAACGGTTTTTGTATGCAGTAGGCACACGTGTTTCATATCATCTAGTTATACCTCAAATAAAGTTTAAATTAATACAACCTTTGAAATTCCATCGTGTCAAGCATATTTAATGAACTTAAAATTTTAGATAAAACATAAAATAAACTTACTAAAATTTAGTATAAATGTCATTGACTCGCCTACCATTATTAACAATTACAAATTGTACAACTTAAACAAAACAACTCAAACTCAGTCAAAATGTTCAAATTCGTAAGTTTTAATATTTTTTCTTAAACCATTTAATTATTGAGTTAATAATATTTTATTTTCTGTTTATAGATCGCTGTTTGCTTCTTCGCTTTGTTGGCTGTTGCCGCTGCTAAACCCGGTCTTGTAGCTCCTTTGGCTTACTCTGCTCCTTTGACTTATGCTGCTGCTCCTGCTGCCGCTGTTGTAGGTCATGCTTCTTATGTAGCTCCTTATGCTTCCACCTACAATGCCCACCATATTGCCCACTCTGCTGCTTTCCCTGCCGCTTATGCTGCTGCTCCCGTAGCTGCTTATGCCGCTGCTCCAGTTTTACATGCTGCCCCAGCTGCTTATGCTGCTCCTCTTGCCACTCCCTTCGCTGCTCCTCTTTTGTTGAAGAAGTAGATCAGAGAATTGAATTTGAAAAAATAAATTAAAAAAGCTATGATGGACTGAAAATTTGTGTTTGTTTTTTTTTTTTTATATTTTATAGCAAAAAGATTGCAAAAGGTGTGATTAGGTAGAAAAAGCTAATATTTAAAGCTTTAAGTTCTTTTTGCTTAGATCAGGATTAATTGTATTTAAATTCTAGTGCACTCTTCTTAAAATGTGCTCAGTAAAAGTTTCTTAGTAGATTTAACAATATACGTCCATCTGTCTAGCTGTCTATTTATTTAAACCTTGTGAACAAAGTTCAGGTTTCAATGTCGAAGATAGCTAATAGCACAGGTCAACAAAATCGCAACAAAATTTTATATCTGGTATAATACTTATTTCTTAAGCTTAATATAGTGTAGAAAGACCAATGAAAATTGTCCAGCACGTCACACTTTTAACCCATTGAGGACCAAAGAAAATTTGTTTCCTTGAGAAGTTTTTAGGTTATAAAATTTTCGAAGTAATAGATAGAGCAGATCAATTACTCATGAGGATACAAAAATGTAGTAACAGTCAAGTCTCTAACTAGTCACACATATCCCCTAGAAGTATTTAAAGTTGTAAAAATAAAGAAATTCTCTCTTAACCCTCGAAAAATGAAGGGTAAGGAGTAGGCGTAGAGGGGAAAATTGTATTTGATATAAGATACAAAAGATCGTAAAGTAAATTTCATAACCTAAAAACTCATCATGGAACCATATCCTGGTGATTGGGACGAGTATACCAACAATATCTGCAACATACTTTTTCAGATACTTTTTAAGTGTAAACCTGTGTAGTGGAAAGCCACTGTATGCGGCGACAAGCGGCAATCAGTTGATCATGTTTTCTCACGCGCTCAATTTTAATGCGCGGCCGCGTATCACAGCATTGCCAGATTAAATTTATGACAATGTTTTAAAATTTGCCTTTGTCAGTTTTTTGTAAACAATTAAGTGATTTTTAAGCTGCCGCGTGATTTATAATAGATAGATTATTTAATTTGGTCCCCTTAAAAATTTAGACAAAAATTAGTCGCAAATACTACTAAATGTTTAGCTTTATATGAAACTTGCTAGAAATTTTTTTCTGCTCTGGAATTATAATTGAAAAGCTTTGCTTTGAATATCAAACAGAGGCAATAAGTTTAATTTTCGATTGTAAATTGTTTATGGTCCTACGAACAGGAGGCTTAAAAAGACAACACAATTATCCAGTAGTTCATTTTATACAAATTAGCTAGATGCTAGTTGTATAGCTAGATGTCGCTCACCAATGAGCATGATGGCAATTGCTATCATTTTTTACGCTTACCATAGGGTAAGAAGATGAAATGTTGATAACAAACATTTTTAGCTGACTTATTGTAATCTGTAAAGTGCTTGTGCGTGCACCAAAGTGACACTTCGTAAAGATGGAGGTGATTGTATATGTCAATAAAGAGTCACCTCGTAATTGTAGAGGTGGCGATTGTCAGTTTACTGAAGGCTCAATTACTCTGCCGTATTTCAACAATTTGCTTTGCTGTTTTCTTCAATAAAATAAAAATAAATTAATTTAAATAAAGCGCAGAGTTGAGTCAATAATTTAAAATTAGAAATTTTTGTTACACAAGAACAGAACTTTTGTTTTATATTACAAAACAACAACAAAGTATATATATATATATGGAGACTTTTGTAGTCGTGGAGGTGATTGTGTATGCAAAAATGTGTCACTACGTAGTCACAGAGTTTGATATTGACTCCCTCCTACGTAATTAATTGCTTTATAAATTTCTGATGACCACACATTATCCTACAATAAAGAGAACCGTTTCAAAACTAGTCACGTGACAGGTCCCAGTTCCGGAACTTTATATGAGAGGAACCTGTTACTTTTACATGGGGTTGTCATTTATTAAAATATAAAAACACAAAAAATTTATCAGTCTTTAATCGTTGTTTCATTTATTTTTTCAAATTACACTGATCTACTTTTTCAACAAAAGAGGAGCAGCGAAGGGAGTAGCAAGAGGGGCAGCATAAGCAGCACGTACAACTGGAGCAGCGGCATAAGCAGCTACGGGAGCAGCAGCATAAGCGGCAGGGAAGGCAGCAGAGTGAGCAATGTGATGAGCATTGTAGCTGGAGGCATAAGGAGCTACATAAGAAGCATGACCTACAACAGCAGGAGCAGCAGCATAAGTCAAAGGAGCAGAGTAAGCCAAAGGAGCTACAAGACCGGGTTTAGCAGCGGCAATAGCCAACAAAGCGAAGAAGCAAACAGCGATCTATAAACAAAAAATATAAAGTTAATTACTATAAAATGAAATATGTTTTAAAAAATATTAAAACTTACGAATTTGAACATTTTTGATTGAGTTTGTATGGTTTGGTTGTACAATTTGTAATTGTTAATGATTGTATAGTTCTTCAAGTCTTTTATACTTTAAAACAGTAGCTGTGATATTTGATCGTAAATAAAATAATTTATTTACACATTATGCGATACGTGACCCATAATATAATTTTTTATAGGTTTTAACTTCTGTGTGCAGGGGATAAATTTAAATATTTTTAAACACATTTGTTTAAATAATATTTAACATAAATCCAGTATAATTGTTATAAGTTTATGGAAGTACCAATTAGTATTTGATCTATTATGTTACAGTTAATTTTGTTTATTCAATTTCAATTGCATTAATTAATTTTTAGTAAATGAAACATCACAATGAAAATAAATGATTATGTACAGAATCTCAGAAATTAATTCTAAATAATATTAACAAATACTTTCCGAAAGGTGGCGCTAATATGACATTTTAAAAACTTTTTTTTATATTAAATGATGTGTTAGTTTTTTTTTTTTTTTTTTTTTTTGTATAAATAAACATTGCAAAACAGCAGGGAGAGCAAACAATGGGTATGGAAAATTTAAATTTCCTAAAACCAAAAGAGAATTTTAAAAAATATTACATAAAAAATGCTTATCTCCGCTCTTTGATAAAAAAAATCTATATCCATTAGGATTTGTAGGATGAATAGTTTTATAATTAAGCCGATTTTTTAATTTTTTTGATGTCTCCTAAGAGCTTCAGAAAGCTGTAGAGAGAGAGAGAAAAATGTCTAAGAAATTATATACAAATCTACTACTGTTATAGGGTTAGGATTTGTAAGACCAATAATATAGGACTCGAACGGGACAACGTAGTGGGACGAAATTTGGAATACATTTTTATTTTATATAAGGTTTGTTTGGTATTGAAATGGGCAAAATAAGTTAATAAATAAAAATTTATAGGCTAAAAACTAGAAACACAGGGTGTCCGTTCCATACTTTTCAGCTGATCTCTTAAACAAAAGCATGTACGATAATAAAATTGTGTACAGATAGTTTGAAAGCCCACTTTACCACCCACCTCCCATATAACGTAAAATTTTAAAAAGTTGATGGTGGGTATATAGATTCGGCCGAGTCGAATTCGATCTTGTTATTTAATTAATTTAATATTACAAATCACAGGAAAATATAATTTTTATAGTTCTAAACACTACTTATGAACTCGTGGACCTTTTTATGTAACCCTTCCATTAGAGATTCAATAGTTGTTTTATTGCAAATATTCTATGACTTTCTTGTTTTACCGGAGACAACCCAGCAAAAAAAAAACGATCAAGAGCTTCCAAAAAAGAACATTTTTGCCACTTCAAAAGTAGATCAAAGTGAATATTTTAAACTTTTTTGGAAGTTCTTAATAATTACTTACAAAAAAGTGAACTTCCTACCAATGACAACCATGGGTTAAAAAAAGATCTTCTCCAGCACTTTTCCACCATTAAGTACTTCCTTCTAATGCCAACACAATGTTAAATTCATGACTTTTTCAGCTCTTTTTCAGTTCTTTTTTTGCTGGGAACATATACATTTCAAATAGAAAGCTCTGGAAAGAGACAAAATGCTTTGAAAA
The DNA here is from genome assembly GCA_951394005.1 of Protophormia terraenovae. Classification (NCBI taxonomy): domain Eukaryota; kingdom Metazoa; phylum Arthropoda; class Insecta; order Diptera; family Calliphoridae; genus Protophormia; species Protophormia terraenovae. Next base: position 114,031,175 of record OX596075.1, on the reverse strand, counting down.
TGGTACATAAATCCGCTTATCTCCGGTCCCTGATAGAAATTTCAAAATCTGTTTTCTATAAGTAAGCCAAATTTTAATTTTCTTAGCCGTCTAGGAGCCTTAGAAAGCTCTGAAAAAATGCCAAGGATGTAATTTTCTAAACATAGATTAAATCTATAATCCTAATCTTGACCTCAAAATGTCATTATTTTCCTATTAAATTTACATCAAAACCATTTAAAAGTAAATAAAAAAATATGTAAAATGGGGCTTAAGCTGTTCAAATATTTAAATTTAATTTAAACTGAAATATACAAATAAACAACTTATCACGTTCAGCATAATAAATCAACATATGAAATTATTTACGTTAAAATATCATTAAAATCAAAACCTAAATATAGTATAAAAGACCTGCGATCCCCCACAATCATTAACAATTACAAATTGTACAACAAACCAAACAATTCAAACTCAAACAAAATGTTCAAATTCGTAAGTGTTAATAAATTGTTTAAAAAACATTTAATCAAAGAGTTATTAACTTTATATTTTCTTTTTATAGATCGCTGTTTGCTTCTTCGCTTTGTTGGCTGTTGCCGCTGCTAAACCTGGTCTTGTAGCTCCTTTGGCTTACTCTGCTCCTTTGACTTATGCTGCTGCTCCTGCTGCCGCTGTTGTAGGTCATGCTTCTTATATTGCTCCTTATGCCTCCACCTACAATGCCCACCACATTGCTCACTCTGCTGCCTTCCCTGCTGCTTATGCTGCTGCTCCCTTAGCTGCTTATGCCACTGCTCCAGTTGTACATGCTGCCCCAGCTGCTTATGCTGCTCCTCTTGCCACTCCCTTCGCTGCTCCTCTTTTGTTGAAGAAGTAGATCAGAGAATTGAATTTGAAAAAAATAAATAAATGAAAATTCGCTAAAAGACTGAAAAACTAAAATTAGTTTTTTTTTATTTGGAAAACTTTTTGAAGGATTTTTATTACGAATTTTATTTAGTTCCATTCAAAAATTGTACATCAATTTCATTTTCAGCTTAAATCTTATTTTTTTTGTTTTTTTCATAAAATTTCACATTTTAATAACAATCAATTATTCCTTTCCTAACGCCAACTGCACTTTTAACATTTATTAAAGCTCTTTAAAATTCATACATATTAATACCATTTAATCTTCTTAAAATGAACAATTGTGTTATGCGATGGCTAAAGGCTGATGAAAATTCGCTTATTTGATTCTTGTATCATTATTAAGGTGTTCATGTGTGCAAAAGGGTTGATGAAAATGCATTTGTTCCCTGTCCATTAAAAGCTCAATTCCTGTTTTTCTTTGTTATAATTTTTTTATTTTTAATAACCATAAATTCGTATATTCGTATGAATGTAATATTTTAATTGCAACCTCTTGAGACCATTAAGATACTTGAACTCGTCGTTTTCAAATTTTGTACATTAATAATTGTTAATTTTGTTCAAACACACAGGCACACATACATATGTAAGCGTTCAGTGATCCACTTGAGGATACGAGAGTACATGTGTAAATTTGTACCAAACATGTTGTTGAATTTTTATTGAAGACAAATGAGTTATGGTGTTTGAGGTTTTTGTTTGTTCTTTTACTTTCACTATGAATGGATTTTTATTTTTTCATTTGGTTAAAAGAAAAATGACAAACTCTTTTTGAAATAATAATTTACTTAATACTTAAAGAAAGGAAGGGCATCAAAACGATGTGGTAATAAGTACAACGTGCAGTTGAATAAGTTGCAAAGGCGGTCGAAGAAAATTGTAGAGTGGGCATTAGAATGTGCGTATAAATATAAGCAACAAATACGAATTTCTTTAGAACCAAAAACCTATGCATTGATGTGGTGATACTGGTATCAGGGCTGTTTCTGAACATGATAAGCGATTGTTCCCATGTCAACTGCTCTGAATACTCAGCAACTGGGCCAAAGAATGTGGACTAGGAGTGAATTGAGTCCAAAATTGACAAAATGGCTATACACTGCAATAGTACGGCCCATTCTTGTATATGGATCTCTTGTTTGGTGGACCGCTACTAGCAAGAGATACGTGGTGGATCAACTTTACAGAATACAAAGATCCGCTTCCATTAGCATTGCAGGTGCATTACGTACCTCAGAAGCTCTGAACACTATATTGCACCTAACACCCATAGACCTACACATTATTGAATCATCAGATGGACTTTAGAAATATCAATAAAGTCCTATTCCCCACTAGGAGTGAATGGAACTAAAGAATACACTAACGGCTCAAAAATGAACTGCGGTGTCGGCTCTGGTGTCTTCTCCGACGACCTTGGAATTAGACACTCATATAGACTCCCTGATGAGGCAAGCGTATTCCAAGCGGAAATACTTGCGGTCAGAGAGACGTGTAAAATAATTCGCGATAGAAATATTCAAGGAAATATTGGCTTATTCGTCAACAGCCAGGCGGTAATACTATCGCTCAAATCACCCAAAACTACCTCTATTCTAGTCAGACAGTGTAAAGAGGAACTGTTAGGACTAAGTCGACTGTATGACATTACTATAATCTGGGTTCCTGCGCATAGGGATCTCTATGGTAATGAACAGGCAGAGGAATCAGCCCAGGCATTCTCTGTTTTGAATGCCTCCTTATCGGTTTCTGTCGCAATTTCGTTAGGATCAATCAAAAGCAGAATCCAAAAACACCATCTCGAAAAGGCGAAAAATAGATGGCGAAATCTGGAAAAATGTAGAGTCGTGAAGGAAACGTGGCCTACCTACTACGAAAAACGCTCAGCGCAACTTGGTCTCCCTTACAATGAATAGTTGTGGCAATCGCGAGAAGGAGAAGACAGTACATCATCTTCTATGCGAATGCCCAGCCTTGAATGCAATCAGACATAAATTTCTGGGAAGATACCAATTAGACAACCTCTATGAGATATCTGACACTAGACTCAGTGACAGTATTAAATATCTCAATACTACTGGCTGGATCTAATTAATTTATGTCTAGTATTAGATGATCAAAGTAAAATTGCTAATATAGTCGAATCATTATTCAAAAGACATCTTGGAGAAATAAATCTTGTTAGCTAAGCCAAGAGTCAAAATATATATCTTATTAGATTATATTCAGCTGATATCAATTTTTGCTGATTGAAAACTTTTTGATGGTGGGTATAAAAAAATTATATTGACAAACATTTCTAGGCACATAAATTTGAGTTGCGTTTTAAGCTTTTTATATAAGAGCTCATTTACATTGGCGATTTTCCCTGGAAAAATCGCTTTTTTTCTATTATTTTCAATCAAAAACTTATAAAATTAATAATTTTTTATTAATACATATATATTCTAATATATGATAAGATGTAATAATAATATGAGAAAATGAAATAATAATACGATAAGATTGGATAACTATATGATAACATGGTATAATAATATGTTGAAATGAAATAAGTAATGTTTATATTCAATAAAAATTTTAATATAGTTAACTACAATTATTATATGTTTTAAAATATTTTTACTAGAAACAACATTTTATTAATATGAAAAAATATAATTATTTTCGCAACTACTTATATTATAGATCTTCTAACTTGTTCTAAACCATATTTGGTTTTAAAATCATATGGTTTAAGAACAAAATAAATAAATCGGACAGAATGTGATAAAATAGAATCATATCTATTTTTAGCTGTGATCATATACTCCAATTATAATATGTTTCTCTGAGATTATGATCACTATAATTTAAAATTTCACCAAAAATTCAAAGTTTTACAAACAAAATTTTAAATTTACTAAAAATTCACAAAGTAAAATTGAATAACTTATAACTTCTAAACTATACACAATAACATTTTAGTTTTAGTACCATTTTAAATATGAAGGCAATAGTCTTCAAAATGATGTTGTAGTAAGTAAGTTGATTTAAATGATTAAAAGTTCAAAGGTTAAAATTAGACTTTTAAAAATTAAACTTTATATCTTCAAAAACGATATTTTTACAATTCGTAAAAAATTATATAATGTTAGCACAAAATTTGTAAAAAAATTTGTTTACCTATTCTGCCCCATAACCAAAAGAGTCTCCAGCTTGAATTTAGGCTCGAGTATAGAATGGAGTTAAATTACACTGGTCAACAAAAAAAATCCTCCCCCATAGACGAATAGTTGGACTTGATGTATTTTGATGTGCTAAATACGAATCTGCTTTCAGTTTTTCAGAGTTATTGATCAAAATTTTCATCACTTTTCAAAAAAAATAAATTTTAAAATTTTCGGTACTAATTACCAATAACTACGGAAATATTAACTGGACAAAAAATTATATAAATTCAGCTCAAAGACAATTTAGGTCGCTATATATTAAAGTTCAATTTGTCTTAATCGAGTTACACAAGTGTGACTGCCTAAAAGCGTGGTCTTAGTAGTCATGCCCATAAAAAAAATCAATGCGTGATAGAAAAAAAGTAAAAGCTGATTCTTATTTAGCACTTTGAATTCTATCTAATCCACCTATTTTTTTTTTATTTAAGACGAAAAAAATTTTTTTTTGTCCACTAGTGTATTGCATGGCTATTTAAACTTAACTGTGAATCCAATCAAGATTTGTGCATCAATTTTTACAATATGTGTCTTTATTTACTCGCAGTTTTGCTAGCTTAGAGATAAAGGTGATAAACTTAAATATTTTTCATGTCTTCACTTTTAAAAAGAAGTTTTAGTAAAAAAAAGAAATCTTGAATTTGGCATGAAAATAAATTTTTTCCAACACTTTTTTAGAAATATCTCCTAAACTATTTAGCGGATAGAAATTTAATAGTAAAGCGACTTAAAGCCAATGTTATTCCACATATTTTTATATTTATATAAATCGTGCATACCGTTCTCGAGTTATAGTGAAATATACTCGAGTAATCGGCTTATTTAGGGCTCAATATTAGACACGCCCATAAAAAAAATCCCGACCTGATGGAAAAAAACTGAAAGCAGATTCGAGTTTAGCATGCGGAGTTCCATCTAGTCTACACATTTTTTTCGAAGGAGCTCAAAAAAAATTTTTTTTGTTGACCAGTGTTATCAACATATAATAAATATAAATTAGAATTTTACTATGTATATGTAGTTTTGAAGTTATGAGCAATAAAATATGTATGCCTTTGAAAAAAAATGATAGTTTTTTTTCACTTTTAAAACGTCATATTTTTGGACCGAAAAGGGTCTTCAATCTGAAAGCTTGTAATTTGAGCAACACTTGCAATAGGTAATAACTGTAGTGAATTTCATTGAAATCAGAAAATGCTTGTTTTTGTCCGTTTTGAAATGTAATTACTGTTCTTGAAATACTTTAAAACTTACAAAATTGGTCACACCTTTTTGCTCTATTGTAATCATAAAAAGAGTACTATTTAATGAGGGTCTTTCTTCAGAAAAGAAATTGTTTGATTTTTGAACTTTTTCAGAGATATTTTACTCTATCATGTTTTCTTACTATTTATACCACTTAAATCCGATCAAAAATGTAAAATAACTCCCGGCGCTTTCAAACATAATTTATGAACAATATTTGACCTGTTTTAACTGATAAAAGGTTGAGTGCTTGGCTTGGATACCTTAGTTACTATTTTATATCCAATATATTCCACCTATAGTTAAAAAAAAAAAAAAACAATACAAATAATAAAAATATTTCTTTAAACAATTAAACTTTAATTAAATATTTAAAAAGTTGTCATTTTTTATTTATTACTTAATTGCTTGTTATTTATTAAATAGAAATTCATGTTTTCCAATTATGTTTTATTTTTTTATAATTAGTTCATTTATGTTCAAGTGTTAATGCACTATTGCATTTAATATTTGTTTTCTAGTCATTCATGCATTTCAAAATGTTGTACTCAAGAAAAGTCATTTATAGATTTTAATCAATCGAACACTCATACTAACAAAAGTATCTTATAGATGTACATATATCAAATTAATTCATAAATACAAAATAGTACAAGTGTTTGGGTTTAAATAAAAACATAAGTGCCATACATACAAACATACGTACATATAGAAATATGTATGTATATGCATATTAATGCATCTAGTTGCATATTTATATTTATTAGTCTGAGCTTTTGCATACATAAATATCGATTAAGTTCAATTAAAAAAGGATTCTAATTGAAATGTTCAAGCATGCACACAAAGGCATGCAAATACATACAGATATTATGCTTATATGGATTGAAATTCAAATTTACATTGTTAGACAGCCTGACAGACGTTTAGACTCCATTTTCAATTAAAATTCTTTTTGTTTAATGTATGCAGAAATACCCATACACAAACTTTTTAACACTTAAATATGTGTTAGACTATTTAAAGGCCATTTAAGTGACCTTTTATAGTGTTTAAATTAAACATTTAAAATGTTTGTTTATAGACACTTGTACTGCAATGTATGTAGATATATTTCGGATTTTACTTACAGTCTAAAAGAAAAGTTAACGTACACATCATTCCAAAACAGAGAAACAAGCCGAGGCAAAATTGTCGGCGGCGGCGGCTCGATACTTTTTAATCGGTGGCGGCGCATATTAAAGTATTTTATTAAAAATAATACAGGATGGAGCCACTGCATGAACTATTTCTAGTATTTTAATTATTTGAAAATTTAAAAATTTTGTCTGCTGCTTTTGAACCAAAGTGAGCCGACGACGATAATGATGGTGGCGCATGAAACAGGCTTTGAGTTGATCTGTTTGAATCTCTATTCCAATACCCAATCATTGAGCAGTAAGTGTTCTACTTCCAGTAGCTTTAATTATGATAATACTCTATACTAAAACCTGATAGTAAAACAAAGTCATTTGGTTACTTTACTGTCCCTTAGTAGTTAACATCGTAGCCAAATTAAAGCTGCAAACATACTTCTATAGCGTTAAAAACAAAAATATGTATAAATTGATCACAATTCTTTCCACCATATTCATAAGTACACAACACTACCACAGTTTATCAAATATCTCCTTAATTTTTTCACCCACTGTATCATATTAAAATTTTGCACTTATTGTCACATACCTATAGAATGTAAAACTTGTTGTTGGCCCTTTAATGCACAACACTCAAATTAAAGTAAATATTTGTCTAAATATTTGCTTCAATTACTCGGGCCAATTCAATATTTTTAACAACGTGTTCAGCATAAATAATGAAAGTGTAAATATTTAAATAAACTTAAAACTTACCAAAAAATCCAATAACTAAATTTGTTTCCATTTCAACTATAAAAGACTTTAACACTTTCCATAACAACATCAATTAATAATTGTACAACAAACATTCAACTTTAACAAAATGTTCAAATTCGTAAGTTTGAATTATTTTTTTGGGCTACACAAAAGGATTATTTGTTTTAATATAAAATCGTTTTTCGTTTTAGATCGCTGTTTGCTTCTTCGCTTTGTTGGCTGTTGCCGCTGCTAAACCCGGTCTTGTAGCTCCTTTGGCTTACTCTGCTCCTTTGACTTATGCCGCTGCTCCTGCTGCCGCTGTTGTAGGTCATGCTTCTTATGTAGCTCCTTATGCTTCCACCTACAATGCCCACCATATTGCTCACTCTGCTGCCTTCCCTGCCGCTTATGCTGCTGCTCCCGTAGCTGCTTATGCCGCTGCTCCAGTTGTACATGCTGCTCCAGCTGCTTATGCTGCTCCTCTTGCCACTCCCTTCGCTGCTCCTCTTTTGTTGAAGAAGTAGATCAGTGAACTGAATTGAACAAAAGAAAAACTAAAACTAATAAAATAAGAAACCAAAAATAGACTGAATATGATTGTGTTTTAATTCTAGTCCCTGCTAGAAATTGTGTCAACGAAAATTTTACATGTGATTCTTGAGGTACAGGTCATTAGGTAATGACTAATTACATCGGACGACTTAATGACGTTTCACAACATTTTTTTCGATTGTCTAAAACTGGTAATATTTTTACCAAAAACATAATTTGTCTTAATGCCTAATTTGAAAGCTGATAGTGAAGAAAGTCATCGGGATATCAATGTTTTTGTTAAACATTTTTTATAAGTTCTAATACACATCAGAGATTAACAAAAACTAAAATTTTCAGAAATATATCACAATGTCAGTGAAAATTATTCAGTTACTATTTGAAATCCATATTGAAATCACAATTTTTCAGTACCATTGACTACCAGCTGAATTTGTCTTAAAGAATTTTGACAAAATATAGAAAATATTTTCCATTAAGGAACAGGGGATAACGTGCTGCAAGATTAACGTGGGTAACTGCCATGATGGCCTTACCCCACGGTGGTCTTAGCACCGGGTGAAGTATAATGCGCCAACCAACGCCCCCATATGCTGTTACACATACAGGTTGCAATTAAATAACTCGCTTCTTGGCCGCATTATTCCACCTTGCTTTGGTGTGGAGCTACCTAGTAAACTCCTGTCATAACCCTGTGACTGTGTTACTACTATCAACAGATAGTAGACAACACGATTGAAACCGTAAGCCACTACGTAACCCCCCTATATGGCCTCTCCAATAACCAGCCAAGAGTTGATGACCGGTGTGGTAGCCATCAACCCCTGGGGCTGCTGGTTCCCGTAGCACCTACTTTTAAGTCCTAGGTAAGACCTCAGGCTTGCGCGCTACAGTTTAGAAACCCAAGAAATTCCAATTTACTGCTAGACCTTGTGTATCCCGTCCAACTTACACACCCACTCTAAAACAAAACCAAGTCAATGTTAAAGAGTATCTAGGAGGACGGGATTTTCTCTACCACGCATGAGCTGTACATCAAGGAGGAAATTTCTCCGAGAAGACAAGCCGCCGTGGCGGAACAGGGGATAATATCCAATTGGGATATTGTTTGAAAGTTTCTGTAAGGTTATGTTTCCATGGCTATATAATCCTTGAATTTCCTGGCAGAAATTTACGCTGGAATTTCATGGTGTATTCCTTAGAATTCCTTAAAAAATGGTAAACCTTATTATAGTAATTTTTTACGTTTTCGTAGTAGTATAATTTGCAACAGTTATTGCCTGATCTTTTACTTTTCACTGTAACTTGCCATATCAACAGTCCTGGCTAATGTGTAAAGAAAAATCTGAATCCAAATGATGCAGCGAAAGATATTAAGCCACCGATAGTGGCATTAAGTCCTTTATGGAAAGCTGATGGTACCTGGGCCCGTAGTGCAGAAGATAGGGCCAATTTATTTGCATGTTATTTGTGCTCAGTCTTTCAATCAAATACCCAAACAAATGATTTTGTATTGGGGGAGACACCTGACACTACACTAAATGATAATGACATAATTATTGTTAGCCCAGAGGACATTGATAAAATCATCAAGGAAAACACAAATGTAAAAAAATCACCTGGATATGATTTAATAACACCAGATATGATTAAAAACCTACCGAATGTGGCAATAATCGTGCTGTCTATTATGTTCAATGCGATCTTAAAACTAGGGGTCTTTACAAAAATTTGGAAGACATCTCAGATTAAAATGATACCTAAGCCTGGAAAATATTTGACTATACCGTCCTCTTATAGACCTATTAGCCTACTTTCTTGTTTGTCGTAGCTCTTCGAGGAAGTATTCCAAAAGAAAATTATGCCGTTCTTGAGCAATAGAAATATCATCCTAGTTCACCAGTTTGGTTTCCGTGAAAAACACGAAACTATTGGACAGGAGAATCGTCTAACTGGAGGGATACGAAAATCTTTTGAGTTAAAGAAATATTGTTTAGCTATTTTTTTAGATGTCGCACAAGTATTTGAACAAGTATGGTACAAAGGTCTAATATATAAAATTAAATGTTTACTACCACCATGCACCCACAAATTGCTAGAGTCTTATCTACCTAATCGTCTATTCAGAGTAAGGTATAATGAGTTTGTGACAGAAGAATTTGAGATAAAAGCAGGTGTACTGCAGGGAAGTGTTCTTGGACCATATTTGATTTATACTTCCGACTTGCATTTATACGATGGACCAACTATTTCCACGTTTGCTGATGATACAGCAATACTTATTTCTCATAAAAACCCAAACATAGCAACTAGTCAATTAGATATTTATCTCTGACGTGTGGAGACATGGTTAAAAAACTGGCGTATTCGAGTAAATGAATTGAAAAGTTGCCATATTACGTTCACCCTAAGAAGAGGAAACTGTCCACCAGTTACACTTAATAAGATCATGTCACATACCTTGGTATTCATTTAGATAGGCGACTTACTTGGCGTCATCATATAGAATCTAAAAGACTCCATATGAAGTTAAAAGCTTCCAGCATTCACTGGTTAATCAACAGCCAATCTAAGGTTAGCCTTGACAATAAAGTCATCCTGTATAAAACTGTATTAAAACCAATTTGGACATATAGCATCCAATTATGGGGAACCGCAAGTAATACGAGTATTGTGATCTTATACAGAGGGCCCAATCAAAAATTTTTGGGACCATGACGGATGCACCATGGTACATTAGAAATGAGAATATCCATAGAAACTAAGAGGTGCCGTTAGTTAAAGACGAGTTCAGGAAATTCAGAGAAAAATACATCCTTAAACTACGGAGTCATCCCAACCCACCAGCAAGACTTCTTGCTGAAGTACAAACGTACTCAAGGCTTCGAAGAGGCGACCTAACACCCTGCTGATGTGAGGCTCATTTAACCATTTAGGCTCTCGCTAGAGAGAAACTATCTTTAGTTTTAATTTTAAGATTTAATTACTTATTGTGAGGCCTATAAAAGGCAAATGCAATAAATAAATGAAAAGTTAAAAAAAGTTACCGACACAATAATAAGTTTCATTCGAATCATGCATATATAATTCGTAGAACCTAAATGTTTTCATATTTCGATGTAATAAAAATATAAGAAATTCCACTGTAAAGTTCATATAAAACATTATGCTATTTATTTTTCTATTGGATCCAAAAGAACATTAAAAAATGAATCTTATTTTATTCGACATTGGTTTCTATTACAAATTCCCCACCTTTTTTCATGCCCGGAATCGGGAAATAAATAATCATTATTATTTTTTAATTTTTACTCACATCTCTAATTCTTAAGCGAAAGAGATATTTTCAGTTCTAATATTTATATAAAAGACGGCTGTCTAGAATAGCTGACACCATCATATAGTCAGGCATCACATTTTCATCTCACCTGTCTGTTTATTGCATACATTGTCTATATAAGCAAGGACCCAAACTAAAGTAATGTCATATAGTCAAACTAACCTTGGCAATATTTCCTTACTTTGACTAAATAATATATGAATTGAGTGATAGAAGAGCCGCTTGATTCCGGAATTCCCGCTAATATTTCTGTCATATAGTAACTTATATGCTTTATAGATAAGAAACATATCAGCCTAAAATAGTGGGTCAATAAAAGTACTCTCGGTTTTTTGTAAAACTTTTGAACCGAAAATTTCTTTATTAAAAATATTTTTTAATAAGGTACATATTCGCCATTATTATATATGATCTTTTGCCATTTTTCTGGTAGCTTCATGATTTTGTCGCTGCAGAACGTCTTTAATCTGTCGGCAAAAAACTTGGCCAAGTTTTATTATCGGATCTTAAGTTGGCCAATTTTTTACCATCTAAAAAGTTTAACAGAGACTGAAACAAATGGCATTCAGACGGTGCAGAACCCAGACTATATTGCGAATACATTAGAACTTCCTAGCCAAGTACAATATAGTTTTGGTGGGTCTTCAAAAGTGTGTGGTCAGGATTGGAATTTTTCAGTTGGCCAATTCTGTTCGCTCTTTCTTGAATACTTTGTTCAAACAGTCTAGTTGTGACTTCAGATTTAATAATTTGGGGGGCATATCATAATAGATAATTCCCCTTCAATCAGATCAAACACTCACATAACCTTGTTTCAATATTTTTCCACATCTAAAAACTATTCAAAACTTTGGTCTTATTAAGTAAAATTGCTAGCAATAAAACACACAACTTTCAGTCTATCACATTATTATTTTTTTATTTATTCAAATTCGATTCACTGATCTACTTCTTCAACAAAAGAGGAGCGGCGAAGGGAGTGGCAAGAGGGGCAGCATAAGCAGCACGGACAACTGGAGCAGCGGCATAAGCAGCTACGGGAGCAGCAGCATAAGCAGCAGGGAAGGCAGCAGAGTGAGCAATATGGTGGGCATTGTAGGTGGAAGCATAAGGAGCTACATAAGAAGCATGACCTACAACAGCAGCAGCAGGAGCAGCAGCATAAGTCAAAGGAGCAGAGTAAGCCAAAGGAGCTACAAGACCGGGTTTAGCGGCGGCAACAGCCAACAAAGCGAAGAAGCAAACAGCGATCTATAAAACGAAAACAAAATGTTAATAATTCGTTAACTAAAACCTTTTATAAAAATATTAAAACTTACGAATTTGAACATTTTTGGTTGAGTTTAATTTGTTTAGTTTGATGTACAATTTGTAATTGTTATTGACTATGGGGAATCGTAAGGCTTTTATACTTAATTTTTTAGTTTTAGCTTTGGTTTTATTTATTATGCCATACATGAAGTTATTTAAAAATCATTAGTGATTCATTTGAATTTTTAATTTAAAGATATAAACAAGGTACTTTTACAACAATAAATGCAATTGAGGTATTTTTTAAAGAATTTGTAATGGATATTGATAGATTATTTAGAGTTATTAGAAACTCTAAATTTTGTTTCATAGTAAATTGATGTTTACTATGAAACAAAAAAGTTAAAGCCTTTTATTTAAAAAGTGTTACCAAAACTGTTCTCTAAATTGAAGATCACAGAACAAATATTTACTGAACAATGTGGTTTGGATATTTGAGAATGGGACTTCTCAAAAGTTTTCTACTTAAATTACCTCTTAATAACAAATTTTATTATTTTTCAAATAACTGCGGTTAAAATATTCCGTCCATTTGGATGTTCTACCACACATCGCAATAATATTCCTTAATATAAAAATCCGCACATATCAGTATTAAATGTATAAAATATTAAATCGCTTCTAATGAGAAGGGTATATATATCACTGTAACTGTTTTTAATAACACATAATATTTGTTAGTAAACAGTAAGCAAACACTTCAAATTATCTAGTTATTCATCATACTAAATGTAAAAAAAAAATGCATACAGCCTTAAAAAAATATTACGTGCTTAGCAAACAAATGATTTCCAAATTAAAGTTAAAATAATAATAAGATTTTTAAAATGTGTATAAAAGAGTTTAACGCCTCCACAATCATCAACAATTACAAATTGTACAACAAACCAAACAAACTCCAAATAAATCAACATGTTCAAATTCGTAAGTTTTAATATTTTTCTAAAACATTTAATGGTCAAATTATTAACAATTCATTTTATTATTTTAGATCGCTGTTTGCTTCTTCGCTTTGTTGGCTGTTGCCGCTGCTAAGCCCGGCCTTGTAGCTCCTTTGGCTTACTCTGCTCCTTTGACTTATGCTGCTGCTCCTGCTGCCGCTGTTGTAGGTCATGCTTCTTATGTAGCTCCTTATGCTTCCACCTACAATGCCCACCACATTGCTCACTCTGCTGCCTTCCCTACTGCTTATGCTGCTGCTCCCTTAGCTGCTTATGCCGCTGCTCCAGTTGTACGTGCTGCTTATGCTGCTCCTCTTGCCACTCCCTTCGCTACCCAACTTTTGTTGAAGAAGTAGATCAGTGAATTGAATTTGAAGAAATAAAAAGAGAAATGTGATAGACTGAAAAGCTTTAAATTTTTTTTACATTTTAAAAATTACTAGTTTTACACAGAATATTATCCATTGACAAATTCTATAATTCTTAAACTCAGATAGGAAAACGCAAAGTTTGAACATAATATAGTAAGATCTGGATAAAAGATGATTCCAACCCAGGCGCGGATCCACGGGGAGGGAAAAGAGGAAATTTCCCTCTCCAAAATAAAAATCTGTATTAAATCACACAAATTTAGGAAATAGTTAAGAAAATCATTCTATATTCCTCCCCCAAAAGTTTGAGCTGGATCCGCTCCTGGTTTTGATTGAGATTTTCATATAAAAATCGATTTTTGGTATGAAACATAAGTGATCACGAAATAAGCTTATTTTCTCAAAAAACGCAGTATTTACCGAGTTATTAAGGATTTTAGTTTTAACTGAGATTTTCATATAAAAATCGATTTTTGGTATGAAACATAAGTGATCACGAAATAAGCTTATTTTCTCAAAAAACGCAGTATTTACCGAGTTATTAAGGATTATAGTTTTAACTAAGATTTTCATATAAAAATCGATTTTTAGTATGAAACATAAGTGATCACGAAATAAGCTTATTTTCTCAAAAAACGCAGTATTTACTGAGTTATTAGGGATTCAAAACTAAAATCCTTAATAACTCGGTAAATACTGCGTTTTTTGAGAAAATAAACTTATTTCGTGATCACTTATGTTTCATACCAAAAATCAATTTTTATATGAAACATAAGTGATCACGAAATAAGCTTATTTTCTCGAAAAACGCGGTATTTACCGAGTTATTAAGGATTTTAGTTTCAACTGAGATTTTCATATAAAAATCGATTTTTGGTATGAAACATAAGTGATCACGAAATAAGCTTATTTTCTAGAAAAACGCAGTATTTACCGAGTTATTAAGGATTTTAGTTTCAACTGAGATTTTCATATAAAAATCGATTTTTGGTATGAAACTTAAGTGATCACGAAATAAGCTTATTTTCTCAAAAAACGCAGTATTTACCGAGTTATTAAGGATTATAGTTTTAACTAAGATTTTCATATAAAAATCGATTTTTAGTATGAAACATAAGTGATCACGAAATAAGCTTATTTTCTCAAAAAACGCAGTATTTACTGAGTTATTAGGGATTCAAAACTAAAATCCTTAATAACTCGGTAAATACTGCGTTTTTTGAGAAAATAAACTTATTTCGTGATCACTTATGTTTCATACCAAAAATCAATTTTTATATGAAACATAAGTGATCACGAAATAAGCTTATTTTCTCGAAAAACGCGGTATTTACCGAGTTATTAAGGATTTTAGTTTCAACTGAGATTTTCATATAAAAATCGATTTTTGGTATGAAACATAAGTGATCACGAAATAAGCTTATTTTCTAGAAAAACGCAGTATTTACCGAGTTATTAAGGATTTTAGTTTCAACTGAGATTTTCATATAAAAATCGATTTTTGGTATGAAACTTAAGTGATCACGAAATAAGCTTATTTTCTCAAAAAACGCAGTATTTACCGAGTTATTAAGGATTATAGTTTTAACTAAGATTTTCATATAAAAATCGATTTTTAGTATGAAACATAAGTGATCACGAAATAAGCTTATTTTCTCAAAAAACGCAGTATTTACTGAGTTATTAGGGATTCAAAACTAAAATCCTTAATAACTCGGTAAATACTGCGTTTTTTGAGAAAATAAACTTATTTCGTGATCACTTATGTTTCATACCAAAAATCGATTTTTATATGAAACATAAGTGATCACGAAATAAGCTTATTTTCTCGAAAAACGCGGTATTTACCGAGTTATTAAGGATTTTAGTTTCAACTGAGATTTTCATATAAAAATCGATTTTTGGTATGAAACATAAGTGATCACGAAATAAGCTTATTTTCTAGAAAAACGCAGTATTTACCGAGTTATTAAGGATTTTAGTTTTGATTGAGATTTTCATATAAAAATCGATTTTTGGTATGAAACATAAGTGATCACGAAATAAGCTTATTTTCTCGAAAAACGTGGTATTTACCGAGTTATTAAGGATTTTAGTTTCAACTGAGATTTTCATATAAAAATCGATTTTTGGTATGAAACATAAGTGATCACGAAATAAGCTTATTTTCTAGAAAAATGCAGTATTTACCGAGTTATTAAGGATTTTAGTTTTGATTGAGATTTTCATATAAAAATCGATTTTTGGTATGAAACATAAGTGATCACGAAATAAGCTTATTTTCTCGAAAAACGCAGTATTTACCGAGTTATTAAGGATTTTAGTTTCTACTGAGATTTTCATATAAAAATCGATTTTTGGTATGAAACATAAGTGATCACGAAATAAGCTTATTTTCTAGAAAAACGCAGTATTTACCGAGTTATTAAGGATTTTAGTTTTGATTGAGATTTTCATATAAAAATCGATTTTTGGTATGAAACATAAGTGATCACGAAATAAGCTTATTTTCTCGAAAAACGTGGTATTTACCGAGTTATTAAGGATTTTAGTTTCAACTGAGATTTTCATATAAAAATCGATTTTTGGTATGAAACATAAGTGATCTCGAAATAAGCTTATTTTCTCGAAAAACGCAGTATTTACCGAGTTATTAAGGATTTCAGTTTCAACTGAGATTTTCATATAAAAATCGATTTTTGGTATGAAACATAAGTGATCTCGAAATAAGCTTATTTTCTCGAAAAACGCAGTATTTACCGAGTTATTAAGGAATTTAGTTTTGATTGAGATTTTCATATAAAAATCGATTTTTGGTATGAAACATAAGTGATCACGAAATAAGCTTATTTTCTCAAAAAACGCAGTATTTACCGAGTTATTAAGGATTTTAGTTTTAACTAAGATTTTCATATAAAAATAGATTTTTAGTATGAAACATAAGTGATCACGAAATAAGCTTATTTTCTCAAAAAACGCAGTATTTACCGAGTTATTAAGGATTATAGTTTTAACTAAGATTTTCATATAAAAATCGATTTTTAGTATGAAACATAAGTGATCACGAAATAAGCTTATTTTCTCAAAAAACGCAGTATTTACCGAGTTATTAAGGATTTTAGTTTCAACTGAGATTTTCATATAAAAATCGATTTTTGGTATGAAACATAAGTGATCAAGAAATAAGCTTATTTTCTCGAAAAACGCAGTATTTACCGAGTTATTAAGGATTTTAGTATCAACTGAGATTTTCATATAAAAATCGATTTTTGGTATGATTTTCATATAAAAATCGATTTTTGGTATGAAACATAAGGATTTTAGTTTCAACTGAGATTTTCATATAAAAATCGATTTTTGATATGAAACTTAAGTGATCACGAAATAAGCTTATTTTCTCGAAAAACGCAGTATTTACCGAGTTATTAAGGATTTTAGTTTCAACTGAGATTTTCATATAAAAATCGATTTTTGGTATGATTTTCATATAAAAATCGATTTTTGGTATGAAACTTAAGTGATCACGAGTTATTAAGGATTTTAGTTTCAACTGAGATTTTCATATAAAAATCGATTTTTGGTATGAAACTTAAGTGATCACGAAATAAGCTTATTTTCTCGAAAAACGCAGTATTTACCGAGTTATTAAGGATTTTAGTTTCAACTGAGATTTTCATATAAAAATCGATTTTTGGTATGATTTTCATATAAAAATCGATTTTTGATATGAAACTTAAGTGATCACGAAATAAGCTTATTTTCTCGAAAAACGCAGTATTTACCGAGTTATTAAGGATTTTAGTTTCAACTGAGATTTTCATATAAAAATCGATTTTTGATATGAAACTTAAGTGATCACGAAATAAGCTTATTTTCTCGAAAAACGCAGTATTTACCGAGTTATTAAGGATTTTAGTTTCAACTGAGATTTTCATATAAAAATCGATTTTTGGTATGATTTTCATATAAAAATCGATTTTTGATATGAAACTTAAGTGATCACGAAATAAGCTTATTTTCTCGAAAAACGTGGTATTTACCGAGTTATTAAGGATTTTAGTTTCAACTGAGATTTTCATATAAAAATCGATTTTTGATAATGAAACTTAAGTGATCACGAAATAAGCTTATTTTCTCGAAAAACGCAGTATTTACCGAGTTATTAAGGATTTTAGTTTCAACTGAGATTTTCATATAAAAATCGATTTTTGATATGAAACTTAAGTGATCACGAAATAAGCTTATTTTCTCGAAAAACGCAGTATTTACCGAGTTATTAAGGATTTTAGTTTCAACTGAGATTTTCATATAAAAATCGATTTTTGGTATGAAACATAAGTGATCAAGAAATAAGCTTATTTTCTCGAAAAACGCAGTATTTACCGAGTTATTAAGGATTTTAGTTTCAACTGAGATTTTCATATAAAAATCGATTTTTGGTATGAAACATAAGTGATCAAGAAATAAGCTTATTTTCTCGAAAAACGCAGTATTTGCCGAGTTATTAAGGATTTTAGTATCAACTGAGATTTTCATATAAAAATCGATTTTTGGTATGAAACATAAGTGATCACGAAATAAGCTTATTTTCTCGAAAAACGCAGTATTTACCGAGTTATTAAGGATTTTAGTTTTAACTGAGATTTTCATATAAAAATCGATTTTTGGTATGAAACTTAAGTGATCACGAAATAAGCTTATTTTCTCGAAAAACGCAGTATTTACCGAGTTATTAAGGATTTTAGTTTCAACTGAGATTTTCATATAAAAATCGATTTTTGATATGAAACTTAAGTGATCACGAAATAAGCTTATTTTCTCGAAAAACGCAGTATTTACCGAGTTATTAAGGATTTTAGTTTCAACTGAGATTTTCATATAAAAATCGATTTTTGATATGAAACTTAAGTGATCACGAAATAAGCTTATTTTCTCGAAAAACGCAGTATTTACCGAGTTATTAAGGATTTTAGTTTCAACTGAGATTTTCATATAAAAATCGATTTTTGGTATGAAACATAAGTGATCACGAAATAAGCTTATTTTCTCGAAAAACGCAGTATTTACCGAGTTATTAAGGATTTTAGTTTCAACTGAGATTTTCATATAAAAATCGATTTTTGGTATGAAACATAAGTGATCACGAAATAAGCTTATTTTCTCGAAAAACGCAGTATTTACCGAGTTATTAAGGATTTTAGTTTTAACTGAGATTTTCATATAAAAATCGATTTTTGGTATGAAACATAAGTGATCACGAAATAAGCTTATTTTCTCGAAAAACGCAGTATTTACCGAGTTATTAAGGATTTTAGTTTCAACTGAGATTTTCATATAAAAATCGATTTTTGATATGAAACTTAAGTGATCACGAAATAAGCTTATTTTCTCGAAAAACGCAGTATTTACCGAGTTATTAAGGATTTTAGTTTCAACTGAGATTTTCATATAAAAATCGATTTTTGGTATGAAACATAAGTGATCACGAAATAAGCTTATTTTCTCGAAAAACGCAGTATTTACCGAGTTATTAAGGATTTTAGTTTTGATTGAGATTTTCATATAAAAATCGAATTTTGGTATGAAACTTAAGTGATCACGAAATAAGCTTATTTTCTCGAAAAACGCAGTATTTACCGAGTTATTAAGGATTTTAGTTTCAACTGAGATTTTCATATAAAAATCGATTTTTGATATGAAACATAAGTGATCACGAAATAAGCTTATTTTCTCGAAAAACGCAGTATTTACCGAGTTATTAAGGATTTTAGTTTCAACTGAGATTTTCATATAAAAATCGATTTTTGGTATGAAACATAAGTGATCACGAAATAAACTTATTTTCTCGAAAAACGCAGTATTTACCGAGTTATTAAGGATTTTAGTTTTGATTGAGATTTTCATATAAAAATCGATTTTTGGTATGAAACTTAAGTGATCACGAAATAAGCTTATTTTCTCGAAAAAACGCAGTATTTACCGAGTTATTAAGGATTTTAGTTTCAACTGAGATTTTCATATAAAAATCGATTTTTGGTATGAAACTTAAGTGATCACGAAATAAGCTTATTTTCTAGAAAAACGCAGTATTTACCGAGTTATTAAGGATTTTAGTTTCAACTGAGATTTTCATATAAAAATCGATCTTTGGTATGAAACTTAAGTGATCACGAAATAAGCTTATTTTCTCGAAAAACGCAGTATTTACCGAGTTATTAAGGACTTTAATTTCAACTGAGATTTTCATATAAAAATCGATTTTTGGTATGAAACTTAAGTGATCACGAAATAAGCTTATTTTCTCGAAAAAACGCAGTATTTACCGAGTTATTAAGGATTTTAGTTTCAACTGAGATTTTCATATAAAATCGATTTTTGGTATGAAACATAAGTGATCAAGAAATAAGCTTATTTTCTCGAAAAACGCAGTATTTACCGAGTTATTAAGGATTTTAGTATCAACTGAGATTTTCACATAAAAATCGATTTTTGGTATGAAACATAAGTGATCACGAAATAAGCTTATTTTCTCGAAAAACGCAGTATTTACCGAGTTATTAAGGATTTTAGTTTCAACTGAGATTTTCATATAAAAATCGATTTTGGTATGAAACATAAGTGATCAAGAAATAAGCTTATTTTCTCGAAAAACGCAGTATTTACCGAGTTACTAAGGATTTTAGTTTCAACTGAGATTTTTATATAAAAATCGATTTTTGGTATGAAACATAAGTGATCACGAAATAAGATTATTTTCTCGAAAAACGCAGTATTTACCGAGTTATTAAGGATTTAATTTCAACTGAGATTTTCATATAAAAATCGATTTTTGGTATGAAACATAAGTGATCACGAAATAAGCTTATTTTCTCGAAAAACGCAGTATTTACCGAGTTATTAAGGATTTTAGTTTCAACTGAGATTTTCATATAAAAATCGATTTTTGGTATGAAACATAAGTGATCAAGAAATAAGCTTATTTTCTCGAAAAACGCAGTATTTACCGAGTTATTAAGGATTTTAGTATCAACTGAGATTTTCATATAAAAATCGATTTTTTGTATGAAACATAAGTGATCACGAAATAAGCTTATTTTCTCGAAAAACGCAGTATTTACCGAGTTATTAAGGATTTTAGTTTCAACTGAGATTTTCATATAAAAATCGATTTTTGGTATGATTTTCATATAAAAATCGATTTTTGGTATGAAACATAAGTGATCACGAAATAAGCTTATTTTCTCGAAAAACGCAGTATTTACCGAGTTATTAAGGATTCTAGTTTCAACTGAGATTTTCATATAAAATTCGATTTTTGGTATGAAACATAAGTGATCACGAAATAAGATTATTTTCTCGAAAAACGCAGTATTTACCTAGTTATTAAGGATTTTAGTTTTGATTGAGATTTTCATATAAAAATCGATTTTTGGTATGAAACATAAGTGATCACGAAATAAGTTTATTTTCTAGAAAAACGCAGTATTTACCGAGTTATTAAGGATTATAGTTTCAACTGAGATTTTCATATAAAAATCGATTTTTTGTATGAAACATAAGTGATCACAAAATAAGCTTATTTTCTCGAAAAACGCAGTATTTACCGAGTTATTAAGGATTTTAGTTTTGATTGAGATTTTCATATAAAAATCGATTTTTTGTATGAAACATAAGTGATCACGAAATAAGCTTATTTTCTCGAAAAACGCAGTATTTACCGAGTTATTAAGGATTTTAGTTTCAACTGAGATTTTCATATAAAAATCGATTTTTGGTATGAAACATAAGTGATCACGAAATAAGCTTATTTTCTTGAAAAACGCAGTATTTACCGAGTTATTAAGGATTTTAGTTTCAACTGAGATTTTCATATAAAAATCGATTTTTGATATGAAACTCACGAAATAAGCTTATTTTCTCGAAAAACGCAGTATTTACCGAGTTATTAAGGATTTTAGTTTCAACTGAGATTTTCATATAAAAATCGATTTTTGGTATGATTTTCATATAAAAATCGATTTTTGGTATGAAACTTAAGTGATCACGAAATAAGATTATTTTCTCGAAAAACGCAGTATTTACCTAGTTATTAAGGATTTTAGTTTCAACTGAGATTTTCATATAAAAATCGATTTTTGGTATGAAACATAAGTGATCACGAAATAAGCTTATTTTCTCGAAAAACGCAGTATTTACCGAGTTATTAAGGATTTTAGTTTCAACTGAGATTTTCATATAAAAATCGATTTTTTGTATGAAACTTAAGTGATCACAAAATAAGCTTATTTTCTCGAAAAACGCAGTATTTACTGAGTTATTAAGGATTTTAGTTTTGATTGAGATTTTCATATAAAAATCGATTTTTGGTATGAAACATAAGTGATCACGAAATAAGATTATTTTCTAGAAAAACGCAGTATTTACCGAGTTATTAAGGATTGTAGTTTCAACTGAGATTTTCATATAAAAATCGATCTTTGGTATGAAACTTAAGTGATCACGAAATAAGCTTATTTTCTCGAAAAACGCAGTATTTACCGAGTTATTAAGGACTTTAATTTCAACTGAGATTTTCATATAAAAATCGATTTTTGGTATGAAACTTAAGTGATCACGAAATAAACTTATTTTCTCGAAAAACGCAGTATTTACCGAGTTATTATGGATTTTAGTTTCAACTGAGATTTTCATATAAAAATCGATTTTTGGTATGAAACATAAGTGATCACGAAATAAGCTTATTTTCTAGAAAAACGCAGTATTTACCGAGTTATTAAGGATTGTAGTTTCAACTGAGATTTTCATATAAAAATCGATCTTTGGTATGAAACTTAAGTGATCACGAAATAAGCTTATTTTCTCGAAAAACGCAGTATTTACCGAGTTATTAAGGACTTTAATTTCAACTGAGATTTTCATATAAAAATCGATTTTTGGTATGAAACTTAAGTGATCACGAAATAAGCTTATTTTCTCGAAAAACGCAGTATTTACCGAGTTATTAAGGATTTTAGTTTCAACTGAGATTTTCATATAAAAATCGATTTTTGGTATGAAACTTAAGTGATCACGAAATAAGCTTATTTTCTCGAAAAACGCAGTATTTACCGAGTTATTAAGGATTTTAGTTTCAACTGAGATTTTCATATAAAAATCGATTTTTGGTATGAAACTTAAGTGATCACGAAATAAGCTTATTTTCTCGAAAAACGCAGTATTTACCGAGTTATTAAGGACTTTAATTTCAACTGAGATTTTCATATAAAAATCGATTTTTGTTATGAAACATAAGTGATCACGAAATAAGCTTATTTTCTCGAAAAACGCAGCATTTACCGAGTTATTAAGGATTTTAGTTTCAACTGAGATTTTCATATAAAAATCGATTTTTGGTATGAAACTTAAGTGATCACGAAATAAGCTTATTTTCTCGAAAAACGCAGTATTTACCGAGTTATTAAGGACTTTAATTTCAACTGAGATTTTCATATAAAAATCGATTTTTGTTATGAAACATAAGTGATCACGAAATAAGCTTATTTTCTCGAAAAACGCAGCATTTACCGAGTTATTAAGGATTTTAGTTTTGATTGAGATTTTCATATAAAAATCGATTTTTGGTATGAAACATAAGTGATCACGAAATAAGCTTATTTTCTCGAAAAACGCAGTATTTACCGAGTTATTAAGGATTTTAGTTTCAACTGAGATTTTCATATAAAAATCGATTTTTGTTATGAAACATAAGTGATCACGAAATAAGCTTATTTTCTCGAAAAACGCAGCATTTACCGAGTTATTAAGGATTTTAGTTTCAACTGAGATTTTCATATAAAAATCGATCTTTGGTATGAAACTTAAGTGATCACGAAATAAGCTTATTTTCTCGAAAAACGCAGTATTTACCGAGTTATTAAGGACTTTAATTTCAACTGAGATTTTCATATAAAAATCGATTTTTGGTATGAAACTTAAGTGATCACGAAATAAGCTTATTTTCTCGAAAAACGCAGTATTTACCGAGTTATTAAGGATTTTAGTTTTGATTGAGATTTTCATATAAAAATCGATTTTTGGTATGAAACATAAGTGATCACGAAATAAGCTTATTTTCCCGAAAAACGCAGTATTTACCGAGTTATTAAGGATTTTAGTTTTAACTGAGATTTTCATATAAAAATCGATTTTTGGTATGAAACATAAGTGATCACGAAATAAGCTTATTTTCTCGAAAAACGCAGTATTTACCGAGTTATTAAGGACTTTAATTTCAACTGAGATTTTCATATAAAAATCGATTTTTGGTATGAAACATAAGTGATCACGAAATAAGCTTATTTTCTCGAAAAACGCAGTATTTACCGAATTATTAAGGATTTTAGTTTTGATTGAGATTTTCATATAAAAATCGATTTTTGGTATGAAACATAAGTGATCACGAAATAAGCTTATTTTCCCGAAAAACGCAGTATTTACCGAGTTATTAAGGATTTTAGTTTCAACTGAGATTTTCATATAAAAATCGATTTTTTGTATGAAACATAAGTGATCAAGAAATAAGCTTATTTTCTCGAAAAGCGCAGTATTTACCGAGTTATTAAGGATTTTAGTTTCAACTGAGATTTTCATATAAAAATCGATTTTTGTTATGAAACATAAGTGATCACGAAATAAGCTTATTTTCTCGAAAAACGCAGTATTTACCGAGTTATTAAGGATTTTAGTTTCAACTGAGATTTTCATATAAAAATCGATTTTTGTTATGAAACATAAGTGATCAAGAAATGAGCTTATTTTCTCGAAAAACGCAGTATTTACCGAGTTATTAAGGATTTTAGTTTCAACTGAGATTTTCATATAAAAATCGATTTTTGGTATGAAACATAAGTGATCACGAAATAAGCTTATTTTCTCGAAAAACGCAGTATTTACCGAGTTATTAAGGATTTTAATTTTGATTGAGATTTTCATATAAAAATCGATTTTTGGTATGAAACATAGGTGATCACGAAATAAGCTTATTTTCTCGAAAAACGCAGTATTTACCGAGTTATTAAGGATTTTAGTTTTGATTGAGATTTTCATATAAAAATCGATTTTTGGTATGAAACATAAGTGATCACGAAATAAGCTTATTTTCCCGAAAAACGCAGTATTTACCGAGTTATTAAGGATTTTAGTTTTAACTGAGATTTTCATATAAAAATCGATTTTTGGTATGAAACATAAGTGATCACGAAATAAGCTTATTTTCTCGAAAAACGCAGTATTTACCGAGTTATTAAGGACTTTAATTTCAACTGAGATTTTCATATAAAAATCGATTTTTGGTATGAAACATAAGTGATCACGAAATAAGCTTATTTTCTCGAAAAACGCAGTATTTACCGAATTATTAAGGATTTTAGTTTTGATTGAGATTTTCATATAAAAATCGATTTTTGGTATGAAACATAAGTGATCACGAAATAAGCTTATTTTCCCGAAAAACGCAGTATTTACCGAGTTATTAAGGATTTTAGTTTCAACTGAGATTTTCATATAAAAATCGATTTTTTGTATGAAACATAAGTGATCAAGAAATAAGCTTATTTTCTCGAAAAGCGCAGTATTTACCGAGTTATTAAGGATTTTAGTTTCAACTGAGATTTTCATATAAAAATCGATTTTTGTTATGAAACATAAGTGATCACGAAATAAGCTTATTTTCTCGAAAAACGCAGTATTTACCGAGTTATTAAGGATTTTAGTTTCAACTGAGATTTTCATATAAAAATCGATTTTTGTTATGAAACATAAGTGATCAAGAAATGAGCTTATTTTCTCGAAAAACGCAGTATTTACCGAGTTATTAAGGATTTTAGTTTCAACTGAGATTTTCATATAAAAATCGATTTTTGGTATGAAACATAAGTGATCACGAAATAAGCTTATTTTCTCGAAAAACGCAGTATTTACCGAGTTATTAAGGATTTTAATTTTGATTGAGATTTTCATATAAAAATCGATTTTTGGTATGAAACATAGGTGATCACGAAATAAGCTTATTTTCTCGAAAAACGCAGTATTTACCGAGTTATTAAGGATTTTAGTTTTGATTGAGATTTCATATAAAAATCGATTTTTGGTATGAAACATAGGTGATCACGAAATAAGCTTATTTTCTCGAAAAACGCAGTATTTACCGAGTTATTAAGGATTTTAGTTTTGATTGAGATTTTCATATAAAAATCGATTTTTGGTATGAAACATAGGTGATCACGAAATAAGCTTATTTTCTCGAAAAACGCAGTATTTACCGAGTTATTAAGGATTTTAGTTTTGATTGAGATTTTCATATAAAAATCGATTTTTGGTATGAAACATAGGTGATCACGAAATAAGCTTATTTTCTCGAAAAACGCAGTATTTACCGAGTTATTAAGGATTTTAGTTTTGATTGAGATTTTCATATAAAAATCGATTTTTGGTATGAAACTTAAGTGATCACGAAATATGCTTATTTTCTCGAAAAACGCAGTATTTACCGAGTTATTAAGGATTTTAGTTTTGATTGAGATTTTCATATTAAAATCGATTTTTGTTATGATTTTCATATAAAAATCGATTTTTGGTATGAAACTTAAGTGATCACGAAATAAGCTTATTTTCTCGAAAAACGCAGTATTTACCGAGTTATTAAGGATTTTAGTTTCAACTGAGATTTTCATATAAAAATCGATTTTTGGTATGAAACATAAGTGATCACGAAATAAGCTTATTTTCTCGAAAAACGCAGTATTTACCGAGTTATTAAGGATTTTAGTTTTGATTGAGATTTTCATATAAAAATCGAATTTTGGTATGAAACTTAAGTGATCACGAAATAAGCTTATTTTCTCGAAAAACGCAGTATTTACCGAGTTATTAAGGATTTTAGTTTTGATTGAGATTTTCATATAAAAATCGATTTTTGGTATGAAACATAAGTGATCACGAAATAAGCTTATTTTCTCAAAAAACGCAGTATTTACCGAGTTATTAAGGATTTTAGTTTTAACTGAGATTTTCATATAAAAATCGATTTTTGGTATGAAACATAAGTGATCACGAAATAAGCTTATTTTCTAGAAAAACGCAGTATTTACCGAGTTATTAAGGATTTTAGTTTTGATTGAGATTTTCATATAAAAATCGATTTTTGGTATGAAACATAAGTGATCACGAAATAAGCTTATTTTCTCAAAAAACGCAGTATTTACCGAGTTATTAAGGATTTTAGTTTTAACTGAGATTTTCATATAAAAATCGATTTTTGGTATGAAACATAAGTGATCACGAAATAAGCTTATTTTCTAGAAAAACGCAGTATTTACCGAGTTATTAAGGATTTTAGTTTCAACTGAGATTTTCATATTAAAATCGATTTTTTGTATGAAACATAAGTGATCACAAAATAAGCTTATTTTCTCGAAAAACGCAGTATTTACTGAGTTATTAAGGATTTTAGTTTTGATTGAGATTTTCATATAAAAATCGATTTTTGGTATGAAACATAAGTGATCACGAAATAAGCTTATTTTCTCGAAAAACGCAGTATTTACCGAGTTATTAAGGATTTTAGTTTTGATTGAGATTTTCATATAAAAATCGAATTTTGGTATGAAACTTAAGTGATCACGAAATAAGCTTATTTTCTCGAAAAACGCAGTATTTACCGAGTTATTAAGGATTTTAGTTTCAACTGAGATTTTCATATAAAAATCGATTTTTGGTATGAAACATAAGTGATCACGAAATAAGCTTATTTTCTCAAAAAACGCAGTATTTACCGAGTTATTAAGGATTTTAATTTTTACTTGAGATTTTCATATAAAAATCGATTTTTGGTATGAAACATAAGTGATCGCGAAATAAGCTTATTTTCTAGAAAAACGCAGTATTTACCGAGTTATTAAGGATTTTAGTTTCAACTGAGATTTTCATATAAAAATCGATTTTTTGTATGAAACATAAGTGATCACAAAATAAGCTTATTTTCTCGAAAAACGCAGTATTTACTGAGTTATTAAGGATTTTAGTTTTGATTGAGATTTTCATATAAAAATCGATTTTTGGTATGAAACATAAGTGATCACGAAATAAGCTTATTTTCTCGAAAAACGCAGTATTTACCGAGTTATTAAGGATTTTAGTTTTGATTGAGATTTTCATATAAAAATCGAATTTTGGTATGAAACTTAAGTGATCACGAAATAAGCTTATTTTCTCGAAAAACGCAGTATTTACCGAGTTATTAAGGATTTTAGTTTTGATTGAGATTTTCATATAAAAATCGATTTTTGGTATGAAACATAAGTGATCACGAAATAAGCTTATTTTCTCAAAAAACGCAGTATTTACCGAGTTATTAAGGATTTTAGTTTTAACTGAGATTTTCATATAAAAATCGATTTTTGGTATGAAACATAAGTGATCACGAAATAAGCTTATTTTCTAGAAAAACGCAGTATTTACCGAGTTATTAAGGATTTTAGTTTTGATTGAGATTTTCATATAAAAATCGATTTTTGGTATGAAACATAAGTGATCACGAAATAAGCTTATTTTCTCAAAAAACGCAGTATTTACCGAGTTATTAAGGATTTTAGTTTTAACTGAGATTTTCATATAAAAATCGATTTTTGGTATGAAACATAAGTGATCACGAAATAAGCTTATTTTCTAGAAAAACGCAGTATTTACCGAGTTATTAAGGATTTTAGTTTCAACTGAGATTTTCATATAAAAATCGATTTTTTGTATGAAACATAAGTGATCACAAAATAAGCTTATTTTCTCGAAAAACGCAGTATTTACTGAGTTATTAAGGATTTTAGTTTTGATTGAGATTTTCATATAAAAATCGATTTTTGGTATGAAACATAAGTGATCACGAAATAAGCTTATTTTCTCGAAAAACGCAGTATTTACCGAGTTATTAAGGATTTTAGTTTTGATTGAGATTTTCATATAAAAATCGAATTTTGGTATGAAACTTAAGTGATCACGAAATAAGCTTATTTTCTCGAAAAACGCAGTATTTACCGAGTTATTAAGGATTTTAGTTTTGATTGAGATTTTCATATAAAAATCGATTTTTGGTATGAAACATAAGTGATCACGAAATAAGCTTATTTTCTCAAAAAACGCAGTATTTACCGAGTTATTAAGGATTTTAGTTTTAACTGAGATTTTCATATAAAAATCGATTTTTGGTATGAAACATAAGTGATCACGAAATAAGCTTATTTTCTAGAAAAACGCAGTATTTACCGAGTTATTAAGGATTTTAGTTTTGATTGAGATTTTCATATAAAAATCGATTTTTGGTATGAAACATAAGTGATCACGAAATAAGCTTATTTTCTCAAAAAACGCAGTATTTACCGAGTTATTAAGGATTTTAGTTTTAACTGAGATTTTCATATAAAAATCGATTTTTGGTATGAAACATAAGTGATCACGAAATAAGCTTATTTTCTAGAAAAACGCAGTATTTACCGAGTTATTAAGGATTTTAGTTTCAACTGAGATTTTCATATAAAAATCGATTTTTTGTATGAAACATAAGTGATCACAAAATAAGCTTATTTTCTCGAAAAACGCAGTATTTACTGAGTTATTAAGGATTTTAGTTTTGATTGAGATTTTCATATAAAAATCGATTTTTGGTATGAAACATAAGTGATCACGAAATAAGCTTATTTTCCCGAAAAACGCAGTATTTACCGAGTTATTAAGGATTTTAGTTTCAACTGAGATTTTCATATAAAAATCGATTTTTGGTATGAAACATAAGTGATCAAGAAATAAGCTTATTTTTTCGAAAAACGCAGTATTTACCGAGTTATTAAGGATTTTAGTATCAACTGAGATTTTCATATAAAAATCGATTTTTGGTATGAAACATAAGTGATCACGAAATAAGCTTATTTTCTCGAAAAGCGCAGTATTTACCGAGTTATTAAGGATTTTAGTTTTGATTGAGATTTTCATATAAAAATCGATTTTTGGTATGAAACATAAGTGATCTCGAAATAAGCTTATTTTCTCGAAAAACGCAGTATTTACCGAGTTATTAAGGATTTTAGTTTCAACTGAGATTTTCATATAAAAATCGATTTTTGGTATGATTTTCATATAAAAATCGATTTTTGGTATGAAACTTAAGTGATCACGAAATAAGCTTATTTTCTCGAAAAACGCAGTATTTACCGAGTTATTAAGATATAAAAGTCGATTTTTGGTATGAAACATAGGTGATCACGAAATAAGCTTATTTTCTCGAAAAACGCAGTATTTACCGAGTTATTAAGGATTTTAGTTTCAACTGAGATTTTCATATAAAAATCGATTTTTGGTAGGATTTTCATATAAAAATCGATTTTTGGTATGAAACTTAAGTGATCACGAAATAAGCTTATTTTCTCGAAAAACGCAGTATTTACCGAGTTATTAAGGATTTTAGTTTCAACTGAGATTTTCATATAAAAATCGATTTTTGGTATGATTTTCATATAAAAATCGATTTTTGGTATGAAACTTAAGTGATCACGAAATATGCTTATTTTCTCGAAAAACGCAGTATTTACCGAGTTATTAAGGATTTTATTTTCAACTGAGATTTTCATATAAAAATCGATTTTTGGTATGATTTTCATATAAAAATCGATTTTTGGTATGAAACTTAAGTGATCACGAAATAAGCTTATTTTCTCGAAAAACGCAGTATTTACCGAGTTATTAAGGATTTTAGTTTCAACTGAGATTTTCATATAAAAATCGATTTTTGGTATGATTTTCATATAAAAATCGATTTTTGGTATGAAACTTAAGTGATCACGAAATATGCTTATTTTCTCGAAAAACGCAGTATTTACCGAGTTATTAAGGATTTTATTTTCAACTGAGATTTTCATATAAAAATCGATTTTTGGTATGATTTTCATATAAAAATCGATTTTTGGTATGAAACTTAAGTGATCACGAAATAAGCTTATTTTCTCGAAAAACGCAGTATTTACCGAGTTATTAAGGATTTTAGTTTCAACTGAGATTTTCATATAAAAATCGATTTTTGGTATGATTTTCATATAAAAATCGATTTTTGGTATGAAACTTAAGTGATCACGAAATATGCTTATTTTCTCGAAAAACGCAGTATTTACCGAGTTATTAAGGATTTTATTTTCAACTGAGATTTTCATATAAAAATCGATTTTTGGTATGATTTTCATATAAAAATCGATTTTTGGTATGAAACATAAGTGATCACGAAATATGCTTATTTTCTCGAAAAACGCAGTATTTACCGAGTTATTAAGGATTTTAGTTTTGATTGAGATTTTCATATAAAAATCGATTTTTGGTATGAAACATAGGTGATTACGAAATAAGCTTATTTTCTCGAAAAACGCAGTATTTACCGAGTTATTAAGGGTTTTAGTTTCAACTGAGATTTTCATATAAAAATCGATTTTTGGTATGAAACATAAGTGATCACGAAATAAGCTTATTTTCTCGAAAAACGCAGTATTTACCGAGTTATTAAGGATTTTAGTTTCAACTGAGATTTTCATATAAAAATCGATTTTTGGTATGAAACATAAGTGATCACGAAATAAGCTTATTTTCTCGAAAAATGCAGTATTTACCGAGTTATTAAGGATTTTAGTTTTGATTGAGATTTTCATATAAAAATCGATTTTTGGTATGAAACTTAAGTGATCACGAAATAAGCTTATTTTCTCGAAAAACGCAGTATTTACCGAGTTATTAAGGATTTTAGTTTTGATTGAGATTTTCATATAAAAATCGATTTTTGGTATGAAACTTAAGTGATCACGAAATAAGCTTTTTTTCTCGAAAAACGCGGTATTTACCGAGTTATTAAGGATTTTAGTTTCAACTGAGATTTTCATATAAAAATCGATTTTTGGTATGAAACATAAGTGATCACGAAATAAGCTTATTTTCTCGAAAAACGCAGTATTTACCGAGTTATTAAGGATTTTAGTTTTGATTGAGATTTTTATATAAAAATCGATTTTTGGTATGAAACTTAAGTGATCACGAAATAACCTTATTTTCTCGAAAAACGCAGTATTTACCGAGTTATTAAGGATTTTAGTTTCAACTGAGATTTTCATATAAAAATCGATTTTTGGTATGAAACATAAGTGATCACGAAATAAGCTTATTTTCTCGAAAAACGCAGTATTTACCGAGTTATTAAGGATTTTAGTTTTGATTGAGATTTTCATATAAAAATCGATTTTTGGTATGAAACTTAAGTGAACACGAAATAAGCTTATTTTCTCGAAAAACGCAGTATTTACCGAGTTATTAAGGATTTTAGTTTTGATTGAGATTTTCATAAAAAAAAAAAATATCGTCCATTCCATGAAAGAACGCCCAAAAATATACCAAGTTTCATGCATTTTAATGCAATTGCATTTTTTAAATGCATTTTTCTTTAAATATGCTATTCAAATTTGTTAATTTTTTAACATTAATGAAAAGTTTGGAATCTTTACATTAAAATAAAAATCTCAAATTTTTGGGACGCACACATGTACTATGCATAATTTCCCCTTTTCTTCTTCTAGTTTGTAGAGGCGATTGTAACAAGAAGAAGAAAAAATTAGGAAATTATTATAATTAGTTTTGTTTTTGAAAATTTGGATTTTTAACGGTTATTATTGATAGAAAATCTTCAAATGTTAATTAACATAAGCATTAGTACAAATACCACACTGCGTTTTGTTCATGCTTTGCATTTACGATATTGCCTTTTCGGGTATTTGCACTGAAGTTAGTGGCTTTTTGATTTATGGCAAATTTATGTTAGTATGTGTTCTAACATTATTTTTCCAAAAATTTGCATATTTTTGAGAGGTATAAAAAGCCTAATTGTGGGAACAAGCGTTCTTTTCTTTCAAAAATCCGAGCTAAACGCTACTCTTTTAACCAACAACTTGGACTCATTTTGGTGTTTTTTTTCCATCATGTAAGTAAATGTCATTTACATAATTCTTTTTTTGTGGTGCATAAAATTTCTTTTTTTTCTAAAGGAATTATATTTATTTTGTTTATTTTTTTCTACAATTTATTTTTTTTTTAAGTGTAAACTCTGCATTTCGGAAAGGCAAAACCTATTTTGTTTTATTAAGAGAAATCTTATTTTCTTTAAAAAAAAAGGTAATAGCGAAATAAAAAGTTATTTCTTTTTCATATAAATTTTGCCTAAAAACAAAAACTTTTGCCCACAAACTTTTCCACAGATTTCTTAAATTGAGGAATTTAAAAAGTTTACTTTTGATTATTTGCCTTGGATGCTTTGGAAACCGAATCGTTTGTGAACGGATCTCATAAAACAACCATCTTGGTGGAACGAAAATAATAGCGTAGATAGTGATATTTGTGTCTAAGGGTGTTATTCGTGGTAATTGATATCTATCAATTATATGAAAATCCGAAGGAAAAAAAAAAACAGTGCCAAAATTTGATTTTTTTATTTATTGCAAAAGTATAAAATATTTAATAACTAAAACTAGAACTAAAATAACAAAAGAAAATCTATTAAAAATATATAAATATAAAAAAAAAGAAACTTAAAACTAATATCACAGCATTATATTGCACAACAACAGAAAAGTGAATAGTCCCACATTGATCTGTGAACGAAAAAATTAAAAAAAAAAATCAATAGAACCAAATCATTAATCGAAAAAAAGAAAAAAAACTTACCATAAAAACTTTGTTGGTGCCACCAAGTGTAATTTTTTGTTTGTTTAATCTCCAAAAGAAAAAAAGGAAAAATTTGCTTTAAAATTCTCCATCTGGAAATTCGCAACAAAACTTCATTCATTTTTTTAATCACTCAAATCACGTATTATTTTTTTATATAAACTATAAGTTATATTACTTTGTTTAATCATTTAAAATTTCATTAAATTGTAATATTTTCTGATTTAAAAGCAAAAATCACCAAATTAAAAAAAATCACAGTGAAAAATAAAGAAAAAAGCTATAAAAGAAGTGTCAAAAAGTACTAAAACTATACACAATATTGATAAAAATAAATAAATTTAAAAAAAAAGAATATGTATAAACATTAAAAAAAAAGTAAAAAAAAAGGAAAAAAAAAGGAAAAAAATTATAATAAGTATAAAAAAAAGAGTTTAAATTTGCTTAAGAAAAAGCTTTAAAATAAGTATCAACGGTATGTAAGCCTAGCTTAACATTACAGTGGTGTACAAAACAAATAAAAAAAAAAATAAAATATTTAAGATCAATTCGCCTAAGATTGCCGGTATATATATTTTATAAATTTTGTTCATATATAAAATAAAAAAAAAAAACTTCGCTTTCCAAATATAAACGGAGGGAAAAAATCAACAAAATTTGGAAAAATTCAGTTTCCTGTACAAATATATGGAAATAACTACATATTTAAATTCCGCACAAATACAAACCCAGCCGCTGAAAGATCTTTCAACGAGGGAGAACAAGCACAAATATATGTAAGTCAATTATCTAATTTTTTTTATTTCCTAATTTTTTTTTGTAAATTTTATCTGGATTCATCGTTAAGTTAAAACAATTAGTAATTGTGTGAGACAAAATCACAATTTAAAAATTGTCTATGTTATTAGCATAACATATTAATGTTAATGATTTCAAATGTTAAACACAAAACGATGAATGCATATCCTTTAAAAACCGGTTTCAAAAACCGGTTTTTAAAGGATATCTCCGCCATTTATAAACCGATCCTGCTGATTCAAAAAACTGAAATTTTATAAAAATATTTGTGACCGATCTGTATAAAAATAAAAATCTATAGCTTAAACCAGGGCTTTAAAAAATAAAAAATGCGTTTTGTCCGATATCTCAGTTATTATTGAACCGATTTATTTCATTTTTTCAGAACAAAAATTCAGAAAAAAATGTCCGAGACTTCTTTGTAAAAACGAAGTCCCTACTATATACAGAGGCTTCAGAAACTGGAAAACCGGCTCTAAAAACCGGTTTTTTTAACATATCTCCGCATTTTATGAACCGATCTTGCTGAATTCCAATAGTAAAATTCTCGAAGGCATTTCCGATCGTTTGATATATATATTATATATGTCAGTTATCGGTGGGCTTCATAAACGCCATTTCAACCGACACACGGACGGACGGACGGACGGACGGACATGGTCCTATCGTCATCATTTCTTACAAGGATCCCGAAAATGCAAACTTTTTTGCTCTCCGACGAAAATTGTGGGAATTACAAACGGAATGACAAACTTATATATACCCTTTACACCTGTGGTGAAGGGTATAATAATTGTAAAATAAATAAATAATAAAAAAAAAAGAAAGTTTTTTTAATATAATATTTATACTAAAAATATTATCTTTTTTTTTAATTTTTTTTCCTTCTGGTAAAAAATAAAATTTTTATAATTTCCTTTTTTTTTAAATACCCGAGTTCGAATCCCACTCGAGTCATATATATATATTTTTTTTAATATAATATATATATATATATATATTTTTATGCTTTATTATAGACCTTTTTATTATTATTTTTAAATAAATAAATAAATAAATAAATACATAAATAGATAAAATAAATGAGCGAATAAATTCCATAAAATAATCAGCTCATATCTTCAATCTGAACGTACCTAAGTTCGATACCCAGTTGAGCCTCAATTTTTTTTGTATTTTTTTTTTATTTATTTTTATGTTGTAAATTAAATTTATTAATAATATATTATAAAAATTTTGGTAACCGAATTGGATACCCATATATATATTTTTTTTTTTTCAGCTGTGATTTTTCTTGAGGTGTGATTTTTGCTTAAAATCAATTAATTTAGCGTTTTAGAATTATTTCTTTTATATTTTTTTTTTTTTTTCAATTAATTACGAAATTAATTTATTTTGATTATTTTCTATTAAGAATGTAGTTATAATTTTTTTTATAACTAAAAGTTATGGATGATTTTTTTTTCTTATTATTTATGTTTAAATAAAGAATTTTGTTGAAATGGAACTATAAAATCCTAGGTATTTTGATTTTCTAAAGCTACTGTTTGATTAAAGGTTTGTTTGGGATCATGTAAACATATGGTGATAATATACATGATCATGGTTGGGTGGGTAAATTTTGTTGTTGTGTTAACATCAATCGCAACACTATGAATTTATTGTCTACTTTAATAATGTTTCCGATTTCCACATTCTTTCTCTTCTTTAACCAAAGCCTAATAGCATGCATTCATTTTTAAAATTAAAGTTCTGTAGAAAGTTTTTTTTTATATCGAGTTAAGGTAGCACCGAATCCCCCATTAGCCGACGAGACAGGAGCCGGAAGTAAATTGCATGCTACTGCT
Source organism: Protophormia terraenovae (assembly GCA_951394005.1). Lineage (NCBI taxonomy): Eukaryota > Metazoa > Arthropoda > Insecta > Diptera > Calliphoridae > Protophormia > Protophormia terraenovae. Next base: position 113,995,020 of record OX596075.1, on the reverse strand, counting down.
ACGACGAACTCGTAAAACAATATAAAACTCTAACGTTACATGCTACAAGTTTAAATTTTTTCATATAAAAATTATATTTTTCCGGTATTATGAGTATCTTTACGTATTTTGTTTAAAAAAATTATTGTGTTATTTTTTAAAAAATCCTGAAAAATAGTAAAACTTTATGTATCAAACTATTTATTGTTTTAAGTTATAATAAACAAAGCATTTTTAAATACACTTTTGAACAATTAAAATTTAATAAATTCGCAACTAACAAAAATGCATCTAAAAACTGCATTTATATTTTGAAAATATTATGGGTCGAAGAAGTGGTTTTTGAAATGCTGACTAAATTACACAAAAAATATACAATGGCCTTTTAAATACTTTTTAAATTACAGAAATCTATCAATAACTTCAAGAGATATGAACATTTAAAATTGCATACTTTTTATATTTTGTTAACTTTTATAAAAATTGTAAAGAAAATTTCAAAAATAAGAAAAAATTTTAATTTTATATGAAAAATTTGAAACATGTTTTTATAAAAATTGGATTATGCATATAAGATTTTCGCGTCCCAAAAATTTGTCACTTTTATTTTAATGTAAAGATTCCAAACTTTTCATTTATGTTAAAAAATTAAAAAATTTGAATAGCATATTTAAAGAAAAATGCATTTGAAAAATGCAATTGCATTAAAATGCATTTTTTAAAAATCTTTCTTATTTTTAAAACATTCGTCATAAAGCCGCCATATGCGAAATTTTAAGGCCATTTAAATCATTAAAATTCACAAAGTCTTTCCAGAGATATTGCTTTTCAAAGTTACATACTTTTGAAATTTGTTTGGTTTTTGAGAAAATTTAAAAGCGAAATTAAATCGCGAGTTTTTGCAATTTCGCAAAACTGAAAACTGAAATTTATAAAAGGCTTAATGGAGTTTATGTATACAAATTTTTATCGAAATTGAAAGCCATCAAGTAAAAAAATATACTTTTTCGGGCGTTCTTTCCTGGAATGGTCGATATATATTTACCGAGTTATTAAGGATTTTAATTTTGATTGAGATTTTCATATAAAAATCGATTTTTGGTATGAAACATAAGTGATCACGAAATAAGCTAATTTTCTCGAAAAACGCAGTATTTACCGAGTTATTAAGGATTTTAGTTTCAACTGAGCTTTTCATATAAAAATCGATTTTTGGTATGAAACATAAGTGATCAAGAAATAAGCTTATTTTCTCGAAAAACGCAGTATTTACCGAGTTATTAAGGATTTTAGTTTCAACTGAGATTTTCATATAAAAATCGATTTTTGGTATGAAACATAAGTGATCAAGAAATAAGCTTATTTTCTCGAAAAACGCAGTATTTACCGAGTTATTAAGGATTTTAGTATCAACTGAGATTTTCATATAAAAATCGATTTTTTGTATGAAACATAAGTGATCACGAAATAAGCTTATTTTCTCAAAAAACGCAGTATTTACCGAGTTATGAAGGATTTTAGTTTTGATTGAGTTTTTCATATAAAAATCGATTTTTGGTATGAAACTTAAGTGATCAAGAAATAAGCTTATTTTCTCAAAAAACGCAGTATTTACCGAGTTATTAAGGATTTTAGTTTTGATTGAGATTTTCATATAAAAATCGATTTTTTGTATGAAACATAAGTGACCACGAAATAAGCTTATTTTCCCGAAAAACGCAGTATTTACCGAGTTATTAAGGATTTTAGTTTCAACTGAGATTTTCATATAAAAATCGATTTTTGGTATGAAACATAAGTGATCACGAAATAAGCTTATTTTCCCGAAAAACGCAGTATTTACCGAGTTATTAAGGATTTTAGTTTTGATTGAGTTTTTCATATAAAAATCGATTTTTGGTATGAAACATAAGTGATCACGAAATAAGCTTATTTTCCCGAAAAACGCAGTATTTACCGAGTTATTAAGGATTTTAGTTTTAACTGAGATTTTCATATAAAAATCGATTTTTGGTATGAAACTTAAGTGATCACGAAATAAGCTTATTTTCTCAAAAAACGCAGTATTTACCGAGTTATTAAGGATTTTAGTTTTGATTGAGATTTTCATATAAAAATCGATTTTTTGTATGAAACATAAGTGATCACGAAATAAGCTTATTTTCTCAAAAAACGTAGTATTTACCGAGTTATTAAGGATTTTAGTTTCAACTGAGATTTTCATATAAAAATCGATTTTTGGTATGAAACATAAGTGATCACGAAATAAGCTTATTTTCCCGAAAAACGCAGTATTTACCGAGTTATTAAGGATTTTAGTTTCTACTGAGATTTTCATATAAAAATCGATTTTTGGTATGAAACATAAGTGATCACGAAATAAGCTTATTTTCCCGAAAAACGTAGTATTTACCGAGTTATTAAGGATTTTAGTTTCTACTGAGATTTTCATATAAAAATCGATTTTTGGTATGAAACTTAAGTGATCACGAAATAAGCTTATTTTCTCAAAAAACGCAGTATTTACCGAGTTATTAAGGATTTTAGTTTTGATTGAGATTTTCATATAAAAATCGATTTTTGGTATGAAACTTAAGTGATCACGAAATAAGCTTATTTTCTCGAAAAACGCAGTATTTACCGAGTTATTAAGGATTTTAGTTTCAACTGAGATTTTCATATAAAAATCGATTTTTGGTTTGAAACTTAAGTGATCACGAAATAAGCTTATTTTCTCGAAAAACGCAGTATTTACTGAGTTATTAAGGATTTTAGTTTTGATTGAGATTTTCATATAAAAATCGATTTCTGGTATGAAACATAAGTGATCACGAAATAAGCTTATTTTCTCGAAAAACGCAGTATTTACCGAGTTATTTGGTATGAAACTTAAGTGATCACGAAATAAGCTTATTTTCTCGAAAAACGCAGTATTTACCGAGTTATTAAGGATTTTAGTTTCAACTGAGATTTTCATATAAAAAATCGATTTTTGGTATGAAACTTAAGTGATCACGAAATAAGCTTATTTTCTCGAAAAACGCAGTATTTACCGAGTTATTAAGGATTTTAGTTTCAACTGAAATTTTCATATAAAAATCGATTTTTGGTATGAAACTTAAGTGATCAAGAAATAAGCTTATTTTCTCGAAAAACGCAGTATTTACTGAGTTATTAAGGATTTTAGTTTTGATTGAGATTTTCATATAAAAATCGATTTCTGGTATGAAACATAAGTGATCACGAAATAAGCTTATTTTCTCGAAAAACGCAGTATTTACCGAGTTATTTGGTATGAAACTTAAGTGATCACGAAATAAGCTTATTTTCTCGAAAAACGCAGTATTTACCGAGTTATTTGGTATGAAACTTAAGTGATCACGAAATAAGCTTATTTTCTCGAAAAACGCAGTATTTACCGAGTTATTAAGGATTTTAGTTTCAACTGAGATTTTCATATAAAAATCGATTTTTGGTATGAAACATAAGTGATCACGAAATAAGCTTATTTTCTCGAAAAACGCAGTATTTACCGAGTTATTTGGTATGAAACTTAAGTAATCACGAAATAAGCTTATTTTCTCAAAAAACGCAGTATTTACCGAGTTATTAAGGATTTTAGTTTTGATTGAGATTTTCATATAAAAATCGATTTTTGGTATGAAACTTAAGTGATCACGAAATAAGCTTATTTTCTCGAAAAACGCAGTATTTACCGAGTTATTAAGGATTTTAGTATCAACTGAGATTTTCATATAAAAATCGGTTTTTGGTATGAAACTTAAGTGATCACGAAATAAGCTTATTTTCTCAAAAAACGCAGTATTTACCGAGTTATTAAGGATTTTAGTTTTGATTGAGATTTTCATATAAAAATCGATTTTTGGTATGAAACTTAAGTGATCACGAAATAAGCTTATTTTCTCAAAAAACGCAGTATTTACCGAGTTATTAAGGATTTTAGTTTTGATTGAGATTTTCATATAAAAATCGATTTTTGGTATGAAACTTAAGTGATCACGAAATAAGCTTATTTTCTCAAAAAACGCAGTATTTACCGAGTTATTAAGGATTTTAGTTTTGATTGAGATTTTCATATAAAAATCGATTTTTGGTATGAAACTTAAGTGATCACGAAATAAGCTTATTTTCTCAAAAAACGCAGTATTTACCGAGTTATTAAGGATTTTAGTTTTGATTGAGATTTTCATATAAAAATCGATTTTTGGTATGAAACTTAAGTGATCACGAAATAAGCTTATTTTCTCAAAAAACGCAGTATTTACCGAGTTATTAAGGATTTTAGTTTTGATTGAGATTTTCATATAAAAATCGATTTTTGGTATGAAACTTAAGTGATCACGAAATAAGCTTATTTTCTCAAAAAACGCAGTATTTACCGAGTTATTAAGGATTTTAGTTTTGATTGAGATTTTCATATAAAAATCGATTTTTGGTATGAAACTTAAGTGATCACGAAATAAGCTTATTTTCTCGAAAAACGCAGTATTTACCGAGTTATTAAGGATTTTAGTTTTGATTGAGATTTTCATATAAAAATCGATTTTTGGTATGAAACTTAAGTGATCACGAAATAAGCTTATTTTCTCGAAAAACGCAGTATTTACCGAGTTATTAAGGATTTTAGTTTCAACTGAGATTTTCATATAAAAATCGATTTTTGGTATGAAACTTAAGTGATCACGAAATAAGCTTATTTTCTCGAAAAACGCAGTATTTACTGAGTTATTAAGGATTTTAGTTTTGATTGAGTTTTTCATATAAAAATCGATTTTTGGTATGAAACTTAAGTGATCACGAAATAAGCTTATTTTCTCGAAAAACGCAGTATTTACCGAGTTATTAAGGATTTTAGTTTCAACTGAGATTTTCATATAAAAATCGATTTTTGGTATGAAACTTAAGTGATCACGAAATAAGCTTATTTTCTCGAAAAACGCAGTATTTACCGAGTTATTAAGGATTTTAGTTTCAACTGAGATTTTCATATAAAAATCGATTTTTGGTATGAAACATAAGTGATCAAGAAATAAGCTTATTTTCTCGAAAAACGCAGTATTTACCGAGTTATTAAGGATTTTAGTTTTGATTGAGATTTTCATATAAAAATCGATTTTTGTTATGAAACTTAAGTGATCACGAAATAAGCTTATTTTCTCGAAAAACGCAGTATTTACCGAGTTATTAAGGATTTTAGTTTCAACTGAGATTTTCATATAAAAATCGATTTTTGGTATGAAACTTAAGTGATCACGAAATAAGCTTATTTTCTCGAAAAACGCAGTATTTACCGAGTTATTAAGGATTTTAGTTTTGATTGAGATTTTCATATAAAAATCGATTTTTTGTATGAAACATAAGTGATCACGAAATAAGCTTATTTTCTCGAAAAACGCAGTATTTACCGAGTTATTAAGGATTTTAGTTTCAACTGAGATTTTCATATAAAAATCGATTTTTGGTATGAAACATAAGTGATCACGAAATAAGCTAATTTTCTCGAAAAACGCAGTATTTACCGAGTTATTAAGGATTTTAGTTTCAACTGAGATTTTCATATAAAAATCGATTTTTTGTATGAAACATAAGTGATCACGAAATAAGCTTATTTTCTCGAAAAACGCAGTATTTACCGAGTTATTAAGGATTTTAGTTTTGATTGAGATTTTCATATAAAAATCGATTTTTGGTATGAAACTTAAGAGATCACGAAATAAGCTTATTTTCTCGAAAAACGCAGTATTTACTGAGTTATTAAGGATTTTAGTTTTGATTGAGTTTTTCATATAAAAATCGATTTTTGGTATGAAACTTAAGTGATCACGAAATAAGCTTATTTTCTCAAAAAACGCAGTATTTACCGAGTTATTAAGGATTTTAGTTTTGATTGAGTTTTTCATATAAAAATCGATTTTTGGTATGAAACTTAAGTGATCAAGAAATAAGCTTATTTTCTCAAAAAACGCAGTATTTACCGAGTTATTAAGCTTATTTCTTGATCACTTAAGTTTCATACCAAAAATCGATTTTTGGTATATCGATAAATACTGCGGTAAATACTGCGTTTTTCGAGTGATCACGAAATAAGCTTATTTTCTCGAAAAACGCAGTATTTACCGAGTTATTAAGGATTTTAGTTTCAACTGAGATTTTCATATAAAAATCGATTTTTGGTATGAAACATAAGTGATCAAGAAATAAGCTTATTTTCTCGAAAAACGCAGTATTTACCGAGTTATTAAGGATTTTAGTTTTGATTGAGATTTTCATATAAAAATCGATTTTTTGTATGAAACATAAGTGATCACGAAATAAGCTTATTTTCTCAAAAAACGCAGTATTTACCGAGTTATTAAGGATTTTAGTTTTGATTGAGTTTTTCATATAAAAATCGATTTTTGGTATGAAACTTAAGTGATCAAGAAATAAGCTTATTTTCTCAAAAAACGCAGTATTTACCGAGTTATTAAGGATTTTAGTTTTGATTGAGATTTTCATATAAAAATCGATTTTTTGTATGAAACATAAGTGACCACGAAATAAGCTTATTTTCTCAAAAAACGTAGTATTTACCGAGTTATTAAGGATTTTAGTTTCAACTGAGATTTTCATATAAAAATCGATTTTTGGTATGAAACATAAGTGATCACGAAATAAGCTTATTTTCCCGAAAAACGCAGTATTTACCGAGTTATTAAGGATTTTAGTTTTGATTGAGATTTTCATATAAAAATCGATTTTTTGTATGAAACATAAGTGATCACGAAATAAGCTTATTTTCTCAAAAAACGCAGTATTTACCGAGTTATTAAGGATTTTAGTTTTGATTGAGATTTTCATATAAAAATCGATTTTTGGTATGAAACATAAGTGATCACGAAATAAGCTTATTTTCCCGAAAAACGCAGTATTTACCGAGTTATTAAGGATTTTAGTTTTGATTGAGTTTTTCATATAAAAATCGATTTTTGGTATGAAACATAAGTGATCACGAAATAAGCTTATTTTCCCGAAAAAACGCAGTATTTACCGAGTTATTAAGGATTTTAGTTTTAACTGAGATTTTCATATAAAAATCGATTTTTGGTATGAAACTTAAGTGATCACGAAATAAGCTTATTTTCTCAAAAAACGCAGTATTTACCGAGTTATTAAGGATTTTAGTTTTGATTGAGATTTTCATATAAAAATCGATTTTTTGTATGAAACATAAGTGATCACGAAATAAGCTTATTTTCTCAAAAAACGTAGTATTTACCGAGTTATTAAGGATTTTAGTTTCAACTGAGATTTTCATATAAAAATCGATTTTTGGTATGAAACATAAGTGATCACGAAATAAGCTTATTTTCCCGAAAAACGCAGTATTTACCGAGTTATTAAGGATTTTAGTTTCTACTGAGATTTTCATATAAAAATCGATTTTTGGTATGAAACATAAGTGATCACGAAATAAGCTTATTTTCCCGAAAAACGTAGTATTTACCGAGTTATTAAGGATTTTAGTTTCTACTGAGATTTTCATATAAAAATCGATTTTTGGTATGAAACTTAAGTGATCACGAAATAAGCTTATTTTCTCGAAAAACGCAGTATTTACCGAGTTATTTGGTATGAAACTTAAGTGATCACGAAATAAGCTTATTTTCTCGAAAAACGCACTATTTACCGAGTTATTAAGGATTTTAGTTTTGATTGAGATTTTCATATAAAAATCGATTTTTGGTATGAAACTTAAGTGTTCACGAAATAAGCTTATTTTCTCAAAAAACGCAGTATTTACCGAGTTATTAAGGATTTTAGTTTTGATTGAGATTTTCATATAAAAATCGATTTTTGGTATGAAACATAAGTGATCACGAAATAAGCTTATTTTCTCGAAAAACGCAGTATTTACCGAGTTATTAAGGATTTTAGTTTTGATTGAGATTTTCATATAAAAATCGATTTTTGGTATGAAACTTAAGTGATCACGAAATAAGCTTATTTTCTCGAAAAACGCAGTATTTACTGAGTTATTAAGGATTTTAGTTTTGATTGAGATTTTCATATAAAAATCGATTTCTGGTATGAAACATAAGTGATCACGAAATAAGCTTATTTTCTCGAAAAACGCAGTATTTACCGAGTTATTTGGTATGAAACTTAAGTGATCACGAAATAAGCTTATTTTCTCGAAAAACGCAGTATTTACCGAGTTATTAAGGATTTTAGTTTCAACTGAGATTTTCATATAAAAATCGATTTTTGGTATGAAACTTAAGTGATCACGAAATAAGCTTATTTTCTCGAAAAACGCAGTATTTACCGAGTTATTAAGGATTTTAGTTTCAACTGAAATTTTCATATAAAAATCGATTTTTGGTATGAAACATAAGTGATCACGAAATAAGCTTATTTTCTCGAAAAAACGCAGTATTTACCGAGTTATTAAGGATTTTAGTTTTAACTGAGATTTTCATATAAAAATCGATTTTTGGTATGAAACTTAAGTGATCACGAAATAAGCTTATTTTCTCGAAAAACGCAGTATTTACCGAGTTATTAAGGATTTTAGTTTCAACTGAGATTTTCATATAAAAATCGATTTTTGGTATGAAACTTAAGTGATCACGAAATAAGCTTATTTTCTCGAAAAACGCAGTATTTACCGAGTTATTAAGGATTTTAGTTTTGATTGAGATTTTCATATAAAAATTGATTTTTGGTATGAAACTTAAGTGATCACGAAATAAGCTTATTTTCTCAAAAAACGCAGTATTTACCGAGTTATTAAGGATTTTAGTTTTGATTGAGATTTTCATATAAAAATCGATTTTTGGTATGAAACTTAAGTGATCACGAAATAAGCTTATTTTCTCGAAAAACGCAGTATTTACCGAGTTATTAAGGATTTTAGTTTCAACTGAGATTTTCATATAAAAATCGATTTTTGGTATGAAACTTAAGTGATCACGAAATAAGCTTATTTTCTCAAAAAACGCAGTATTTACCGAGTTATTTGGTATGAAACTTAAGTGATCACGAAATAAGCTTATTTTCTCGAAAAACGCAGTATTTACTGAGTTATTAAGGATTTTAGTTTTGATTGAGATTTTCATATAAAAATCGATTTTTGGTATGAAACTTAAGTGATCACGAAATAAGCTTATTTTCTCGAAAAACGCAGTATTTACCGAGTTATTTGGTATGAAACTTAAGTGATCACGAAATAAGCTTATTTTCTCGAAAAACGCAGTATTTACCGAGTTATTTGGTATGAAACTTAAGTGATCACGAAATAAGCTTATTTTCTCGAAAAACGCAGTATTTACCGAGTTATTAAGGATTTTAGTTTTGATTGAGATTTTCATATAAAAATCGATTTCTGGTATGAAACATAAGTGATCACGAAATAAGCTTATTTTCTCGAAAAACGCAGTATTTACCGAGTTATTTGGTATGAAACTTAAGTAATCACGAAATAAGCTTATTTTCTCAAAAAACGCAGTATTTACCGAGTTATTAAGGATTTTAGTTTTGATTGAGATTTTCATATAAAAATCGATTTTTGGTATGAAACTTAAGTGATCACGAAATAAGCTTATTTTCTCGAAAAACGCAGTATTTACCGAGTTATTAAGGATTTTAGTATCAACTGAGATTTTCATATAAAAATCGGTTTTTGGTATGAAACTTAAGTGATCACGAAATAAGCTTATTTTCTCAAAAAACGCAGTATTTACCGAGTTATTAAGGATTTTAGTTTTGATTGAGATTTTCATATAAAAATCGATTTTTGGTATGAAACTTAAGTGATCACGAAATAAGCTTATTTTCTCAAAAAACGCAGTATTTACCGAGTTATTAAGGATTTTAGTTTTGATTGAGATTTTCATATAAAAATCGATTTTTGGTATGAAACATAAGTGATCACGAAATAAGCTTATTTTCTCAAAAAACGCAGTATTTACCGAGTTATTAAGGATTTTAGTTTCAACTGAGATTTTCATATAAAAATCGATTTTTGGTATGAAACTTAAGTGATCACGAAATAAGCTTATTTTCTCAAAAAAACGCAGTATTTACCGAGTTATTAAGGATTTTAGTTTTGATTGAGATTTTCATATAAAAATCGATTTTTGGTATGAAACTTAAGTGATCACGAAATAAGCTTATTTTCTCGAAAAACGCAGTATTTACCGAGTTATTAAGGATTTTAGTTTTGATTGAGATTTTCATATAAAAATCGATTTTTGGTATGAAACTTAAGTGATCACGAAATAAGCTTATTTTCTCGAAAAACGCAGTATTTACTGAGTTATTAAGGATTTTAGTTTTGATTGAGTTTTTCATATAAAAATCGATTTTTGGTATGAAACTTAAGTGATCACGAAATAAGCTTATTTTCTCAAAAAACGCGGTATTTACCGAGTTATTAAGGATTTTAGTTTTGATTGAGATTTTCATATAAAAATCGATTTTTTGTATGAAACATAAGTGATCACGAAATAAGCTTATTTTCCCGAAAAACGCAGTATTTACCGAGTTATTAAGGATTTTAGTTTCTACTGAGATTTTCATATAAAAATCGATTTTTGTATGAAACATAAGTGATCACGAAATAAGCTTATTTTCTAGAAAAACGCAGTATTTACCGAGTTATTAAGGATTTTAGTTTCTACTGAGATTTTCATATAAAAATCGATTTTTGGTATGAAACATAAGTGATCACGAAATAAGCTTATTTTCTAGAAAAACGCAGTATTTACCGAGTTATTAAGGATTTTAGTTTCTACTGAGATTTTCATATAAAAATCGATTTTTGCTATGAAACATAAGTGATCACGAAATAAGCTTATTTTCTAGAAAAACGCAGTATTTACCGAGTTATTAAGGATTTTAGTTTCTACTGAGATTTTCATATAAAAATCGATTTTTGGTATGAAACATAAGTGATCACGAAATAAGCTTATTTTCTAGAAAAACGCAGTATTTACCGAGTTATTAAGGATTTTAGTTTTGATTGAAATTTTCATATAAAAATCGATTTTTGGTATGAAACTTAAGTGATCACGAAATAAGCTTATTTTCTCGAAAAACGCACTATTTACCGAGTTATTAAGGATTTTAGTTTCAACTGAGATTTTCATATAAAAATCGATTTTTGGTATGAAACTTAAGTGATCACGAAATAAGCTTATTTTCTCGAAAAACGCAGTATTTACTGAGTTATTAAGGATTTTAGTTTTGATTGAGATTTTCATATAAAAATCGATTTCTGGTATGAAACATAAGTGATCACGAAATAAGCTTATTTTCTCGAAAAACGCAGTATTTACCGAGTTATTTGGTATGAAACTTAAGTGATCACGAAATAAGCTTATTTTCTCGAAAAACGCAGTATTTACCGAGTTATTAAGGATTTTAGTTTCAACTGAGATTTTCATATAAAAATCGATTTTTGGTATGAAACTTAAGTGATCACGAAATAAGCTTATTTTCTCGAAAAACGCAGTATTTACTGAGTTATTAAGGATTTTAGTTTTGATTGAGATTTTCATATAAAAATCGATTTCTGGTATGAAACATAAGTGATCACGAAATAAGCTTATTTTCTCGAAAAACGCAGTATTTACCGAGTTATTAAGGATTTTAGTTTTGATTGAGATTTTCATATAAAAATCGATTTTTGGTATGAAACTTAAGTGATCACGAAATAAGCTTATTTTCTCAAAAAACGCAGTATTTACCGAGTTATTAAGGATTTTAGTTTTGATTGAGATTTTCATATAAAAATCGATTTTTGGTATGAAACTTAAGTGATCACGAAATAAGCTTATTTTCTCAAAAAACGCAGTATTTACCGAGTTATTAAGGATTTTAGTTTTGATTGAGATTTTCATATAAAAATCGATTTTTGGTATGAAACTTAAGTGATCACGAAATAAGCTTATTTTCTCAAAAAACGCAGTATTTACCGAGTTATTTGGTATGAGACTTAAGTGATCACGAAATAAGCTTATTTTCTCGAAAAACGCAGTATTTACCGAGTTATTAAGGATTTTAGTTTTGATTGAGATTTTCATATAAAAATCGATTTTTGGTATGAAACTTAAGTGATCACGAAATAAGCTTATTTTCTCAAAAAACGCAGTATTTACCGAGTTATTAAGGATTTTAGTTTTGATTGAGATTTTCATATAAAAATCGATTTTTGGTATGAAACTTAAGTGATCACGAAATAAGCTTATTTTCTCAAAAAACGCAGTATTTACCGAGTTATTAAGGATTTTAGTTTTGATTGAGATTTTCATATAAAAATCGATTTTTGGTATGAAACTTAAGTGATCACGAAATAAGCTTATTTTCTCGAAAAACGCAGTATTTACCGAGTTATTAAGGATTTTAGTTTTGATTGAGATTTTCATATAAAAATCGATTTTTGGTATGAAACTTAAGTGATCACGAAATAAGCTTATTTTCTCAAAAAACGCAGTATTTACCGAGTTATTTGGTATGAGACTTAAGTGATCACGAAATAAGCTTATTTTCTCGAAAAACGCAGTATTTACCGAGTTATTAAGGATTTTAGTTTTGATTGAGATTTTCATATAAAAATCGATTTTTGGTATGAAACTTAAGTGATCACGAAATAAGCTTATTTTCTCAAAAAACGCAGTATTTACCGAGTTATTAAGGATTTTAGTTTTGATTGAGATTTTCATATAAAAATCGATTTTTGGTATGAAACTTAAGTGATCACGAAATAAGCTTATTTTCTCGAAAAACGCAGTATTTACCGAGTTATTAAGGATTTTAGTTTTGATTGAGATTTTCATATAAAAATCGATTTTTGGTATGAAACTTAAGTGATCACGAAATAAGCTTATTTTCTCAAAAAACGCAGTATTTACCGAGTTATTAAGGATTTTAGTTTTGATTGAGATTTTCATATAAAAATCGATTTTTGGTATGAAACTTAAGTGATCACGAAATAAGCTTATTTTCTCAAAAAACGCAGTATTTACCGAGTTATTAAGGATTTTAGTTTTGATTGAGATTTTCATATAAAAATCGATTTTTGGTATGAAACTTAAGTGATCACGAAATAAGCTTATTTTCTCGAAAAACGCAGTATTTACCGAGTTATTAAGGATTTTAGTTTTGATTGAGATTTTCATATAAAAATCGATTTTTGGTATGAAACTTAAGTGATCACGAAATAAGCTTATTTTCTCAAAAAACGCAGTATTTACCGAGTTATTTGGTATGAGACTTAAGTGATCACGAAATAAGCTTATTTTCTCGAAAAACGCAGTATTTACCGAGTTATTAAGGATTTTAGTTTTGATTGAGATTTTCATATAAAAATCGATTTTTGGTATGAAACTTAAGTGATCACGAAATAAGCTTATTTTCTCAAAAAACGCAGTATTTACCGAGTTATTAAGGATTTTAGTTTTGATTGAGATTTTCATATAAAAATCGATTTTTGGTATGAAACTTAAGTGATCACGAAATAAGCTTATTTTCTCGAAAAACGCAGTATTTACCGAGTTATTAAGGATTTTAGTTTTGATTGAGATTTTCATATAAAAATCGATTTTTGGTATGAAACTTAAGTGATCACGAAATAAGCTTATTTTCTCAAAAAACGCAGTATTTACCGAGTTATTTGGTATGAGACTTAAGTGATCACGAAATAAGCTTATTTTCTCGAAAAACGCAGTATTTACCGAGTTATTAAGGATTTTAGTTTTGATTGAGATTTTCATATAAAAATCGATTTTTGGTATGAAACTTAAGTGATCACGAAATAAGCTTATTTTCTCAAAAAACGCAGTATTTACCGAGTTATTAAGGATTTTAGTTTTGATTGAGATTTTCATATAAAAATCGATTTTTGGTATGAAACTTAAGTGATCACGAAATAAGCTTATTTTCTCGAAAAACGCAGTATTTACCGAGTTATTAAGGATTTTAGTTTTGATTGAGATTTTCATATAAAAATCGATTTTTGGTATGAAACATAAGTGATCACGAAATAAGCTTATTTTCTCAAAAAACGCAGTATTTACCGAGTTATTAAGGATTTTAGTTTTGATTGAGATTTTCATATAAAAATCGATTTTTGGTATGAAACTTAAGTGATCACGAAATAAGCTTATTTTCTCAAAAAACGCAGTATTTACCGAGTTATTAAGGATTTTAGTTTTGATTGAGATTTTCATATAAAAATCGATTTTTGGTATGAAACTTAAGTGATCACGAAATAAGCTTATTTTCTCGAAAAACGCAGTATTTACCGAGTTATTAAGGATTTTAGTTTTGATTGAGATTTTCATATAAAAATCGATTTTTGGTATGAAACTTAAGTGATCACGAAATAAGCTTATTTTCTCAAAAAACGCAGTATTTACCGAGTTATTTGGTATGAGACTTAAGTGATCACGAAATAAGCTTATTTTCTCGAAAAACGCAGTATTTACCGAGTTATTAAGGATTTTAGTTTTGATTGAGATTTTCATATAAAAATCGATTTTTGGTATGAAACTTAAGTGATCACGAAATAAGCTTATTTTCTCGAAAAACGCAGTATTTACCGAGTTATTTGGTATGAAACTTAAGTGATCACGAAATAAGCTTATTTTCTCGAAAATCGCAGTATTTACCGAGTTATTAAGGATTTTAGTTTTGATTGAGATTTTCATATAAAAATCGATTTTTGGTATGAAACTTAAGTGATCACGAAATAAGCTTATTTTCTCGAAAAACGCAGTATTTACCGAGTTATTAAGGATTTTAGTTTTGATTGAGATTTTCATATAAAAATCGATTTTTGGTATGAAACTTAAGTGATCACGAAATAAGCTTATTTTCTCAAAAAACGCAGTATTTACCGAGTTATTTGGTATGAAACTTAAGTGATCACGAAATAAGCTTATTTTCTCGAAAAACGCAGTATTTACTGAGTTATTAAGGATTTTAGTTTTGATTGAGATTTTCATATAAAAATCGATTTTTGGTATGAAACTTAAGTGATCACGAAATAAGCTTATTTTCTCGAAAAACGCAGTATTTACCGAGTTATTAAGGATTTTAGTTTTGATTGAGATTTTCATATAAAAATCGATTTTTGGTATGAAACTTAAGTGATCACGAAATAAGCTTATTTTCTCGAAAAACGCAGTATTTACCGAGTTATTAAGGATTTTAGTTTTGATTGAGATTTTCATATAAAAATCGATTTTTGGTATGAAACTTAAGTGATCACGAAATAAGCTTATTTTCTCGAAAAACGCAGTATTTGCTGAGTTATTAAGGATTTTAGTTTTGATTGAGTTTTTCATATAAAAATCGATTTTTGGTATGAAACTTAAGTGATCACGAAATAAGCTTATTAAGGATTTTAGTTTCTACTGAGATTTTCATATAAAAATCGATTTTTGGTATGAAACATAAGTGATCACGAAATAAGCTTATTTTCTAGAAAAACGCAGTATTTACCGAGTTATTAAGGATTTTAGTTTCAACTGAGATTTTCATATAAAAATCGATTTTTGGTATGAAACTTAAGTGATCACGAAATAAGCTTATTTTCTCAAAAAACGCAGTATTTACCGAGTTATTAAGGATTTTAGTTTCAACTGAGATTTTCATATAAAAATCGATTTTTGGTATGAAACTTAAGTGATCACGAAATAAGCTTATTTTCTCAAAAAACGCAGTATTTACCGAGTTATTAAGGATTTTAGTTTCTACTGAGATTTTCATATAAAAATCGATTTTTGGTATGAAACTTAAGTGATCACGAAATAAGCTTATTTTCTAGAAAAACGCAGTATTTACCGAGTTATTAAGGATTTTAGTTTCAACTGAGATTTTCATATAAAAATCGATTTTTGGTATGAAACTTAAGTGATCACGAAATAAGCTTATTTTCCCAAAAAACGCAGTATTTACTGAGTTATTAAGGATTTTAGTTTTGATTGAGATTTTCATATAATCGATTTTTGGTATGAAACTTAAGTGATCACGAAATAAGCTTATTTTCTCAAAAAACGCAGTATTTACCGAGTTATTAAGGATTTTAGTTTCAACTGAGATTTTCATATAAAAATTGATTTTTGGTATGAAACATAAGTGATCACGAAATAAGCTTATTTTCTCGAAAAACGCAGTATTTACTGAGTTATTAAGGATTTTAGTTTTGATTGAGATTTTCATATAATCGATTTTTGGTATGAAACTTAAGTGATCACGAAATAAGCTTATTTTCTCAAAAAACGCAGTATTTACCGAGTTATTAAGGATTTTAGTTTCAACTGAGATTTTCATATAAAAATTGATTTTTGGTATGAAACTTAAGTGATCACGAAATAAGCTTATTTTCTAGAAAAACGCAGTATTTACCGAGTTATTAAGGATTTTAGTTTCAACTGAGATTTTCATATAAAAATCGATTTTTGGTATGAAACTTAAGTGATCACGAAATAAGCTTATTTTCCCAAAAAACGCAGTATTTACTGAGTTATTAAGGATTTTAGTTTTGATTGAGATTTTCATATAATCGATTTTTGGTATGAAACTTAAGTGATCACGAAATAAGCTTATTTTCTCAAAAAACGCAGTATTTACCGAGTTATTAAGGATTTTAGTTTTGATTGAGATTTTCATATAAAAATCGATTTTTGGTATGAAACTTAAGTGATCACGAAATAAGCTTATTTTCTCAAAAAACGCAGTATTTACCGAGTTATTAAGGATTTTAGTTTCAACTGAGATTTTCATATAAAAATTGATTTTTGGTATGAAACATAAGTGATCACGAAATAAGCTTATTTTCTCGAAAAACGCAGTATTTACTGAGTTATTAAGGATTTTAGTTTTGATTGAGATTTTCATATAAAAATCGATTTTTGGTATGAAACATAAGTGATCACGAAATAAGCTTATTTTCTCGAAAAACGCAGTATTTACTGAGTTATTAAGGATTTTAGTTTTGATTGAGATTTTCATATAAAAATCGATTTTTGGTATGAAACATAAGTGATCACGAAATAAGCTTATTTTCTCGAAAAAAATCTTTGATTGAGATTTTCATATAAAAATCGATTTCTGGTATGAAACATAAGTGATCGCGAAATAAGCTTATTTTCTCGAAAAACGCAGTATTTACCGAGTTATTAAGGATTTTAGTTTCAACTGAGATTTTCATATAAAAATTGATTTTTGGTATGAAACATAAGTGATCACGAAATAAGCTTATTTTCTCGAAAAACGCAGTATTTACCGAGTTATTAAGGATTTTAGTTTTGATTGAGATTTTCATATAAAAATCGATTTTTGGTATGAAACTTAAGTGATCACGAAATAAGCTTATTTTCTCAAAAAACGCAGTATTTACCGAGTTATTAAGGATTTTAGTTTCAACTGAGATTTTCATATAAAAATTGATTTTTGGTATGAAACATAAGTGATCACGAAATAAGCTTATTTTCTCGAAAAACGCAGTATTTACTGAGTTATTAAGGATTTTAGTTTTGATTGAGATTTTCATATAAAAATCGATTTTTGGTATGAAACATAAGTGATCACGAAATAAGCTTATTTTCTCGAAAAACGCAGTATTTACTGAGTTATTAAGGATTTTAGTTTTGATTGAGATTTTCATATAAAAATCGATTTTTGGTATGAAACATAAGTGATCACGAAATAAGCTTATTTTCTCGAAAAAAATCTTTGATTGAGATTTTCATATAAAAATCGATTTCTGGTATGAAACATAAGTGATCGCGAAATAAGCTTATTTTCTCGAAAAACGCAGTATTTACCGAGTTATTAAGGATTTTAGTTTCAACTGAGATTTTCATATAAAAATTGATTTTTGGTATGAAACATAAGTGATCACGAAATAAGCTTATTTTCTCGAAAAACGCAGTATTTACTGAGTTATTAAGGATTTTAGTTTTGATTGAGATTTTCATATAAAAATCGATTTTTGGTATGAAACTTAAGTGATCACGAAATAAGCTTATTTTCTCGAAAAACGCAGTATTTACCGAGTTATTAAGGTTTTTAGTTTCGACTGAGACCGGTTAACCGGTTTTTTTGCAGAAGTTAATATTTCTACCAAAAGACTACATTTCTTAAAGAAAAATCAATAAATATTATGTTAAAATTTATTACACATATTATGTTAAAATTTATTACAGAAGTGTCTTCTTTTCTAAACCTGTGGAATTGTGGGCCAATACTATGTTCAATTATGGACCGATCTTCATGAAATTCGGAACACAGATTTTAAATTATATGGAACTTACATTTGTAAAAAAAAAATTCTTACTACATTTAAGGGATTTATGATCGGTTAACTCCTTTTCCGGGAAGATATTTGCATGGCGCAAGTTCAAATAATGGAACGATCATAACCAATTTCAACACGCTTCGTTCTTAGACTATAAGAAACCTGTGTGCCAAATTTCAAATTTAATACATGTTCAAAATTGTGACCTGTATTTTAATTAATTATTTTTTATGAACAGACAGACGGACGGACGAACATCATCAAATCGACTTAAAGACGATTGGTACAAATTAAGGTGGGTCTTAAACCAATATTTTTGGGTGTTACAAAGCATATGAACGAACGAATAATATAATATAAAAATTTTAAGAAAATAATCATTAAAACAAACAAAACATAAACCATGGGTTAATATGATAAGAGCCAGAATCAATTTTACTGAAACTATTCTGTAGGAGAAACTTTTTTATAACAAAATCTTTGAAAAATGAAGAAAATATTGAATAAAAAAAGACTAAAACCTTCAAATTGTGTAAAAATATTACAGGTGTTATAATTGAAGTAATTATTACTAATTTATTTATTTAATATTACAATAATTAATTTCGTTTTAACCTCAAACTATATTTTTAAAACATTACAAATAATACTCTAAAAAATATTTAATTTATTTATTTATTTATTCATAAATTTCGATTCAAATATCAGTATTTAGTACATGTTTTTTTAAATAAAAAGTTATTTTTAAAACCGGTTTTTTGTGTTTAAAAAAACCGGTCTATTCGACATTCGAAAAATTAACATTTTGAAAAAACCGACAGCACATTGACAGAAAAAACCGGTATAAAAACCAGTTGGAAAACCGTATCGATCACCCTAGTACTTATATCATAAAAAAAATGATCGACGATTTTTTAATTGCAAAATTTATCAATATTTTCTGTAGTTGAAAAACAATTCTTCTTTCGATCGAACAATCGTTCATCGATTATTTATAAAAAAATCGTCGATAAATTTTTCTATTGAAAATATGTTTTTCTATTTTTCTATAACAAAAATCAAAAATTGTTCTATAGAAGAACGTCGATCAATTTTTCTATGGACAATACGTTGACCAATTTTTCTATAGACAATACGTTGGTAAATTTTTCTACAACAAAAATCATCGATCAAATTTTCTATAACAAAATCGTGGATACATTTTTTTTAAAACAAAAATCGTCGATCAATTTTTCTATTACAAATATCTATAACAAAAATCATCGATCAATTTTTCTATTACAAAAATCGTTGAACAATTTTTCTACAATAAAAATCGTCGATAAATTTTTCTAAAGAAAATACGTTGATAAATTTTTTTGTAGAAGATACGTTGATCAATTTTTCTAGAATAAAAATCGTCAATACATTTTTCTATAACAAAAATTGTCGATAAATTTTTCTATAATAAAAATCGTCGATAAATACTTCTACAACCAAAATCGTCAATCAATTTTTCTACAACAAACATCGTCGATCTATTTTTCTACAACAAAAATCTTAGATAAATTTTTCTACAATAAAAATCGTTGATCAATTTTTCTATAACAAAATAAAAAATTTTTCTGTAGAAAAAACGTTGATAAATTTTTCTATGAACAATACGTTGACCAATTTTTCTATAGACAATACGTTGATAAATTTTTCTACAACAAAAATCATCGATCAAATTTTCTATAACCAAATCGTCGATAAATTTTTTTTTTTTTTCAAACAAAGATGTTCGATAAATTTTTCTATAACAAAAATCGTCGATACATTTTTCTATAACAAAAATCATCGATCAATTTTTCTAAAGAAAATACGTTGATCAATTTTTCTATAGAAGATACGTTGATCAAATTTTCTACAATAAAAATCGTCAATTCATTTTTCTATAACAAAAATTATCGATAAATTTTTCTATAACAAAAATTGTCGATCAATTTTTCTACGACGAAAATCGTAGATAAATTTTACTACTATAAAAATAGTTGATCAATTTTTCTATAACAAAAATCCAAAATGTTTCTAAAGAAAAAACATAAATTCATTTTTCTATGGACACTACGTTGACAAATTTTTCTATAGCCAATACATTGATAAATTTTTCTATAGAAAATGAGTCGATAAGTTTTTCTATAGACAATACGTTGATCAATTTTTCTATAGGAAATACGTCGATCAATTTTTCTACAACAAAAATCGTCGATCAAATTTTCTATAATAAAAATCGTCGATCTATTTTTCTATAGGAAATACGTTGATCAAATTTTCTATAAAAGATACGTTGATCAATTTTTCTACAACAAAATTTTTCTATAACAAAAATCGTCGACCAATTTTTTTACAGAAAAATTGTAGATCAATTTTTCTTCAGGAAAATCGATCCATTTTCCTATAGATAAATCTTTGGTAATTTTTACTACAGATGGTTAATATTATAATATCTAAATCTAAAGAAAATGATGTAGCTTTTTTCAGACAGTCACAGAATGTTACCTACATTTATTTGCAATTAAATGTATCTTAAATTCACTTTAAAACCCGAAAAGTAATTACTGCCTGGTAATCGTAATCTGACAATAAGGTCACCTAAAAATTATCTTTAGCTTTGTTGATTCCTTTAATTTTCCTAAATACTTGCTTTTTGTCCCTGAGCTTCTTCTAAACGTCTTTGCATTAATGAGTCAAGCAGTGAACAGATAAAGAGAGATAGGGAATGGGTGCCCATTTATGATAGAAATGGGAGTTGTTTGTTCAACATATCATGACTGATATCGTTGTTTATGTTATTGCTGCTGCTCTTGTGTTGTAAGGCATTTAAAATGAAGTCAACAAGAAAGAATGCTGCTGCTTTTTAAGTCTTAACGTATCACAATAGGAGTCATGTAATGTTTTTCAAAGATGGTACGAGGAGAAGAAGTACTCATATAATGTCTATATTTAAATCTCGTTTTTTGCGTGTTTGTATATTTTTTTTTTATTTGAATTTTTCAACATATAACGAGTAAGTACACGTAAAATATATCTTGTTTATTTCATATTTACTAGTTAGATACAGATACATATATACAAATACATAGAGAGTGAAAGAGTCTTTGGATCTGTGTTTGTGTTTATGAAGTATTTGTATTATTTTACGTTACGTACCATACGGAAAAAAAGCTAGTAATATTTGAACGTGAGTTTTGTAGTCCCTTAGGCTGCTTATTAAATTTACACTTGAACACTTGAACATGTTGACGCGTTATTTTTCATGCTTTAGGGAAATTCTTGTTGAATCTAGTAAAAAACAAAAAAAAAAAAAAAACAGAGGAAACTAGGAATGGGTAGCGTAGTTTTAATATGATGTTGGGTGGTTTTGGTTGTTTCATCAACATCATCAGCGTTGTGAACGTAATAAATAAAATTGAATATTTTATATGAAAATAAGACTTTGTTTGTACCTTTAAGGTGTTATAGTCTTTCTACTTTTCTTGATATCTTTACATTGTTTTTTTTTTTTTTATATAGAAATTTAATTTATTTCATTATTGTTTAGTATAAACATAGTTGTGTGATGTTGCTCTTCTTATTCTTGGGTGTTGTTGTTGTTTTAAATTATTCATTCATTTAATTTCCGTTTCCTGTTGATTTATAAAATTTATTTATGTAGTTGATTTTTAACCTCTTTTCAATAGTAAAATGACACAGATTTATGTAGAATTTTATGAATTCTTAAGAAGTTAGAAAATTATATAATAAACTTTCCAAGTAATTGAAAATTACTAAGAAAGAAATAAATGAATAAAAATAAAAAGTAACTCGTTTAAAAGTTTAAAATACAAAAATTCGCAGAAAAGAAGCTGTAAAACCCTTTTTTTTTTATTTATTAAAATAATAAATTTTAATTTCATAAATAAAAATTTAATAAAAAAGAAATTGTTGATTCGAAAATTTATAGAAAATGTATAACTATAATAAAAACCATCAAAATTGTATCTATAACATTTAGTAACTTTTGCTTTAAAGAAATTTCCTTAAAATGATTATTTGAGAAATATTTTTTTACATATTATTTCTACAGAAAATTCGTCGATATATTTTTCTATAACGAAAATTCACTATGAATTTTTTAAAACAAAAATTTTTAGTAAATTTTTATATAGAAAAATCGTGTAACAATTTTTCTATAACAAATATTGTCGATAAATTTTTCTATAACAAAAATGGTGGATCAAAATTTCTATAACAACGAGAGAAGAAGATATAGTCGGTCAAGCCCGACTATATGATACCCTACACCATTACGATCCACATAATTTTGTTTTTACTTATATACAACTTACTTGTGCTAAATATTAACATAATACTAACATTTGTATGGGATTTATGCACGTTAGTGATTTTCGAGAGAGGAATTTATATGGGAGATATGGTCAGTTATGGACCGATCTTCATGAAATTTGGCAGACAGATTTTTGTTGATATAGTGATTTTCGGGAGAGGAATTTATATGGGAGCTATGGTCAGTTATGGACAGATCTTCATGAAATTTGGCAGACAGATTTTTGTTGATATAACTTATTTGTACTAAATTTCATTAAAATATTCCTATTTTTAAGCCATCTATAAGTGTTAAAACTCTATTCCGGGAGGACATTTGTATGGGGGCTAGGTGAAATAATGGGTCGATCATAACCAAATTCAATAGGCTTCGTCCTTGTATTGAAAAAAGTATATGTACCAAATTTCATCAAATTATCTTCAAAATTGCGACCTGTACTTTGCGCACAAGCTTTACATGGACAGCCAGCCAGCCAGCCGACCAGACGGACGGACGGACATCGTTAAATCGACTCAGAAAGTGATTCTGAGTCGAACGGTATACTTTAAGGTGGGGGTCCGAAAATTTTTTCTCTGCGTTACAACTTTTGCACAAACACATAATACCCCAACCACCTTTGGTGGTGTAGGGTATAAAAACGCTATATTATTAAAAAATCGCGAAATAAAAATACTGCTAAAATTGATATATTACAAAAAAAGTTAATAATAAAAAAAATAAAAAATTGCCAAATAAAAAAGGGAAAACTACAAAAAAACCTAAAATATTAAAAACACCAAAAAAAAATCGCTAAAATGAAAAAATTGTAAAATTACGAAAAAATTTATAAAAAGTCAAATAACATTCGCTAAAATATTACAAATGAAAAAATCTCTTAAATTCCGAAATGAAGTCAATAATTAATATGGTTAAATTTAATTATCAGGCTTATGTTGAATAGGGAATACAGCGTTTTTATATTGGGTCTTATTTTCATGCATGTTTTCAATGCAGTGCTTTAAGTTAATTTTTACTATTATTTTTTTCTAATATATATTTTTTGAATGTATAATTGTAAAGCATTTTTTAATAATTTTGAGATATTTTTCCCCTATTTTGAACACACCCCGTAGCATCATAGTGTGATTTTGACTATAAAAATATAACAGTGTTATATGTTTTAATTATAATCACATTCATACTTTGATATTCAAATTAAGGCGATGTGATATACATAATAAAAAATAAAAAACTTGCAACTAAAAACCAACATTTGGCCCTTATGGAAAGAAAAAAAAATTTATAAAAAGAAATAATTCTAAATGATATTGAAGAATTTTGAAAATCATTTAAAAACATCCAATGTAAAAATTTTGAATCCAATTCTGAATTGTGATTTACAAAATTTTGAAAATTTTTTACTTAGGCCCTCTTAACTGTTAAAGATTTCTTTTCCTACCGTGTATACACATATGAACATACTCGTATGTATGTATTTAGGTTTTCAAAAAAAGTACTTGTATGCGTGTGCTGTTTCTAAAGCAAGATAAAATATTACTCCTACATAATGAAATTCATTTTTCCCCCCGTTCTCCTGATGTAATTTCTTGTTAGGTGACAATTTAAACATAAGCATATAAATCTTTTAATTTTTTTTGCTATTTTATATTCTCAAAAAATATGCATAATTCTTTTTTTGTACTTATAAAAAAATCTAAATTTTTTTGTATATATTTTTTTACTTAAACTTTAACACCATAAAAGTGCTCACTTTCAAAAGTTAACAATGATAATAGAATATATTTTTTCCTCATCTTTTTTTTTTTTTTTTTTTCTTTCACATAAGGATATTTTGCGTTTATAGTCAAACAAAAAAAAAAAAAAATTATATAAAAATATTTGCCTACTTTAAGGCTTTTCAACTTTCTCTGTCTACATCTTGGTTTAGGATGAGAATATTTTTATATAAACATGTGTGTTTGAGTGTGTGTGTGTGAAAAGGTGTATAGATGAGGTGAGTGCGTGAAGGTGTAAAAGATATTATATATGTTTATGTTGTGTATGTGTAAATATACTCATATTAATGTTGTATTAATGCTAAGAGTTTGCCTAAGGATATAACGCAATTATATAAATGAATTTTAATGCAATGAGTATGTAGTGTGATGAATGGGTATACATTCGTTCGTTAACAAAGCAACAAACATTTAGAGAGACTGAAAGACTGAGCAACATAAAGGAATTGTGCATAATAAAATGTGTATTTTTAATGTCTTTAAGAAATTTTAGCAAAAAAAAAGGAAATTATTCAACATAATTCATATTTCTTAAAGTTCACTGAACGTTTTATGTAAATATAGGAATAAGACTAAAAAATATTTGTTCTAGCAATAAATGAAATGTTTTATTTATCCATTTTGTATCGGTTTGTTCTTCTAAATATTTCTTTGTAAAAATAATGCCAACATTTGATAATTATTTCTCCTAATATTCTTCAGTAAATGCTTAAATTTTTTGTTTCAGAATCGTCTAAGAAGACTTAAACCTTTAAGGGTTATCAGTACCGTAATCACGTTATTGAGATATTGTAATCGTATGTATTGTAGAGCATGACTATCAAATTAAGAGATGTTTCAGTTATTATTGGTCCAAAAGGCAATGTTCTTGTAATCTAAACCTATTCTTTTGTTTGAATGTAACATAAACTCTAAAAATAAGTAAGAAACGTAATTTTATTCCACCCATAAGTCTTCTATCCCTCGTATTCTAATATCATCAAATACTATCTGAATGTCAATATATTAATTCATTTGAATCGAAAATTTTTCACCCCAAATCTCATAGTTAGATATGTAGATCTATTACTCTGAATAGGCCTATATGAACGGCAATACAGTTCATATTTTTAAGGTATTACATTTAATTCCTTGAATTTAAGGTTTATCAATTGGACAAATTGTTTTTCTGTTTTCTTCACTTAACAGAAAAATAATTTAAATAAAGCGTAGAGTTGAATCAATAGTTTTAAAATTACAAATTTTTGTCATAAAAGCACAAATTTCGTTTTGTATACAAATCGCTTAAATACAAATCAATTAATCTAGCGATTTTCAAACTGAATGAGATTTACTGGAAATATGTGTAATTAACAACACTGATGTTGATGTGTACAAAACAACAACAAAGTACACGCTACATTTATGTTTTTTGAGTAAACATTTAAGTATTGCGCACGAAAAAATCCGTGCATGCTTACAGAAATTAAACCAGTCGGCGAATTTTTATTAATAACTGTTATGTTCAAGTTCTAAAGATAAGAGCATAAATTAGTTCCTGTTGGTTTTTAAGGAAATATCTGATCTGTTCCGGAGTTATTCTAATTAAAGATTTTTTGTGTTTCGGACACTTTTTTGCTCGAATAAGTCCACTTATTTTTAAACTCCGTTTCATTTTATGCTGAGCTTTTAATGTCTTTTAAATTATTTTTTACTAGAGTCTAATATCTTTCAATTGCACGGAGTTTCGGAAAATTTGATGGATTAGCCTCTTTCGGTACAAACTCTTACAATTTCTTTGTTACAACTTTATTGTTTTGGTGTTGTAATGAGAAGAAGCGGAAACATGCCAGAAAGTAGCGGATACACTGAATTTTATTAGAAAAGGGAGAAGTCTTTTCCAAAGGCACTCATTCACGTACATTTCTGTATTAATCCAACCATTTTTTAAGAATGAAGTGCTACATTCCTGCTTATGCATATGACTTCCCAAATCAAAAATTTTCTTTTGAATTTTGATTTCTTTGATACACAAAATTTTTCTGCCATAAACCCTCTAGCAATTCGTTATTTATTTCCTCCAAATTCTTGCTTGCGTTTGTATTAGGATTTTGTTCTTGCTTTATAAGTATTCAGGCTAAACCTCCTTTCAAATTTTCTGATAAAGATCCAAATCAATTTACTTTTTGTGACACTTTTCTTCCAGAGATGAGGTGAATTTCTCTCAAAATTCTTTTTATTTTTCCTGAGTCCTACAGCCTGAAGATACTATTTGTCTTCCATTACCAGGTTACCATTCAGTGATCATGACATCTTTGTATAATATTATGACCCAAGAAACTCTATTTTGCGGCACAACATCCTTCCCTGCAATTATTTTATATGACCAATGCAAGATTTTATGAAAAATTTGAATTATGTGTTTAGGAATTTTTTTACTAGACTTCCATTTTAAGAAAAATCAATTTTGATATTACCATGAAACTTAGCACATAGCAAGTGAGCATAATGGCAAATACAAACCAGTTAACAGTATTATTAATTTTTCACCACATCAAAAGTTGCAATCCCAAGAGCATGCAGTCCTTATTTACGTTCCGTTTACATTTACGGTAGAGTAATGGAGCCTTTAAAAATAAAATTTTGCAAACGTGCTCTGCAAATTCGCGCACACTTGCATTTGTTCTCTTATATTTTTCCTAGCTACATGATCTTGTTTGTTTAGTTTTTAAGTTACCTCTTCAACAGAAATATACCATTGAAAAAGAATTATTTGGCCGAGAAATAATCCTATAACGACATCACCGATTACGTCAGGACGCCTAAGAAGCCTACTCCGAAAAGACTGACTGAATTGAGATAAATAAAAAATAGTTCAGCATATTATTTCGGAATATATTACAAATTATAAAATATTAAAAAAAAAAAGAGAGAAAAACAGATATAGTCGGTCAAGCCCGGCCATATGATACACCATTGCTTAGATCTATAATTCGAATTCGGACCAATTGTTTACCGATACTCATATTAAATGTAAAAGAAAACTTACGAATACCAAATATTACGTCGATACTTACACTTATATGAATTTATTCAGTTTAGGTTGCTTCCCGAAAGAGGGCTTTATATTAAAGCTATGGTAAATTATAAACCGATCTTCGTAAAATTTTGCACTCTCATTTACATTTATATGAAACTTGTCAAATATTAACTTGATACTAACATTTTAATGGGATTTATGCCCTTTAAAGTGATTTGCTGAAAAGGGGTTATAACCAATTAAGGGCCGATCTTCCTAAAATTCGGCACACAGATTTAGACTTATATAAAACTTTAATTAAAACATTGCTATATTTAACGGATTTATGATCGCTGAACCCTTTTCCGGAGGACATATGTATGGAGGCTATGTGAAATAATGGACCGATCATAACCAGTTTCAATAGGGTTCGTCCTTAGCCTCATATAAATTTCATGCCCTATCTTTAAAATTGCGACCTGTAGTTTGATTACAAGGTTTATATGGACAGACAGACGGTCAGACAGACGGACATCGCACAAAGGGCCAGGGAGATCGATTTTAGGCCAAAACCCTTTATCGTTGTCGGATATGGCAAAAAAAATCATATTCAAAGGTTATTGGGCTTGCTGATTCCAAAAATGTACTAAAAAATAGAAAAAATCTAAATGCGGAACCAAAATGGCTGCCAAAATTTTTAAAAAATTTTCTGATCCTGCTAAAATTTTGTGTATAGGCAGTTCTAGAGTTACTTAATTTGAAACTGAAGTCAGAATTTGAAAAAAACAAAATGGCGGAGTCAACATGTTTCTTTAAGTTATGTTAATATCTTCAAAAATATAATTTTTATTCCCTACACCACCATAGGTGGTTGGGGTATTATGTGTTTGTGCTGATATTTGTAACGCTTAGAATAAGTTATCCAACACCTACCTTAAAGTATACCAATCGACTCAGAATCGCTTTTTAAATCGATCTAACGATGTCCGTCCGTCCGTCCGTCCGTCTGGCTGGACGGCTGGCTGTCCATGTAAACCTTGTGCACAATATTGAATGAAATTTGACAGGTGGGACTTTTATGATACAAGGACAAAGCCTATTGAAATTGGTTATGATCGGTCCATTACTTCACCTACCCCCCATACAAATGTCCTCCCGGAATAGAGTTTCCACACTTAAAAATGTCTTAATATTAAGAATATTTTAATGAAATTCGGTCCAAAGAAGTTTTGTACAAATACCAATCTTTGTACCAAATTTTATTAAAATCGGTCCACGATTGACCATAGCTCCCATATAAAACCCCCTTCCGAAAATCACTTTAACGTGCATAAATCCCATACGAAAGATAGTATCAAGTTAATATTCGACACAAATAAGTTTTATTTAAGTAGAAACAACATTGCCAAAATATATGAGAATCAGTCCATAATTTACCATAGCTCCCATATAAACCCACTTCCGGAAATCGCCCTATAATGCATATCATCAAGATGTTATTATTAACGCATTACTCTGTACTTGCATGCTTTATTTTAGATTTAGTAAAAGTGTTGGTCTACAGGTCTAATATAAATCCACTTCCCGAATTTTTATGCTCATACGCAATGGTGTAGGGTATCATATAGTCGGTCTTGACCGACTATATCTTCTTCTCTCGTTTTTATAATCGATAAATGTGTCAAAAACCAAATACAAGAAAACTTTGAAATTCGTATTCTATAAAGTTATTGAAAATATTAAAAAAAATGCAAAACGGCGGAAACAATATGGCGTCCAAAATATCTTTCTAAAAAAATTGCTTTTATCGGACTGAGGATTCGTGTGGATTTCTTTGGAAGAATGTTAATATTAAGAAAATTTTAACTTATTTCATTAAAATTAAAAAAAATATATATATACAATATGTAAATAATTTAAATACGGATGTTAATTGATGCTAAAAAAATGCAGCTTTTGCCATAAAAATATGTAGCAAAACCAAAAAAATTACCCTTCAATAAAATTAATTTCTAACAACTTTTTTAACTTTAGTTCGATACAGATGGAAATGGTGTAGATGGATAATAAACAAATTTCGGAAAACATGGTTTTGAATGTTCCTAATAATTTGCCATATTCGTTATTTTCAAATTCTTAAAAATGACATGTGGCAAAAAATCTGTCTCTCTGGCCCTCTGTGCATCGTTAAATCGATCCAAAAAGTGATTCTGAGCCGAATGGTATACTTTAAGATGGTGGTCTGATGGTTTTTTTCTATGCGTTACAAACATTGGCACAAACGCATAATACCCCAACCACCTATGGTGGTGTAGGGTATAAAAAATCTCTCATATGCCTCCGGACTCATTCCCGGAAAACAAAATAAAGTCGAGGCAAAAAAAATCTAAAATTTTAAATTCAAGCGTAAATGTCTTTTTTAACTGTAAGAGATAACTTAGGTGAGAAAACTTATTTTTCTTTATCTTGTCAAGCGCAGAAATATAAAAATATTTGAAATCGGATTTAATTTGAAGTTATGATTTTTTTAAACGTTTATATACTCGACACAATCAACTTTGACAGCCTGTAGCATATCTCGTGTTATCACAGAGTGGCTACAAGATAATTTTACTAAAAGTTTAGGTCCTCCTCTACAACTCTTACATACATTTCAATTTGATCCGTACAGTAGTTTATGAGATACAGATTTATTACCATCTATCGATTATTTTACAAAAACTTGCATCATTATTTAATAAAAATTATTCAATCTATATAAATCAATTAAGTATATAACTATCTAATAACTATTTACTTAACTAATACATTAACATATGTATAACTAAGTATATAAATACTTACTTAAGTATAAAGTGCATAAGTAATTCGTAGAATTTTAATTCAATTAAATTTTCTCTCTATTTATAAATAATTTAATGCCGCATAATTACTTTGAAATGTATTTGTAAATATAATTTTAACTGAATCCTTTTCATAATCTTCTTGAATTAATTAAAACAAATGTTGAGCATGTTTCACTTTTCATGACACTCGTGGCATAAGGATTTCATATTTTCTTTTGCTCTCACTCACTACGCCCCCCTTGGGTTTAATACAGCTGTAATTTTTTGGTTTGGTTTTTTGAAATGTAAAATAATAAAAAAAAAAAAAATAAATAGAAAAGAAAAACGCAGAAACGAAATAAATTAAAATAACATCTATGACACCTTTAACTTCTTGAAAAAGGTAAACATAGTTACTGTAATAAACGTGGATGAATTTCAAATTATTTTGAAAAGCAAATGGCAAGAACAAATGTCTTAGAATACACTTTTGTTTAATTTCTTTCTAAACAAATTAAGGGAGTATATTTTTGAAACTCTTAAACTATTATCCACAAGAAATATAAACTAATTTGTCCGATCAACATGTAAAATATTGTTCTTCTTCCATCGAGAGCTTGTGAATATTTACGAAAGGTTTGAACCAGGAAGATTAAAATTAAAGAGTGATCCCCTTTAGCTTATTCATGGATTTTTTTATTTCTTTAACCAAAATTGCTTGGTTTCGTTTCCTTAAATTGCTGTGGGAACTATTATTTTTTCCCGCCCTACAAAAGTTTCTCATCATAGATTACATTATTACTTTTAAGAAAATTATCAATTCGTTTACTTTTGTTCACTTGATACCTGTACTATGATGAAGACAAAGTGTTTACTTTATAATTTAGTTAAAATTAAATAACGTTAAAAGCTTTATACATTCATCTACAATACATACAAAACTTACAAATACATACATTCTTTGTACGACTCCTACCCTCTGGGTTTTCCCTATAGATGTTACAATATTTTGTTAGCGTGATATTTTGTAGGAAACTTGTATTTTCTACTGTTTTATAAACACATACATACATACATAAATCCAAACATATACAATCAGTATGTAAATTCTATAAAAAATCAGAAAAAGTTCTAACATACCACAACATTTCTTCAACACACTACACTATACTGTAGACTAGTAGCCAGTTAGATTGCCTGTTAAGTTTGCGTTTCAATTTTGAATATTAAAAATTAATTATTAAAATTGTGTAATTTCTCTAATATTTCATTTTTATCTGCACAGAAAAAAATATGGCCTATTAAACGATTTATCAAAGATTTAAACTAGTTCAATTAATTTTTTAATTTTAATCCAATTAAAATTCAAATTTTCTCATATTTTATACTAAAAATAAAACAATTAATAGGTTTTCAATTATTTTATTTATTGTATCAATTTATAAATTAATGAAATATAAATTAAAATAAACAATAAATTGAATAATTGAATACACAATTTTTAATAGTTTGAAATTAATAAAATAATTGTATATGAGTCATTCGTAATTGAAATCAAATTTTAAATTTGTCTATGTAAAATTTGAATTTAGTTTGTTAGAAAACTTATATGCCATTTATACCAAATTAAAAACTAATTGGTTTTTAAAAAACCGAAACTCAAAAACCAGACTGTTTACATACCTCGTTCTTCCTACATATGGTTTTTGATTGTTTTTAAATTTGTTAAAATTACTTTTTGAACTATAATTATGTACACTTCTATTTTATTATATTGATTTTAATAATGTTTTTGAAATATTTTGTTAAAAATTATAAAAAACGATTAAAATTAATTAAAATAATTTGACATTTTCTTTCAACTAACATATACGAAAGCTTAATTATCTAAAACCTATGAACAGGCTGTATCATAAATAATTATTTTAGTAGATTTCGTTTAGTTTTTGACAAAAACTACATGAAAATAGTTTTTGATTTGTATGGAAAAACCAAAGAAATCTATGTAGTTTTTCATTCAAAAACTAAATGAAGCCAAAAACTACTAGTTTTGGTCTGGTGTAAATGGCATAGTAGATTTTGAATTATATATTTTTAGTTATAAAAATTAATTTTTTTAAGTAAAATATTAAGTATTTTGTATAATATTAATTTAATCTTAGTTTCTTTATTTAACATTTTTATCACAACTAAAATATTCCCATCAGGTGTTTTTTTTTTTTTTTTTTATTCCCATAATATTTAAATTCATTTAGAATTTGACAACAAAATCAAACCAAATCTTAGCACATGTTGTATATTACTTAAATTTTGGGTTGTAGTACATGCATTATAATGGTGCATGTTATGATATGCATCTTCTTGTTGAAACTTCTGTTCCACTTGTCAGCTTCAAAGTGAAATTGTGGATTATTTTCACATGCAAAGTTTCCCCTTTACAATTCAGTGCACAATGGGTTAAAATTGAATTTTTTTGGAATTAAATCTTTAAAGCAGTATTTACTGAGCACTTCAATTACGAAATTGATAATATTAATTAATTTTTAATTGATCTTGCTCCAATCATCAAAATGATAATATTAATAACTAGAATAATTGATATTATAATTACTTCTTTTTCTTAAATAAATGTAATGAGCAGAAGATTTTTGGAAATTTACTTAAATTTACTGTAAACCAATTAGAAAATTAATTATATTAATAAATAATATATAAACAATATAAAGTTAGTTAATAATTTTATTAAAAAATTATGTGCTACTCCTGTGTGATATTTAAAAAAAAACTAGCCAGCCGGATTAAAAGCTACAGATATATTTTTCTACAAAAAAATGTTGATTCCACCCTACTGTGCTGGGTATAGTAAATATTTTTGAGAAAAATAAATACACTGCTTCCTTGAAATTTTTATTTTAAATTTATTGAAAGTTAAGACATCCTAAAATCCTCTTGAGAAATTTCACAATTTAAATTATAAGTCACAAGGAGAAATATACTACGTTTATACGTAGGTCTTACATACTAATTGTCGCATAAATGCTAAGCACTTAACTACAATTTTTTCCATCCAACATCTTTCAAAGTAAAAATATTGCTTTATGTAATTTGCCATTTAATTTGAGAGTTGTTTATTCGTAAATTTATTTTTATTTGCAAACAGCAGGCGTATACATTTATATTGCTAAGTTTATACGTAAGCAACTTTACACGGGCTGAAGTTATAAATGAAAAATTTTAAATTTTTGAAATATCAATTTCTGGAAACAGTGTCTGTAGTAGAGCCCTGCAAACTGTGTCTTATAAGGCTGTACAAGCCACTTGATATTTTTCAAGTGTTGTTATCAGTGTGTGTGCGGAGTAATAAATACTGTTCTGCAGGCACTTAAAACCATACAAATACTGCGTGTGTGCTTCAACTTTATGAACAAATCATGAGTGTGCTATGATAGCGACCAAACAAGCCTCTCAAAGGCTTGTATAAAAAAATACAAGCCTTTTGACCACTTGTTTGCTTCAATAAGGAAAAAAATTGTGTTTTCTTTTTTATTAAAATTATATGTGTGTGTGTGCGTTCATGACTGTATAAAGTAATTTCGTAAGTAAAACAGTCGTTTAAAAGTATTGTTTATAAACTTATTGTTATTTACGATCAAATAAATTATTAATGTTACTAGTTATAACAATTATTTCCTTTTAGTTTTAAAATAGAATGATTACTTAGTAAATATAAATTAAATGCAATAAAATCTATCATAATATAAATAAGTACAATTTTAAAATTTTTTATAAACATACAATTAATTATAAGACTAAAGGTACGGTCACATTAGGGAAACATTTGACTGAAACTCACAAATATTTCTTTGCCGTAATGTGACCATAAAATATTTTTGTGTGGGAAACAACAAATCAGCTGATTTTGGGCAAACAAAATTATTTGATAGCAAACAAAAATACTCATAATGTGAACACAATGTGACCACATAATGGAAAATATTTTCCCATTTTTTGAGCAAATAATTATTTGAACTTACAAAATTTTTGTAAGAGAAAACAACATCAAATAATAGTTGTATCGAGCCATATTTACTATTGAATTTAAGGGTGCCAAAAATCATTTTATGCATTTTATGATATATCTAATGTTTTTTAGTATCAGCTATATTTCAGGACGATATAGCAATATTATACCAACCATCTTTTAAAGATATTTACTCTTCCTTTGCATGTATTGTCAAGAAATCTATTCTGATCCTAGTGTAAAATTTTCAGTGAGGCAAAATGGGTAAAATTACAATGAAAAAATGAAAAGACTTCGGGAACATACTTAAGCATGTCAAAGGACTGTCCCTACAAGTTGGTGCATAAAAATGAGCGAGATATATTTATGCAAAAAATTGATTTTTGGCACCTTTAACCGCAGGGCGATAAAGTAAAATTGTAATGTTAACTTACCAACCATCTTCTAAGGATATTTACTTATCGTTTATTGCATATGTTGTCGAAAAAACTTTTTGTGGTTCAAGTTAAAGTGTCCGAAAATGTAAAATTTTCAAAGAAGAGTAAAATTACAATAATAAAATGAAAAGACATCGGACACATACTTGAGCAAATCAAAGGACTATCCCTACAAGATGGTACATACAAATTTAGTTTAGCAAAATTGTTGCAAATTTTATATTGTATAGATGATGTAGTAGAAACACGTATGATGCATAATAAGCGAGATATATTAAAAGAATTGATTTTTGACACCTTTAACCGCGAATTACCCGTGTACCAAAAACGTGATTAAATGTGGCCTTTTGAAGTACGACGACGTTATTTTGTCAGTGCCGGTTATTTTGCGACAGTATGAGCTAAATTCGTCTAGTTTGGAGGTGGATGAGGTGGACTTGGGACAAACGGTTCAAGCCGGGATCATTTTAGTAGATGGAGAGTGGTGGTGAGGTCGCTGCTAAGGTTGCTAGTGATTCAGGTGGGACGAAGGGTGCTGCTGCTTCCTCTGGCAAAGCTGCCAAAAAGACGCGTATAACGAAGCTCCCTAGGAAGGTCACCACGTCGGTTGATGGTGACGGATGGGTCGGCCATATAAAGAAGATCACGGAGGTTTAGGGAGGTGGTGTTTAAGAAGTCGCTGGTTGACCTTCCAAAGAAGGTACGGAAATGAGGCCTTCTTGATGAGGGTCAGTGCTTAAAATGAGCGGCAGCAGGGGGATCTTAATGTTATAGATGCTGGTGGTATTGGGGTCAACACACATGCACGTGAACAGCCAATGCTGTTCTTCCTTTTCTAAATCAAAAAAATTTCATTTTCTTTATTATATTTTCAATAAAAATAATTTTATTGTTTTAGACAGTTTGATGAAATAATTTTGAAGACAAATAATTTTTCAAATGTGACCGATGAGAAAACTTGTTTTCCTATTTGCCTATTTGACTATATTTATTGTCTATTTGAACAAACAAAAATGGGAAAATAAATGTGAGTAATGTGACCATAAAATAAATTTCATATTGCTTTGAAAAAATTTTGTTTACGTTCGGGCAAACTAATTTGAAACAAACATTTCCCTAATGTGACCGTACCTTAACTTTATTTAAAATATAAATAAATACTAAAGATAAAAATTTTCTAACTTACTTACAGTTTCAAATGTCAACTTTAATTTTTTTACTTTTTTAACTCTTAATAAAGAGTATTTTTTAATAACTTTATGAATTCACCCTTTTACATTTATTTAGAAAAGAAGAACCAACAATAAAATATAGACATACTGTATATATGTGTGTGTATGCAAGAATATTTATAAACAACCACTTTTTACACATTATGAAGATTTTTTGCCACACACAGCAACTACGTATTACAAAAAACAAACAAATCATTAAGCCCACTTGAAATCTTTAAATCATTTCTCAACGTCTTGTATGATTTGCTTTTTTTTGCCACACCACTTGCACCACTTGTTTACGATAAATGATTTGAACGCACGGATTTGCAGTCGCTCATACACAGTACACACTTGCTTTGCTTCGGGCAGCGAACAGTACGAACAGTATTTATTGTTGTTTTTGCACATGTTGGCTATGAAACACACACTTGAAATTCAAGTGTGTTTGCTTTTCAAATCATCTTGCGCAGGAGACTAGTCTGTAGTATATTTTGTTAGATTTTATATGAAATATTATTCTTAAGTTTCCTTTTATCTTGTTGTTGTTATTTTTTAGAGGTTTTTGATTGTTGACGTTGTTTTTAAATGTTGTTGATATTATTATGGTATCTTTTAGATGTTAAATATCAGCATATGTATGTATGTACATTAGGGTAGTCCAGCATTGTACGAAGAATCCCTAAGTGTATCCCACTTTTAAACGTACATAAAATTATGAAAGGGGATGTGATTTAAAATGTTTTCTCCTTTCATAATTTTAGGTACATTTAAATGTAGCTCGCAAAGAGGAATTTTGGACTACCCTAATGTACATACATACTTCAGATCAGTACACTGATACATTTTACCATTGTATTATATCCAAACTAGAATTGTAAACTTTTATACCCCCATAATTATTAGCAGGGAAGATCAGTTAATATCCTATTTATATATCATTTTCTAAAAATTTTGTTCTCTTTCCAGAGCTTTTTGAAGCTTCCAGACAATGTAGAAAATTAAAATCTGGTTTACTTATAAAACTTTTTGACTTACAAATCCTAACAGAGCCAGATTTTCAAATTTCTATCAGAGATCAGGGAACGGAGGTAAGCGGATTTATGTGTCATTTTCTAAGCATTATATATCTTTTCAAAGCTTTCTGAAGCTCCTAGACATGGTAGAAAATTAAAATTCAGCTTACTTATAAAACTTTTTGTCCAACAAATCCAAACTGAACCAGATTTCGAAATTTCTATCAGGTAGTGGAGATACGTTGGTTTATATATATATATAACATTTTCTAAGCATTTTTGCTTTTCCAAAGCTTTCTTAAGCTTCCAGATAATGTAGAAAATTAATATTTGAAAACGGTTCGTCCTACAAATTTTAACGAAGACAGATTTTTAAAATTCTATCAGGTTTTATCTATCATTTCCTAAGCATTTTTCTCTCTCCAGAGCTTTCTGAAGCTCCTAGACGACGTAAGCTAGATAACGGAGCTAGATTTTACTATCAGGGAGCGGAGATACGCAATTTTTTTATGTAATATTTTGTATATATTATTATATATATTTTGATCAGAGAGTGTGTCGAAATGTTGTTCATATATATTTTTTTTTTTTTTTTTTTTTTTTTTCTTTTTTTAATTTTCAGTTTTGTAAGTGCATATTTATACCCTACACCACCAAAGGTGGTTGGGGTATTATGTGTTTGTGCAGAAATTGTAACGCAGAGAAAAAATCTTCGGACCCCCACCTTAAAGTATACCGTTCGACTCAAAATCACATTTTGAGTCGATTTAACGATGTCCGTCCGTCCGTCTGGTCGGCTGGCTGGCTGTCCATGTCAAGCTTGTGCGCAAAGTACAGGTCGCAATTTTGAAGATAATTTGATGAAATTTGGTACATATGCTTTTTTCAACACAAGGACGAAGGACACGAAGGACGAATTTGGTTATTATCGGCCTATTATTTCACCTAGCCCCCATACAAATGTCCTCCCGGAATAGAGTTTTAACACATAAAGATGCCTTAAAAATATGAATATTTTAATGAAATTTAGTACAAATAAGTTTTATATCTGCCAAATTTCATGAAGATCGGTCCATAACTGACCATAGCTCCCATATAATTCCTCTCCCGAAAATCACTAACGTGCATAAATCCCATACAAATGTTAGTATTATGTTAATATTTAACACAAGTAAGTTGTATATAAGTAAAAACAAAATTATGTGGATCGTAATGGTGTAGGGTATCATATAGTCGGGCTTGACCGACTTATCGTCTTCCCTAGTTTTATTATATTAGTTTTCCTGGCATTGTCAGGCTTATACGCTTGTAAAGTTTATATGTATATTCCTGGCCTTTGTATTGAAGTTTAAGTCGTTTTACCTTTGAAATTTTTTACTGTCTTAATGAATTTTTTATTTAAAATTAGTTAATCCGATTCAGTTGAAAAAATGTTATAGACAAAATTTGAAAAATAGTTTATAAAACTGTTATTGGTATTTTAATTCAGAATGAAATCACTAAAGTTTAATTATATATATATTTTTTTTTTTTTTCATACAAACATGGATCAACTTAAGACATCAGATATGAGGACCAACATATTAGTATATTGTGTGGTTAAATAGATGGGGTTTCCCCATTTTTATAGTAATAGTCAATGTGTGTGTATACACATTCATATTCATGACAGGATTTTTTATTCTCTTCCTGAGTTATTTGTATATATTTGATAAAAAAAAGAGGTGCCAGAAAATTTGGTTTTATATCCCAAACTGAAGTTCTAAATCACCTATTTTAAATTTAAATCCACAATTTTGACCCAAAAAGTTTGGAATATAAAGTTTTGTATAAATATATAAAAAAAAAAAAAATAATAAACGAGAAGTTAAGATACAGTATGTCAAGACCGACTATATGATATGATACCCTACATCATTGCGTTTGAGCTTAAAAATTTGGGAAGGGGATTTAAATTAGACCTGTGGCCAATTGTAGACTAACAGTTTTACTAAATGTAGAAGATTTTATGCACTATAGGAGCAACTAACATTCGTGTGGGATTTATGCACGTTAAAGTGATTTTCGGAAGAGGGGTTTATATGGGATCTATGGTCAATCGTGGACCGATTTACATAAAATTTTGTACAAAGATTGATACCTATACAAAACTTCTTTGCACGAATTTCATTAAAATAAGGAGTGAGATCGAAAAATTCTTAACACACATTTTGCCTCATAACTTTTTTCGGAATCATTTAAAAATACTTCAGCTATTATTTTTAATAACAACCATGTTAATTTGTCCTTATTTTCATCAAAATAAGTGACGAAAAAGATTTACGTCCTACAAGTTATTAAAAAATTTCAAAAGATCCAAATAGGTCTTACAAATAATTGGCCACAGAATTAAATGTCGTCCGTAAACCGTTGCTAATGTTATTAAACAGTATTAGGAGAATTTGACTATTGATGTGAAACCTAGTTCGGTAAGAAAAAAGGACCACATGATATTGGGAAGGCCAGAAAATTGAAGGCATATTGAAAGGAACTCCAACACACATCTGGTAGAAAATCAGCTCAGTTTTCTCAGTGCTTCGACTATTTGGTGCGAAAGTTTAAAATGGGAAAGTTGATAACATATAAAGTTCAAAAAATTCCAAACTGGAATTCTGCAAAAAAAATTACAAGCCAAAAATAGGACTCGGAATTTAAAACCAAATTTCATACAAAAATACTCATGCTGTATAATTGACGAAGAAACGTAGGCGCTGGCAGAATCTTCGCAGCTTGTGTCTCAAAAATTTTTATTGCTAATGCTCGAAGCAATATTGGAGATAAGTTTAAGACCCAAAAGCAGCAAAAATTTCTTACAAAATTCATGGTATGACAAGCTTTTTGCAGTTGCGGCAAAACCGGAAAGTCATTTGATACATTCGGATTTATAAATACCAAAATATGCATAAAGGAATATTTACAAAAAAGACTTCTTAAGAAAGTACAACGTGTCCGCATATTTTTGGATCCATTTGGTATCATGTCACTACGGTAAGAAAGCTCTGGAGTGGTACCAAATCAATAACATAGTTTTAGTACAAGGAGAGGTAAATTTTCAAAATTGTCCATAGCTTAGACCAGTGGCGAGATATTGAGCTCTTGTGAAAAGTGAATTCAAGAGCACTAAAAATGTGTCCCAAAATACCGAAAATTTTAACAGAAGATGTGCACACTGTTCCAAAAAAGTGACTGAAGCAACTATCAAATCTCCAAAGAAAGAGTTTTCAAAAATGGTCCACAATTTTATAATTAGTGGTTAGAACCATAAAAATTATATATTTCTGTGATCTGTGCTAAATTATCAAATGATTAAAAGAATAATAAAAACTCTAAGATCAACCGTTTCCAAGTTATTGAATATTATGTATGTTAAGAATTTTTCGATCTCACTCCTTATTCTTATTTTTAAGGCAACTTTGAGTGTTGAAACTATATTCTAGGGGAACATTTATTTGAAGAGTAGGTGAAATAATGGACCGATCACAACCAATTTCAATAGGCTTCGTCCTTGTATCATAAAAGTCCCATCTGCCAAATTTCATTGTATTATCTCAAAAATTGCTACCTGTACTTTGTACACAAGGTTTACATGGACAACCCGATGGACGGACATCGTTAGATCGATTTAAAAAGTAATTCTGAGACGATTAGTATACTTTAAGGTGGGTGTTGGACAACTTTTTCTATGCGTTAAGCCCAAATTACATTTACGCGTAGTCAGCAACAGTATCAGCATAAATTATCAGCTGTTCACTGACAGAATAACATGTTGCTGCCGTTATAGTTACATTTAAGCGTAGGCTGCGACAATTTATAACCACCATCTTACTTTATTCTACTTTTGTATTTAAATCTCCCACTTCTTTGCTCACTCTCTTTGTCTCGCTCTCAATCTAAAAGCAGCGCAGTGGATTTGGAAACAGGGCTAAATGAAACAGCATTGCAAACTGCTGCTGACTAATGTAATCAACACTATAACAAACAGTGCATTCTAAAATATCAGCTGATTGTGTCAGCACACACTGCTGCTGCCTACGCGCTAATGTAATTTGGGCTTTACAAACATCAGCACAAACACATAATAACCCAACCACCTATGGTGTTGTAGGGTATAAAAATTATCGTGAATTTAATAAATTTTTTACATAAATAAAGCACACACTGCTGCTGCCTACGCGCTAATGTAATTTGGGCTTTACAAACATCAGCACAAACACATAATAACCCAACCACCTATGGTGTTGTAGGGTATAAAAATTATCGTGAATTTAATAAATTTTTTACATAAATAAAGAATCCCCATCCCCCACATATGAAAATTGATATACCCCATTTGTGGACAAAATCTGGCAACATTGGATAAAATTCAAAATGTATCTTATATACTCTGCTTCCATACTAATTTCAATCTTAAGTTGCTTTTTGTTGCTTTATTTAATTTTTATAAATATTTCAATATGTTTACTGACATAGAAGATAGTTTTGACAAACTTAAACTGTTTACGGTACAAATTCATTTTATATGCAATATTTTCAGGCCAAAATTATAAAATAAATTTATCAACACAATACTTTGTTAAACTTCTTAATTATTTTTTTAATTTCTTTCTTACAATAACCTAAACCTTACATCAAAACCTAAACTTCATTGGAAATGGTGTTTAATCGCTATATTGCTTAAAATAATTATTTTTGTGGTATGTACATGAAATGGCTTTTTGTCTAAAAAACTTTTTAATGAATAAGAAAATTATAATGCATGCATTAGAGCAAATGAATATTTTTAATTTTATTTTTTTGCTTTCAAGGTAAAAAAAAATTTAAAAAATCATAGTACATAATACCAAGGTTGGAAACCGAAACGAATATCGGTATCGGTAACGGTATCGGTATTCAATTTATTTTTATTTCGGTAACGGTATCGTTAACGGTATTTTAAATTATATCGGTATCGGTATACCGGTAAATACCGTTGTTATTAAAAAACTGGACAAAAATTGTATATTTTCTTTAATAAATATTCACTTGAAATTTTTTGAAATATGAATATTTTTCGTTAGAAATGCTTGGCGACAAAGCATTTAGGAATATTAATCTGGACTTTTTAAAGACAAATTGGTAACATTTTTTGTAGCAATCAGTTTAATTTTTTGTACTTGCTGCTTCTTAGCGCAAGTATTGATTTTTATTTGAATTCATACTTAAGATTCATCCTATATAAGCAATTCTAAGAATAATGAAATTATATACATAGTTCCCAGCTAGATTTAACATATTATATTCGTTAAAAATTTTTGAAAGTATACTTTCAAAAACTTTGTTTGTCATGTAATGAGTTATGAAGCTAATATAATGGCTCTCCACTACTTACACATTAGCTGAATAACTCATTTTAACACGGTGATGACATTAGAGGCAACTATTTACCCTATACAATACTTAGATGTCATTACAATAACTAATTACTTCCAAGCTGTTAAACAGCGCATTGATTTTAAAGCATTACTGAAGTCATGATTAGTAATAACAATAGGAACTAGTTACATTTTAGGTTATAAATAAGTAATGAAATGTTAGGATATAAAATATTTTTTGTTGTTGTAAAAAGATTTTTTAAATATTAATTTAAACAACTTAACAACAACCAAAAATGTAATTAAAATAAATGTAATTAAAAAAAAAATAAACTATTTTAGATTACAAATCCCTTCTTCAAATATATGAATTGGTGACTGCATTATAAAAATCAATAAAAATTAATATTTTCAAAAATCTGATCATAAATAATTATTTACATTCGGGTTATAAATAATTAGTTACTAAACAACTTCTATGTAATGCAGACAATATGTTGTTGTCATTACAAAGTAACTACATCCGTAACTACATGTCATTACCAAGTTTTTGCTGGGTATATAATCTATTCTTAATATTCATGCAGTTTTCTTTCATTTAAGTGCTTTTAAAATTCCCGTGAATCACCAAGCTGTAACTTTCTGATGGAAATTTTTCGGTCTTTAAGAGAATGCAAAATTAAGGAGAGAATCTTCATAGAAGCAAATATCAAACAGTTAACTAAGAACCTATCATTAATTTCAACAGTATGTTAATGGGTGTCATATGATAAATCATTAAGTTGAAATGCCTATATCTTAGATAATAAACTTTTTATATTTGCACTAAGACTTTTTATCAAAAAGAATTCGCACTAGGTTTAAGGCATTTAAACATCTTTAAAATATTTATTTATTGCAAACGATATAACAAAGAAACAAACAATAAGAGTCCTCTTTAAAACAAAATTCTTTAAATATTTCATTAAATAAACTCTTATTACTAAAAATAATTTTATCTTAATTATTTGCTGAAGTAAATTATATGAGAAACGAGCTGTTAACCCGCTACTTCGTTAGCGGATTTTTTTTTTTTTTTTAAACCATACTATAAAATAAATTTAAAATAGGATTTTAGAAAAATACAAAAGGCATGTATGATAGGGTGCCAGTAAAGTACCAATTTTTTACATCTTTAACATTCGAAAGTTAAAAAACTACCAAAGTATTCCTATTATTATTTTTTAGTATAAAGGAATGTGACTAATAGAGTTTGAGAATTCTCATTCATAAATAACAATATCTCTTTAATATTAGATTTTTAATATTAGAATAACGAAAAATAAATATTAGAATAATGAAAAAGTATTTTAGAATAAGGAATTAAGAACCACAAAATCACTTTTTAGGATTCTGATTCACTTAAGACCTTACATCTTAAATTTTATGTTTCTAGGATGTATATTTAAGAACATTCAAAAAGTATTGTTAGAAGATCGAAAAAGTACCATAAAATCCCTTCTTATGGATACTCACTAACTTAGGGCCACATAACTTTAACTTCATGTTTCTAGGTTAAATATTATAGAAAATTTAAAAAACACATGTCCTTAATTTCATGTTTCTAGGTTCATAATTATAGAAAATTCAAAAAGTACCATTAGAAAAACAAAAAAAGTACCACAAATCAAACATGGTGAATTCTCATTCATTTAGGACCATAAATCTTTAATTTCATGTTTCTAGGTTAAATATTACCGAAAATTCAAAAAGTACCATTGGAATAACAAAAAAGTACCACAAAGTCCACTCTTATGGATTGTTATTCATTTAGGACCATATGTCCTTAATTTCATGTTTCTAAGTTCATAATTATAGAAAATTCAAAAAGTACCATTAGAAGTACCACAAAGTCTCTCCTTGTGAATTCTTTCCAACATCGGACAATGCGTATTTAATTACAGAAAATGCAAAAAAGTACCACAAAGTCTATCCTCTTGAATTCTTACCCACAGGACCATGTATCTTTAAGTACCACAAATTCCACTCTTGTGAATTCTTATCTACATTTCCTTAATTTCATGTTTCTATGTTTAATGTAATTGAAAATTCATTATTAAGTTTGAATAAAATGTAATTTCCCGCCTTTACCCCCTTTTTTGGTACTTTTTTTGACCCATCGAAGTATTAAAAATTGTATTCCAATAAATTTCTAAACTGTAGTGGTATCCCGTATTAAAATACTCATATGAAT
The DNA here is from genome assembly GCA_951394005.1 of Protophormia terraenovae. NCBI lineage: Eukaryota > Metazoa > Arthropoda > Insecta > Diptera > Calliphoridae > Protophormia > Protophormia terraenovae. The sequence continues at coordinate 113,950,474 of OX596075.1, read as the reverse complement.
ATTTAAATAAATATAAAAAAATGTTTTATGAAAAAAGTACCAAAAATAGGTACGATTTTTACCCCTTAAACGTTTGAATTTCTAAAAAGTACCAAATTTATATTTCTCATTTTTTGATAAGTTATGAATACGACATAAATTTTATCTGTATGTTGATTAGTTTCAAAGATACATATGGTGCCAAAAAAGTACCAAAATACAGTTTTTACCCGTTTTCTCCCTAAAACGACCGATTTTCAAAAAAGTACCATTATTTTTTAAACGAATAACTATTAAATTTTTTTTTGTATTATTATTAGTTTGTAAGTTATAAGGTTACCGATTTTACCCCCTTAACATTCGAATTTCCAAAAATCCCGTCTTAGTGGATCTATATGGAGGGAGACCTACCTACGTTCCAAATTTCGTCTCTCTAGCTTCATCCGTTTGGGCTGCGGGATGATGAATCAGTCAGTAACGTTACTCTTTTATATATATAGATTATTCTTACAATAGCATGTTATGTTGAAAAAATTATATTTTTAAAATACCGGTATATACCGGTACAGAAAGAAACGGTATTTGAATACCGATATTTTTATCAAAATAATTATTTCGGTATCGGTATCAGTTACGGTAACCAACTTTAAACGGTATTTAATCGGTATCGGTATTTATAGCGGTATCGGTTTCCAACATATGTATATCTTTTGATTTATTAATATGTTTACAGGGAAATTTAAGAAAATTATTTGTAATTATTTTTTACAAATAATATAAGATTTTTGAATTATATTATTAATACGAATTAAAAAAAAATATTCTTGTAACACAATGAGACATGTATATCACACATGAAAAAGAAACAAGAAACCATACGTAGTAAAACTACATACTCAGTGTTTCTCTAGGATGTCAAATTTCCTCCAAAAAGGTCTTTACAATTTTTTCTGTGTACTTATAAAAATTTTATAAATATATAAAATATTCAAAAATTCGATGATAAGTTATCTGGTTCGGCCATATATTTGCTTAATGTGATCTCAAAAGAGCATAAAAATTAATAAAATAAATGAAGACACAAATTATGAAATTTAAGTTCATTTACACATTTATTTTAAATTTAAATCTTTTTTAAATCCATTTACATTTTACATATTTGTTACAAATTCTATTCTTAAGAATTTCTAAACAATTATTCACATTTTAATTGGAACACCACAAAACACTTCATAATATTGATGCAATAAGACAGATAATCGTTAAGAAAATTATATATAAAAATACATTCGTGTAATACATTTATTTTAAAATTAAAACTTTTTTAAATCCATTTTCACATTTATTTTAAATTTAATTCTTTAGAATTTCTAAACAATTACAATTTTACATCACAAAAACACTTCATAATATTGATGCAAAGAAAAAGATAATACACAAGAAACAAATTTATAAAATACACTCGTTTACCTAAATTAGGTATTTTTTTTTTTAATTCTAAATTTATCTTCAATTTTTAAAACAATTTCATATTACTAAAATTGTTTAAAACATTATCGGGATTATAATGTTCTTGTTGAAAATTTGGCATAATTGTGGTGGCACCTCCATTTACCATTCTTCTAATGGGATATTGATGATTTGTTAGACTGTCCGAGTTTTTAATAAATCTTGCTCCGTTGTTGTGTTTATAAGAGTTTGAAGTATCCCAAACAACAGCTGCCTTGGGACCAAATTTTAAAATAGATTTTAAAATCTCACGTCTAGCGTGAACAGCCTCCTCATTGCATTTGAATTCAATTTGATATTCAAAATAGCCGGGAAACAATTCACGTCCTATCAGTTTGTTAAAATTGATAATAGTTTTTAAGGTTTCAAAAACTACCAAAGGGGACATTTTTAAAGTTTTGCGCAATAAAAGTTTGGAACTGTTGCGCGATTCACACACCTTGATCATGGGCAATTGTAATTCGCGAAAAAGCAAAGGTAATCTGCAAAAAAAAGAACAAGTGTTTGTTTAAACAATTACAATAAATTTTAATAATAAACAAGCGCGAATGTTATATTCGGCCCGGCCGAATCTATATACCCACCATCAACTTATTCAAATTTTACGTTATATGGGAGGGGGCGGTAAAGTGGGCGGACCACGCCCATTTTTTGTTTCCGAGTTTATATCGACCCCCGAACTATACGTACAAAATTTCGTTGTCGTACATGTTTTTATTGAAGAAATATCAGCAAAGAAGTATAAAACGGACACCCTGTGTTTCTAGTTTTTAGCCCATAACTTTTTTTTGCCTATTTTCAATACCAAACAAACCTTATACAAGACAAATATTTGTGCCAAATTTCGTCCCCCTACGTTGCTCCGTTCGCCCTATCCTGCTTTCAACAGACGGACAGACGGACGGACATAGCTAGATCGACTCAGAATCTAACTAGGACCCAGGGGTCTTAGATGATTCCTTCAAAATGTTACACATGGAATGACAAAATCAATATACCCCCATCTTTTTGATGGTGGGTATAAAAAAAAATTACTTACTTTTTTAAAGCCAAAGGCATTAGATTTGGATCAGTATACTGCAAATAAGCATAACCTCTAGAAGCTCCCGAAAAGTGCACCTTAAAACGTAATATGTATACTTCACCCACAAATGAGGCTACTTCAGCTATTTGCTCGGCCCTAGTATTAGCTGGTATGCCGCATAAGAAAATCTTAAAAAAAAAATACAGCAAAAGATTATGATTCCAAATTGCATTCTTAGCTCAAAAACCTTACCTCTCCAGCACAGGCATTCAATTGTTGCTGTAATTGTTCATCCAATTTCTTGCGTCTTTTCAAGTATTTTGTACCATTTTCCTGATACGACTCATACCATTTTGAGGGATGTTCAAATAATGAACGCACATATGACCACATTTGAGCATTTATACAAATTGACATGATTCCCAGAATTTTAAAAGATGTTTTTGTTTTTATATTTCTGCTCAACTTTTTGTATTTATTTAGATAAAGATTTTTTCCTAGAATTTTTAATTGTTTTACTTTTTCTTATTTTTCAACTAGCTTTAAGGCACGATGTTTTCGCTTTAAATGCTGAGTTCAAATTGTTTAGTCTGGTTTCTGAATTCTTAGAATTTTCTGCAAAATTTTGAGTTGTTTTGGAAAGAGATATTTTATAAAGTGCAGTTAAGAAAATATTAAACAAACTTACACAATTAATTGTTTAAATTTATTAAAGATTAAATTTGAAAATAATTTTATTTTATAAATTTTTTATTAAATATGTCTTCCATTAATAAAAAAAAAAATATTCGCCGACATATTTAGCGCCATTTTTTCCGTCTGCAAATCTTCTTAATTTTGAATTTAAAAATCTGCAAGTGTATGTGTCTGTTCTCTTTTGAAAATTACACGATTATTTTATATACAAATGAATGTGTGTGTGCTTTTGTGGGAGAGTGGCTTTTTAAGCTCATTTAATTTTAACGTTATTAAGTTGAGTGAGCACAGCTTCATTGAGTAAATATAATTCCCGGAATTGGATGTTAATGTTGCCATATTAAAATTTGTTTAATAAAATTATTAAAGAGTTAATAAGTGAAGTTAACAGTTGGTTAGTAATCTGTATATATAAAAGGGTAACGTGACTGACTGATACATCATCCCACAGCCTAAACATATAGATCCACTTAGACGGGATTTTTAGAAATTCGAATGTTAAGGAGGTAAAAACGGGTAATATCGGTAACCTTATATCTCCCAAACTAATAAAGATACAAAAAAAGTTGAATAATTATCGTCATTCATTTAAAAAATAATTGGATAAGCGTCTGGTACTTTTTTTTAAATTCGTCTTTTTTAGGAAGAAAACGGGTAAAAACTGTATTTTAGTACTTTTTTTGGTATTTTTTGGCACCCTATCTATCTTTTAATCCAGTAAGCATAGAAATAAAATGTGCATCAAATTAGTACCTTAACGAAAATTTGGCGAATACAAGTTTGGTACTTTTTGGAAATTCGAACGTTTAAGGGTAAAAAATCGTACCTGTTTTTGGTACTTTTTTCACAAAATATTTTTTTCTTTTTACTGATACATACATATGAATATTTTAACATTAGATCCCAGTACAATTTAGAAATTCATTAAAATACAATCTTTGTTACATTCGAAGGGAATAAAAAGTACCAAAAAGAGGATAAAAACGGGAAATTGAATATTATTGAAACTAAATGATGCACTTCTTATTATATTAAACCAAGAAATATGAACTTAAGTACATGTAGTCCTAAGAGTAATAGAAATCACAAGAAGATATTTTGTGGTACTTTTTCGTTCATCTAATAGAACTTTTAGAATTTTTTAAAAAATAAAGATAAGGTCCTAAGTGAATGAAAATTAAAGTTATATGGTCCTATGTGGGTAAGACTTTTAGGTGCCTTTTTGTTCTTTTTGAAATTTTGATTATTTTAATTGAATTTTTTACGAAAATTATTTTTTCGGTGAAACAAAAGATTAAAATTTGGTACCGAAATAATAATTTTGTACTAAAATTATAATTTTGAATTAATATTAAAATTTTTTACTTAAAAAATAAGTTTGATTTTAGACTCAAATTATAATATTTTTCTAAAATTATAATTTTGTCATAAAATTACAAATTTGTAACAAAATTATGATTTTGTGTTAAAATTATAATTTTTTACTATAATTATAATTCTTTACTAAAGTTATAATTTTGTATAAAAATTATAATTGAAATTTAAGTTAAAATTATATTTTGTTCAAAAAATAATTTTGTTCCAAAATTATAATTTTGTGCTAAAATTTTACTCAAATATTTTGAAACAAAATTTTGATTTTGTACTAAATTATAATTATATACTAAAGTTGTAATTTTTACTAAACCTATAATTTTGTACTAAAATAATAATTTTTAATAAGAAGTTTGATTATGTAATAAGAAGTTTGATTATGTTTAAAAATTATAATTTCATACTTAAATAATAATTTTGTACAAAATCTGAAATTTTGTACTGAAATTATAATTTTTTAATAATATAATAATTTTGTACTAAAATTATAATTTTGCACTAAAATTATAATTTTAAATTATAAAAAAATATAATTTTGTTTTAAAATTATAATTTTTTTCTAAAATTATAATTTTTTTCTAAAATTATAATTTTGTTCTAAAATTATATTTTTGTTCTAAAATTATAAATTTTGTAAAAAAAAAATAATTTTGTAAAAAAAAATTATAGTTTTGTACTAAAATTATAATTTTATACTAAAATTATAACATTGTAATGAAAAGATACTAATTTTTATACTAAAATTTTATTTAGTATAAAATCAAAATTTTACAAAATGTTAAATTTCAGAATAACATTTTAATTTCGGAATAAAATTAAAATTTCGTAGGAAGTTAATATTTTAGTAAATTTATAATTTTAGAATGAAAAAGAGCTGAAAGTTTTTAAATTCTGCCTGCATAAAAGTGAAATTATCGTAGTCAGATGTAATGCTCATAGTTCCTTATCCAGGAATTATCAACATATATTTTTTTTTTTTATTTACCCAAAAACAACAACAATTGATTTTTATTTTTTATATTTAATATTTTATTACTCATATTAAGTTTTATATATTTTTCTTTTTTTTATTTAACATAAATGTTACTTTAAGCAATTTATTTAATAATTATTAAAATAAACTTATAATTAGAAAAAAAAAATATATAGAACTGAATTTTAAATCTTATCAAATATATGTAGAAATAAAAGTGAATACAAATTACATTCATACAAATACAATTTTATGTAAAATATAAACTTATAAATTAAAATTCAACATTTTCATATAAATTAATAGAATTCGTAATTAAAAAAAAAAAGAATAGAAAACTAAGGAAGGAAAAGTAAAAAAAAAAAATTAAAGCACAACAGAATCATCATTGCTAATAAAAATAAAAAGAAAGAGCCTTAAAAGCAAGTGTGTTATATAAAAAAATCTATACGTAGTTAAAACTATGTTGTTAAATAATTTACCAAAATGGACACCAGCCTATGTAACACTGACACAAATTCTCATTATTGGTGGCCTGTTGTATGAGCAGATCGACTTGCTGTTGTACGGTGTAACTTGTTTGGGTAAGAAAATCACTACCGGTAAGTTTACGTTTAACTCTTTTAATGACTTTACTTGCTTTGCTGTTGGTAATGTCGGCATTTGTGGCATTAGCCATATGATTTAGTAGGAATTGATTATCATAGACTTTGGATTTGGTGGCAGTATTACTGTGTAAAATGTTATCATCGATGGAATTACTTAAACTACCCGTATTGCCCTGACCTGCCATGCCATTACCCGAATTGTTGGCATTTTTGTTGCGATGATTTTTAGCTTCAGTGTCTAACAAACGCCAGTTAAGTAAAGGATCATAGACAAATGCTTCTAATACCGCCATGAGAGAATCTTTATTACGTCTCAACACCAACATGACACTCTCACAGGTACGTCTGTAGGTACCTTCAATGCCGGTAACTTCCATGGCCTTAATAAGCATGCGTGTTAAACGGAAGGGAATTTTTTCGGGGAATTTCTCACGAGTCATGGCCACTTCAAAGCAATCACCAAAATCAATGTGCAATATTTTACCACTCATACGATCCAACATCAAATTGGAGGGATGACGATCACCTAGACCCAATATGTAACCCACCATAGACATGACAGCCAAGGAACGTGTATAATTAGTACGTCTTTCAAACCATACCTCTGAAGAGGGAGACTTAAGCCACAACAACTTGGCTAAATCATCACCGGGAGTTTGTTCTAGAGCATATTCGAAGACTTCTACCTTTTGCATTAATGTCAAATGATCATAATCGGGTGAAATGCTTAGCATAGTGCGATGTTCCTGATTTAGAGGAACCTTCTTTTTATCTCTATAATCTCTTATTAGGGTGTGGAGTGTATCACAATGTGGCACCCAGCCTATAAGGCCAGAATTTGTGCTCAAAGGTATGACGGCATAACGTTGTATGGCCAAGTTTCTCCTAAAGGTATCGGGATCATCGAGTAGCAGGGTATTTACCAAAGAGAACAGCTGCATAACACGTTCATCTTGTCTTAAATCTTCATGACCTTTCAACAAATACATGTAATCTTTACCGTTGGAACCTCTAATGCATAATTTTCGTGGTCTTTGTTTGGAGGTAATGACTTGTAAGTTGGTTTTTATAAAACTTATTCTAATCAATTCCTGTCCAGGATTGTAAGAGCCGGGTACTGCTAACTCTAAATCTTTGCAGGCTAACAGCTTGGGAGAGACATAGGGCAATTCCAGAGAAGTAAGTTGTGGCAATTGTCGGGATATCCTTTGGAAAACATGATAATAATTATCCCAGGCATGATCTAAATCCATTAGGGAATTTGAAGATTTATATCTCTGAGTCCATTCATAGGCCTCGGTGAGTTCTCGACCATAGGCCTGTGAAAATGAAGTTTCCTTAAGGGTTTGAGGTCCTCTCTCAAGCATAGCATGTAGAGGTTCTAAAATTTCAAACATGCCCTTTATATTACGATCACCAAAGTATAAACGTGAAGCTTCTTCCAAACCCTCATGCCATTGCTCATGCCACAATATGGCTACTCTAATCAATTCCTCACTGATCATCATGGTTTGTTCTACCAAAATGGGAGAATGTTTACGCATTGAATCCAAAATTTTAAAGGCCGCATTTTTACGTGCCACAGAAGCAGATTTAGAAGCAACAGTCAAAGGATAGACCAAAGCCTGAGGATGATATTTTCCTATATCCATAAGAAGTTGATGTATAAGTTGTCCCACTAGATTGCGATGTGTATCTATACGTGCTATCAATTGAGGTATAACCTGTAGCCAAGTATTAATCTCTATTAGTTTCATGCCCGACAGCAAAGCATCATAGATTTCCGAATGATGTCCATAGTCGAACCATAAAGTCAACAAACGTAAAGTATCTTGCAGAGAATTGCCCTTAATTAAACTAATGGAACGGAAGAAACCATGTACAGCGGGTACAGCATATTGTTCAATAATCATTTTCTCCTTTTCCATTAGTAGAGCACTATTGTGTAGATCGATGGGTGATTTAATGTTTTCTAAAGTTTGAGCTTGCACTACTTTGAAATTCATGTAGGCATACAAGTGCCAGGCCTTGTACCAATTTGGATCATAATCGGTGGCTTTTTCGAAGCATTCTAAAGCTCCTTGTACAGCATCTGGTTCTAGACCTTGTAGTTTATTTTGCCATATGGCTAAACGTAAGTAACACCTGGCCAAAAGACGATGTTCTTCTTGTTTATACATAGTATCCGGCATACAATTCAACTGGTTACTGTAGGTGTTGACAAAACGACTGAGTTGATCGTAGGCTCCTTGCATGTTGTCAGAAGCAGCCATGTGTTTGGTGTAGGCATAAGTGACTTGAGGTAAATCATAGGGTAAAGGTTCCTTAGGATTTTCACTGGGGTCACAGCCTAATAACATAACCAAAGTCTTGTGTGATTGCTGTAGGGAACCAGACTTACGACACAGGGAGGCATATTTCAACCAGGTGTGTATATCATCATGAGGTCTTACTACCAGCGAATGAACCTGTATAATTCTACGCCAATCTTCTACTAAACGCTGACCACCTTGCAAACGCTTCCACCACATGCATTTCAAAGGTTCTCTACGTTCAGGTATGAGTTTGTATTGTATAACCTCCTCCAATTCAGCCAACATTTGTACACATACCATGGCGCCATAGGCTCGTTCATAAGATTCTCCTGCCATAGAAGTTAGTTCAGTATCCAAGAGATCTCTAGTCTCATCGATTAACCTTTGGGCCAATTCAAATTCATCATGATGTACTGCCAAAACGGCACGATAGAAGGAACCATCTTGTGTATCTTCTGGTATACATTTTACATATTCCTGCATAGCTTCCCAATCTTGTAAACCCCAAGCAGCTACTGCAGCTAAAGGACCAGCTTTAGATTTAACCTCTTTACCAAATGAATCCCATTCTTGTTTTGCTATTCTACTAAGTTGTGACCATTCACCCAAAGACTCTAAACAACGCATAGAACCCAATCTAGATTCCATATCATTAGAATCTTGTTTCAAATTCCTTTGATAATGTATTAAGGCTTGATCCCAGTTGTGTAATTTTTCATACCATCTACCTTGTACCTTGAGTTCATCTTTGAAGCGGGAATTTTCACCACCCACAGCATTGCGATAAGTGGTTAACAAACCCTCGGCGGCCTCTTTCTGCTGCAATTTATTATTGATTAAAATTAGAGACTCAAAGACATGGGGATCTTTGTGGCTAACAAATTCTTCTTCTTTGTAACGCAAAGCTTTAGCATAAGCACGACAGGCCATGGCTCGGGTACCCAATAGTTTTGGATCAATTAAGATGGGATCTTTGTCACAATGCTCCATAAATTCAGCCAAATTCAAAATGGTTTGGGTAATCTCTGGCATATCGGTGACCTGCAAGGCTTGTATCAAAGACTTGGTCAGTTCATTTTTATGTTCAGTGGACAATTCCGTCCAGCAGGAGATAAAGGCCGCATTAAATAAGTCTCTTAAAAGTTTATCATAATCCTCAGCCAATACTCTGCAGGCACGCAAAGCATGCGATCTCGATTCTCTTAGCAGACCAATAGACAAACGTTTCAACCATTCAACCCAATCATCTTTGGACACTCTGCGATTAACCTGCCAAGCCATACACAATTGGGCAGTGGACACATTTAGTTTTTTAATTGTAGTATTGGCATCACTCATAGCATTAGCGGCAGTGCTGGCTTTATATTTAGTTTGTCTTGATAAGAATTCCTCATCCAAACACATGGTGGTATTGGATTGCAGCTTGGAGAGCAACTTTTCATATTGTGAATTAACTATACGTTGTTTTGTGATGGTACGATTGACTAAAGGAGCAAATACCAAATATTTTTTGCCCAATTGAATAACCAACGAACACAACGTAGACATGGCCTGATCACGCAATTCTGGTTCATTATCAAGAACTCGTACCAAGGGGTGAATAATACGTGAAGAGAAATCGGTAAAATCTAGATTCCAAGCCAGTTGATCTATGGTTTCCAAAGCCACTAAGGCCACTTGTTGTGGTACATAAGGAGAATCAAATAATTTCACTATGGGGGGCACTATCAAATGCAAATAATCATCTAAATTATTGCCAAATTTCTTAAGAGCTTGTAACAAACGTTTGGTGACATTACGATCTTTGGAATTATCATGCTGTAATACACGCAAAATTTGTGGAATCAATTGAGCCAAATAATTACGAAATTCACCACCCAAGGCAACGGCAATTTGTTCGATTAAATTTATTAGGGTGGATTGTAAAGGTGTATTGTTGGTCCAAAATTCTTTAATCAATTTAAAAATGTCATTCATGTAAGTGATGATGTGTTGGCGTACAATTTCTACCAAGGTAGCCAACTGTTGGAACAAAAATTCCCTCAAATTATTATTAGCCGTGCGTACATTTTCCAAAAGACTTGGTAGGACTTGTGATAGATAAGGCACACATTTAATGCCTAAACTTTGGAAAATATAAGTAACTGCCTGGACAACACTGGTATGACGGCTGCTTAAAGTAGGATCTCTTAGAATACGCATTAAGGCAGCTATAGCTACAGCAGGATAATATTCATCTAATATATTGCCCATATTGACCAATAACTCGGCTGTGGATATATCTTGATTCTCTTCTACTTTGCTATCTGTTAAAGAAATTAAAACACTGTCATTTTGGCTGTCTATTAAACCTTTGTTCATTTTGTGTTTATAAGGATCCATGGCGCCCAGCAATCCCAAAACACGTATAGTTTCTCGGCGTATAGAACGTCTTTGTTCGGTTTTTAAAAAGTTGATCAATATATCTATTAATACCGGATACTTGTGATAGGGAGTGACTACACGTCCTGTAGCACTAATCAATTGACCCAAAGTCCATAGGGCAACACCTCTTTTATCGGGTGATCCCGCATCTCCCAACATTTCCAGCAATATAGAGAGTAACTCATCAGCCCACATTTCCATTTCATTTGAACCACCATTTACCTCAGCCAAATCACCTATAGCTCTTAAAACATTCAACACTACACCAGGATTTGATTCAGGTTCTCTTAGCTTGGGCACTAATATAGTTAAAATCGGATTCATATAGGATGATATTAAACGTGGCGTACTTATTACCAAATGATCTAACATTCTAGCACTTTGTTCTTTATTTCTACTCATACCCGAATGTTCCAATTCGGTTAATAATTGAATCATGACACGTCTTAATTTCGGCATTACATAAGCTGGATTCATGGCTGATAATCGGCCTATGGTGACCATGGCTAATTCACGTATTTCAAATATTTCATCATTTAGAGTAATAAAGAGGGCACTTAACGATTCTGGCTGAGCTAATTCGGCATCAAAAGTTTCATCTAATGAGCGTAGAATACGTACTCTTACATTACAATCCATATCGGTAATGGCAACAATCAAGAGACGTTCAATAGCATGTGATACGGTGTCACTAAGGGTTTTGGAATTTTCTGAACTATCAGCCGATTGTACGGCTAACTTTAGGAGACGTGTGCAACTTTGTACCGCCTCAAGACGGATTTCTTGACTTTCATGATTGATATAGTAGTCGGCACATCTGAAATGAGAGGGAAATTGTTTAAATATTTAATTGGTTTAATTTTAATTTCGGCAAAATATTGCTATATCTTTGACCGTAGATATTAAGGAAATAAATAGATCTGTCGTTCGGATTTAAAGGGTCTGCAATATTTATCAGGGGCCTTATAAAGTATTTATATATAGTTTAGGTCTTTTCAGGTAGGTAAGTCAAAGTAACGATGTCCGTCTTTCCGTACGACGGTTTGTTGTTTCCGATTGTCCGTATAACTGATGTTTTTACAAAAAAGTACCAATTTTTAAATAAAAATAGGATTTTTAAAAAAAGTATATATCAATTATCAGAAAAAGAACAATTTTTCATAAAAATCTAAAAACGACTACTAAATTTTCAAAAAGTACAAATTTTTATAAAAAGTAATAATTTTTCGAATTTAATTTTTTTCTCTTTGAAAATTAAAAAAGAATCATTTTTTATGAAATAAAAATAACAAATTCTAAAAAAATGATTTTGGATGAAAGTACTAAATTTTCAAAAACTACCAAATTTAAAAAAAAAAAAAAAAAAAAAAAAAAAAAACAATTAGTATTTAGAGTACAAATAAAAAATGTATTCGTTAAAAAATTATAAATTTTCAAAAAGTAATAATTTTCATAAAAAGTACCTAAAATTAAAAAAAGTACTAATTTACGAAAAATAACAAATTTTTAAAAAAGTAAATAATATAGAAAAATAAGTTTTTTTTAATAGTACCAATTTTCAAAAAGTATTAAGTTTTTAAAAAATTACTAAATTTTGCAAAAAGTAAAATTTTTCAAAAAACAAAGAATTTACAAAAAATACCAGTTTTTAAAAAAAAAAAAAATAATAATAATAAACCTGTTTTGAAAAAAAGTACTCATTTTCAAAAAAGTACCAATTTAAAATTTAAATTTAAAAAAAGTACCAAATTTAAAAAACAAAAAGTACTAAAAATTAAAAAAAACAATTTTTAAAAAAGTAAATAATAGAGAAAAAATACGTATTTTAAAAAAAAAGTACCAATTTTTAAAAAAGTACTAAATTTGCAAAAGGAATTTAAAAAAAAAAACTAAGAATTAACAAAAAGTACCAATTTTCAAAAAAAAAAAAAAGAAAAATAATAATAATAATAATAATAAACCTGTTGAAAAAAGTACAAATTTTCGAAAAAGTACCAATTTAAAAAAAGTATATAAATTACAAAAATACCTGTTTTTAAAAAAGTAAAAATTAAAAAAAAAAGTACTAAATTTTAAAAAAGTACCAAATTAAAAAAACAAAAAGGACTAAATTTCCAAATAGTACCAATTTTTAAAAATAAAAAAGAACTAATTTTACTAATTTAAAGTACCAATTTGCATTTGATTTTCCTAAAATACCCCACCAAAATCTAAATTCTCTCACTCACCTCTGTACAAAATCCAACATATTTTGTTCCTCGAAATTAAACGAACCCAAGGTGCGCAAAGCCAAAACTATAGTTGGTACATCTTGTGATAAATTCATTGAAGAATCCATTGACACCGGTCCTGACAGCATATTACCATAATTCATACCAGCCGGTTTATTCATTAAAATTTGCGATAAAACACCAATTAAACCATCAGCTATGGCAGATTTTAAAAATGGTACATTCTCAGCTAATTCTCTTAAACATACGGTCAACGCCGGAGAAAGGCCAGTGGAAAACATTTGCTCCAGTATATCACGAACATCGTTATTTATGCCAGCCTTAACGGCATGAGCCAATAAAGTTATACAGGCAAAAATGGCCGGATCTATAGCAGCCTTACGTTTACTAGGTGCCTCTTTGGGTGGCAAAGCTAATTTAATGGCCATCATAATGGTTTTTAAATATTTATCGATATCATTTTCCACAGCAACAGCTATATAACCAATAGTTATGTAGGCAATATTACGATCTTTTTCTTTGCCTTTGAGTACGGTAAGCAAATGATTAATGCAAATTTTCAAATATTTTTGAACGAATATTTCACGATTTATAGCAGCCAGACGGGGTAATATTTGCAGTAAAGCTTGTTGAACATAAGTGGATTTGGAGTTACGTTGTTCTATGATATTTTCACAAATAATGGTATAATGCTCCATTATAACTTCACGAGCATAGGAGGATTCCAAAATGTTGCTCTAATAAAATAAAAAAACAGAAATAATAATAAAAAAATATTTGAAATATTTTTATTTGTTTAATAAAACAGTAACTTACATTATTAAATTTATTATTGGCCACTTGATGTTGTTCACCCAATTCCACCAAATGTGTAGAACCCAATTTCTTAACAAAAGGCGCCTTTAATCTGGGCACTATAGTGGTCAACTGATGGGCTCCACCACTTGAACTACTACCACCACCGCCCGCTACATATGAAACAACTGATCCATCTCCAAGTTTACAGGTTAAAGCATCTGGTAACAAAGCTTTTAAAGTAGTATAACGTCTCTCCCAATTGGCATTGGAACAACGGAATAGTTCATTGAAAATAATCATGCTGCCATGAATACGATCATCACGAGTCATGCCTTTGGGTTCTTTTTGCAATAAGGCTGGATCCTCATTGAAACTTTTTATGGCTTCGGCATAGGAAATTTTATACCATTGAGGTTCACTGGATTGTTTGGTATTCTCACGTTGAGAGGTAACTATAAGAGCAGCTCTTAAAGCTTCACCTGCCGATTCTCGTATAGCGGGTTTAGGATCGAAAATGGCATTAAAAATGTGATCAAAAAAGGTGGAAATTTGTTGATAGAAATAGGTAGGCATGGCCACGGCCAATTCACGCAATATAAAAACAGCAGCATGGCGACGGTACTGGAAATAAACTCAAATTAATTTTTTCTAAATTGCTGGAATTTTGTTATAAATACCTCATGTCTGTCACCGCTTAACCACTCAAAAGCTCTTTTTATATCAAATTCAAATGATTCGGCTCCCTTAGAGCCTGGCAAATTGGCCAATTTCACTAAAGTACGGGCGGCAATTTCCATAACCGATACATCATTGCAGGGCAATAAATCTCTCAAATGATTGTAATATTTTGTTATGCGTTTCATGGTGTTTATAACATCACCACTCACCAAACATTCTAAAAAACAATAAAAAATTGTTTTACCATATCAATTCCTAGACATCCATAGCAGCTGAATACTCACTTATGGCTAACACACCACCCTTTTTCTCATTTATATCTGTCGACATTACCATACTAAATATCTGGTCATTAAAATCTTCAAAAAACTGCACCAATTCCTCTTGTGACATTTCCCTCAACTCCGTCTTAACATAGATCAACAAATCATGGGCCGCTTTATTCTGCACATTGCGGTTCCGAGACTTCAGACCCGTCACAAATTGTTGCACAATCGATGTGGTCGACATTTTTATCGCTTATTTTCGTTTTAATCACGTTTGAAATTAATTTTTAGTAAAAAATTTTATTGAAATTTATAAAATTTTATCGTATTTTTGTGTTTTAGTAAAATTTTTTAAAAAAATTTCAACTACATTTCATTTTTTTCACTAAACGTATCATGAAATGTAATTTTTTTCTTCTCGTCGTCTTCTTCACAATTAATCCAACTGTCAAATGTTGATGAATGAATTTTGTGCGGACATTTTGAGGTTATGTCAGTTTATCTTGTTATTTGTTTTGTGTTGTTATTCGTAAATGTCAAATGGCATTTGTTTGTCGTCGGGTTTGTATGTAAACAATGGAGACTTTTGGATGTTTTGTTTTGATTTTAATGTTTTGTTTTGCTTTTCATTGGGGGTTGAAAACAAAGTGTAGATTTGAAATTTAAGAAAAAAAAGGACACAGAGTTGTATTTATATGGAAAAGTGCAGAAATTTTGGCGGGAATTAAATAAATTTTTGTGGTGGCAGTTATTAAATTAATTTGTGGTTTTTATGTAATTTTCAATGAACAATAATTAAATTAAATTAATTATAAACGAAAATAGTGAAAGTATTTTGCTGTGATTTAATATAATTATGTTAGTATTTTCAGCCGTTTAAAAATTTATTGGCAAGTATTCCATTCTTATAAACTATGTTGTTTTAATTAATAACAACATTTAATATTTCTTTTGTTTTTTGGATAGAATCCTTCGGAAATCTTCTCTCATCATTGGTAAGTAAGGTGACCATGCGAGATCTGTTAGCATTAATCTATTGGTTTTTCGCAAAATTTGAAACATGTATCAAATTTAACTATGTAAAAACGTATTAAAAATAACAATATTTGCTTGTAAGTATTCTTTTTGAGGTTATAAAATTAAAAATTCTTAAAATATTTTGACGACCACTGTATTTTAGAATAAAGCTAATTATATTGTAGTTTCTGAATATGCTATCCCTTACCTGGGTTTCCGAAATCAACGTAATATAAATAGTACCTCAAACTGTAATAAATCACTTTGTTTTTTAAATTCTGTTTTCTAAAAAATCTCGGATTAAATTAAGATCACCGGCCCACTTGATTTTTGATAATTGTTCAGTAGTACTTTGACTTAATTTAATTAATGTAAAAAATTTTGGCTGCTCTTTCTTTGTTTAAGAGTTATGAACTTCTAAAGTTTTCTTTTCTGCATATCTTTATTAATACACATGCGATTTAAATTATATTAATACCGTACATTTAAATACCTTCCTAATGATATATATTATGACCATATTTATTAAAACATTGAAAGAAAAAAATAGAAAAAATTATTGATATACCGAAATTTACATTTTTTTTACATAATTTTAAAATGTAAATTCAGCATCAATAAAGTCAATGATAATTTCAGTAGCTAATAATAATTTGAATAAAAAAAAAAATAATAATAAAATACACTTTTCTGACATTTCATAGGTCAAAAATTTTAAAAATTTATTGAAATTATTATATTTTTTTAACAGAATAATTCTAAAATTATATAACGAACATTTGTCCTAATAAATTTATAAATTGTTTTGAAGAATTAATTTATTCATGAACGTTTTCTTTTCATTACGGCAATTCTGAGTTCGTAGACGAGAGAGGTAAAGTGAATGTAAATGTTGAGTATTCCCTTCTCTTATCTCTCCTACGAATTCAGAATTGCAGCCAGAAATATTGCTGTGTGCGATCCCCGACTTAAATCAGAGGTTTTTACAAACTCTTGTTTCGTGTCTTTAAATTTGATAATTTAAAGGAATTTCTGGAAATACGAATGTTGAATTTCAAGTTTGAATAAAAATTAATATTCATTTGAAAAAAAAGTGATACTTTCTCAATTTCATATCAAATGTTATTCCTAAATAATTCTTAATCCAAAAATTAATGGTATATTCTCATTTGATACAAAATGCTTTTGTTAAACCAGGCTATATTTAAGAAAATAGTAAAAACATTTCATTTCAATTAATTAAAAATTTAAGATAAAACCGTTGTATTTAAAAATGGATTTTAAAATTGCTACTAAATGTCTTATTCCAAAGACGAAATATCATTAAATGTTTTTTACAATTTTCAAAAATTACCAGAATGATAATAAAAATCATGCACAAACAATTGTTTTAGAATTTTTACTCTATATTTTTTGCAACTTTATTTTATAAGTATGGAAAAATTAATATACATACGTGTGTTTAAAGAAATACTTTTAATTTTATGTTCAAGCAGAAGGTATGGACCCTTGTTGAGAACCGCGGACCCCCATTTGAGAACCGCGATTTTGGATAGAAAAATACTAAAAATAGACGTTGGCTAGTAACAAAACGTAATAGTTTTACTATGATACCTATTTAATGATGTCTTAAAAATTAGCCAAATAAATCGCCACCTTGTTAAAAATCGCCAAAAAATTCGCCATACCGCAAAACGGAAAATTTTTATTGTCGCCAAGAGCAATAAAAATCGCCACGTTTGGCGAAAAATCGCCACATCTGACAACCCTGCTTGAGAATTTAGATGAATAAACTAAAATTTCTTAGCTAATATGTCAGATCTTAAATCCATTAACAGTTTTTTTTGTTTTTAAATAATTTACTCAGATTAAAAAATTGACTCCTTTTTTAACCACCAGACAACTTTAACTTTAACTCAGTTCAAAATTCTCAAAAGTTCTTTATAATTTCTTTCTATTTAAGAAATCATAGCTAAGGAAAGAAGTATTATATCCCTTCTTTACTTTTTTTTAGATTTCTTTTCCATAATTTATTTAAGTTAAAAAAATAACAAGTACATATTTGCATCATTCCTATAAACATATTCCCTGTTTATATGCACATATATGCTCGCATATGCACATAATATTGACCCATTTTCTTTCACAAAAGAATGTATCTAAATATATAAGTGTTTCTAACTAAACTACATCTGCTTCTACATATGTATGTACGTATGTATGTTTACACAACAGCAAATATTTACATTAATAGGCGAATTTTATGCCGTCTATATGTCAGTAAAGATTCCAACTCCCCCGCAACATTTGCATGTGTACATTTGCTGCGAGAAATAAAAGGAGCAAAGAAAAAAGAAAGGAATTGGAACAAGTACATTGTCGTGTTCATAAATATGGAAGAAAACTAAAACAGGGCCATCAGCAGGTAAGAAACTATACATAGTTATAGATAATTACTATTGCAATATTTTATGCTGAGAGGGAGTAAAAGATTTGTAGCAATTAATTAGGTTAAAGAAGATATTATATATTAGTATTTATTTTTTGCTTATAAGTGTATGACATTTGAAAATGAAATTAGAGTATCAAACAATATTATTAATGTTATAATTATTGAATTAACGTAATAATTAAAAAAAACAGCAGGTAAACAAAGGTAAATTAGTAATATTTTTGTGGAAGATATTAGTGAATTATTATTATAATATTAACAAAATTTTAAGGAAGATTTACTACAATATTAAAAAAATGTTTAGAGTGGATTTATGTAGGTATGCCAGTTAGCATTTGTTTATGAGTGTATTTTAAAATTAAATACTAACAGCCATATTCACAAAAAAATAATGTATGCTTGATAACGAGTTACTAACTTTTTGTATGTAAATTTCCATAAGAAAAAGTTAGTAACTCTTTATCAAACCTACATTAATTTTTATGAATACGGCTGTAAATTCTTATTAAGAAGCTAACATTTTTCATAAAAAGCAAACATAGAAAAACATGAAAATGTTTAATTGATTAATCCACTTTTTTGTGGTGATTTATGTTTAAAATAAATTGCTTTAGAAATTAATTACTTTCTAAATACTTATTTCATTTGCAAAAGTTTTCTTTTCTACGCCAAACTGAAATAATAAGGAAGAAGAAAAATTATGACATTTTAACAAACTGCAGTTTTCAACGGTGAAAAGTTCTTAGAAAAAGATTTTCGCTAGTGATTAATAAATACAAATAGAAATGTTTGGAGTTTGCACAATTATACGTGGCATGTATTACCAGTTTATAAGACCATTTTAAAACTAATTTAAAACAAAAGCGAATTATATTCGACCCGGCCGAATCTATATACCCACCATCAACTTTTCCAAATTTTACGTTATATTGGAGGGGCCGGTAACTTGGGCAGTAAAGTGGGCGGACCACGCCCATTTTTTGTTTCCGAGTTTACATTGGTCCTTGAAGTATTTGAACACAATTTCATTGATTTTCACCTTATATGGGAGGTGGGTGGTAAAGTGGTTTCCGAGTTTATATCGATCCCCGAACTATACGTACAAATTTTCGTTGTCATACATGCTTTTGTTGAAGAAATATCAACAGAAAAGTATAAAACGGACACCCTGTGCTTCTAGTTTTTAGCTCATAACTTTTTTGTTTATTAACCGATTTTGCCCATTTTCAATACCAAACAAACCTTATATAAGACAAATATTTGTACCAACGTTCCCATACGTTGCTCCGTTCGAGCCCTATCCTGCTTTCAACAGACGGATAGACGGACGGACATAGCTAGATCGACTCAGAATCTAACCAGGTCCCAGAAAATGTATACTTTGTGGGGTCTTAGATGATTCCTTCGACATGTTACACACGGAATGACAAAAT
Source organism: Protophormia terraenovae (assembly GCA_951394005.1). NCBI lineage: Eukaryota > Metazoa > Arthropoda > Insecta > Diptera > Calliphoridae > Protophormia > Protophormia terraenovae. Next base: position 113,930,697 of record OX596075.1, on the reverse strand, counting down.
CTATATACCCCCATCTTTTTGATGGTGGGTATAAAAATCAAAATCTAAAAAAATTTTATGTACTAATACAATAAATCTATGCCTATAAAAAAATCGGCTAGACTATAGGCTATAAAATATAACGCCAAAATAGAATAATCGCAAAAAAAAAACTCCAACATGGAAAAGTCACCAAGATATAAAAAAAATAGCCAAAATAAATAAAAATCTCCAAAATTAAAAAAAAAAAAATCGCATAACGGTACAAAATCGCCAAAATAAAAAAATCTACAAAACAAGAAAACGCCAAAGTGAAAAAAATCACTTAAACAAAAAATAAAACTCCAAGGCGAAAACAATTTTCAAATTACAAAAATGCCAAAATAAAAGAAAAATGCCTAAATGACAACAATTAAAAAGCACATACAAAAAATCACCATAAAGAAAAAAATTCAAATCGACGAAATGAAAAAATCGCCAAAACGAAAATAAATAGGCACAAAAAATTGCTAAAATTGAAAAAATCTCCAAATCGAAAAAATCTCAGAATTAAAACAATCTCTAAGTAAAAAATAAAGTAAAAAATCGTCAAAACGATATAAACATGAAGAAAAAAACACAATAAATCACGTCAAATAAATCAAAAACCTCCAAAACGATAAACAAAAATTCCAAAAATTAAAAAGAAAATCATCCAAGGTTTATTCACCTTTTTGTAAAATTATCTCAAACCTCTCGTATTAACTCTAAAGCAACTTAGTCTTTTATCATACTCACATACATTTCCGTTACCACACATCACAAAACAACTCCCACACCAATTCACACACACACGCTTTGCATCACACCAAAAACACATACTCGCTTCCACAAACAAAGAAAAAAACTAAACTTGGAAAAAAATTAAAAACAGAGAGTGAGAGGGAGCGGAAAAAAACAAAAATCTACTCGTAAATTGCACAAATGTTCATTTTTCTAGTCCCAACTTTTGTCAGTTATAAAAATTAATTGTAAAAACTTCTTAATTAGCTTCAGTTTTGAAAAAAATAAAAATCCTAGAATTAGTTGGTATAAAAAAAAAACGTACTAACACACATACAGAGACAAATCCAACAGTTTATTAATACAACTCTCTTGTAACACAAAATAAAATAAAAATGGTGAAAAAAAACAGAAAGGAAACATAAAAAGTTAATAAAAGGATGTTAAAAAGTACTGTTAGGAGTGTTTTAAAATAAATTTAATAATCCTTAAGGACATATTTTCTTCATATTATAAGTATACGGGTATTTTGTCTATTATTTGCATTTCAATTTGTTTTTTGGAGTAACATTTTTGCAGACATTTATTAAAACAAGAATTAACATACAAAGATATTTAAGTTTTTTTTTTTTTTATGAGACAAAAATAAAAAATAAGACAATTTAAATTAATGTAAAAAATTTAAAAGCAACCAAAGGGAACAATATATTAAATTTAGTTTTTTAATTTGTTTGTAATTTTTGTTGAACTTATTTATAGAGTTTTTAGAATTTGTATTATTCGGGCTCAAGTTCATTGAATAATGATGACGGTCGTGGCTGACTAGAAAATGCATTCCATTCTGCCGAGTGTCCAATAAAACTTTTACAATGTATTCTTCTACAATTATTTAGTTTTTTATTAAACAAAATATGTTTTCCTGCAGTTTCAATTAAAAATAACTAATTTTTCAAAAAACAAGTGGTAGTATTATATTAAAACAAAATTCAAATATATTCTACGAGGAATCTATTTTTTTAATTTAGAATTTCAATATGTCTGTGGCATAGGGGATAAGAATTCAAAGCTAGGAGTTTTAAAGTGTTTGTATGGATTCGAAACCTGGCGAACAGAAATGTAATTTTTATTATATAATAAAAATCAAAGAAACATTTTCAATTAAAATATATTTGACAGTTGACAGAATCTGTCATTTAAAAATTTTATTTTTTGTTTGAAGATAAAATTTAAAACAATTTTTCTTGATCATGGATCGAACTCAAGACCTAAAATCTTTCAGCCACAAACCCAAAAGCTATACCATATAAAAGCTTAAAATGCAACATCCAAATAATTTTTTTTTATAAAAACCCATTAAGCACTTGTAAAATTAATAATGAAAACAGACATTTTTAAGGATTCCCGGGGATAGAAAGATTTAGTTGGTCAAGCCCGACCATAAGTTATCCTACACCATCATGTATGTGCATCAAAATTCGGGGAAAGATCAATTTTATTAAGTGTAAAATATACATATACATTACAGTGCCTTGATTTATATGGGGATAAAAGAAGTTGCAAATGTACCCCCCTAAAATTTAAGATTGATATGTTTTAAACTAATTCCCAAAATATTTCGGTTCAATTATTTAATTTACGTGAGCTGGACCATTTTTAAAAGACCTCCAAAAATAATATTTTGGGATTTCCGGTCCATAATTGATTAAGTTAATTTTTATACCAAATAAATGGTTAGTTAAGGACATACATGTCCTCAAAAGCATAAATTTATCAAAAAATCGGCGAAATGGTGTAAAATGGCGGTTAAATTTAAAAAACTCCTTTTTATTCGATTATTGTCACGTTTTTAAATGCTTATTATGCTTTTCATAAATTTATCAAAATTTAAGTGTAATAAGTACTTCCATGCGATTTATTTGCAAAAATTGCTAATTTAGGCTTTTGGAAACTAAATGCATAAAATTGACCCTCTAGCTCTTAATGGGTTAATTATGTGTTATCTTCAATAGTAACAGGATATACCGTTTCTATGGTACATTAAAACCTAATATATTTTGAAAAATGTCCGAAATATATAAAATCACATATTTGAACATCGATTATTCGAGTTTTTGCGAAAACTGGGTTTCGAATATTCGAATACTTAAATTATTGAATTAAAAAAAACCGGTTAATAGTTTATTTTTTTAATAGAAAACAACAACTTGTCGGCGACTTTGATTAAAATTTGTAAACAAAACAAATATTTAAAGTTTACTGAACAGTAGAAAAAGATAGCTTTGCGAACTGTGGCCCCAGGAAATATGGCCCCAAAACATTAAACGAATAATGTCCCCAAAAATTATATGGGATACAACAACACACAATTTTGGCGCAAAATTTCTTCGTTTTTGGGGCATTTTGTGACCTGTTTTTTTTTTTTTTTTTTCTGGTGAATTTGCACTAAATTGGAATGAAAAATTGCCCTAAAAATATCAAATGGTTTTCCATTTGATATTTTTACCGCCATAAAAAGTTGTATTTGTACATAAGGGCGATTTTTCATTCGACGATTTTTAGAAAAATTTGATTTCTCAATATGTGTGGGAGAAATTGAATGTTTCGAAGAATAATAACGGTCAAAGAACTTTCCGTACGGTTTGTATTAGAAGAAAAGTTTTCTTATAGTATTTTCTGATCTTAAAAAAGATTTAATTAATTAACGAAAATATTTTGACCTTCTTTTTCTTATATGCCATTTATACCAAACGAAAACTAGTAGTTTTTGGCTTTATTTGGTTTTTGATTTAAAAACTACATAAATTTGTTTAGTTTTTCCATACAAATCAAAAACCATTTTCATCTAGTTTTTGAGGAAAATCTAATAAAAACTACTAAAATAATTATTTATGATACAGCCTGTTCAGTTGATTTCGGAACAGTAAGCTTTTATATATAATAAAAATATTTGAATGACAGACAATTTTTATTATTTTATAAATTATTTTGGTTCTTATAACTTTTTTTATTAAAAATATTTTACAATTGTGTTAAAATTATTTTATAAAAGAAAAACTAAGTCGATGAAGTGGAGAAAATTATTAATTAAAGAAATGCAAACGTCAAGAAAAACCACATTGGGCGGAAAACTAGGTATGTAAACGGATAAGTTTTTAAAATTCAGTTTTCGTCAAAACCAATTGGTTTTTCTTTGGTATAAACGTAGTATTAAGAGATTGTTTTATTTGTTAAGAAAAATAATAATAAAATAAGTCCATTTAAAAATTAGTTTTGGAATTTATTTCATTTTTCAAAGAATAATGAAATTATTTTATTTTTGTAGGCATTTATTTAATTTTATAATTTTTGAATGAAAGTCTTTTAATTAATACTACGTTTATACCAAACAAAAACTAGTAGTTTTTGGCTTCAATTGATTTTTGATTTAAAAACTACATAAATTTCTTTAGTTATTCCATATAAATCAAAAACCATTTTCGACTAGTTTTTGTTGAAAACCAAATAAAAACTACAAAAATAACTATTTATGAAACATCCTGTTCAACTGTTTTCACAACAATAAGCTTTTTTATAGAACAAACAAATACAAATGTTGTTATTTTTTGAAAGATTTCATTTGATTAATAATTTTTTTATATTATTTTTGTATAAAATATTTTTAACAAAGATTTTAAAAACATATCAAAACCAAATACAAGTTAAATAAAAATTAATCGAGAAATGAAGACGTCAACAAAAACTACATAAACGAATTGGTTTTTAAAATTAGGTTTCCACCAGCGTTTAAATATTATGCGTCAGCAATATTATATATTCACACATACATGCATACTCCGATATACATGTGTTTTATTCTTCATAGAAGAAATTTTAGTAGCAAAAAAATTCCTTAAATAAAAATACTAAAAAAACTATAGTTGCAAAATCAAAAGAAAGAAAATTTGCTAAAAATTTATTGCAGCACACGAAGAAAAATTGTTCGTGTGCTATATGTGTCCGATAAAATTATGTATACAAGACTAAAACAAGAAGTATTATTTTTCTATGTTAATTTATATACGAGTTGAATATTTTTTGTTTATGCTACAAGAAATTGTAAATAAACGCTGCAATTTTTATTGACAATACTGAAAATAGAAAAATAATTTTAGTTGCAATTTAAACAAAAATGAAACAGTAAAAATATATTTTTTTTGCTAGCAGCAGATATTTATTGCAAAATGTGATAAATATAGTATTAAAATCAAACCCTGTTTCCACAAAAACTAACTGGTTTTTGCGAAATCTAAATTTCAAAAACCAATTCGTTTACATACCTGTTTTCTTCTCTATGTAGTTTTTGTTGACGTATAGATTTATTGTTTAATTTTTATTTGTTTTGTGTTTGAATTTGGTTTGTTTTCCAAATGCTTTTTAAAAATATTTTATATTAAATTTATGTAAAAAATTTATGAAACAAATCATAATATAATAATACAAGGTAGAATCACTAGAGAGAGTCGTCAAATTAAATTCTTGATAAGTCAAAAAACTGAAAAATGGAAAACAAAAAATTAAAATCAAGAATAAAAAAATATAAAAAGATTTGTTTTCATTTACTTTTTGAAATACTTACTGAAATGCAGAGCTCCATTCTGGGAACGTTTTATGTAGCTTTATTATATTCATTTGTCCATTTACAAACAATATATTGACGAATATTTTCTTGTTTTTAATAAAATTAATTTGAAAAAATTTGTTTACAGAAAAAAATTTGTTTTTAATATAAATTTTGTTTCTTTTGTTTTTTAAGTTTTGTTTTAATTTTTTTACATTTTGTTTTACTTTTAATTGATTGACTTTACAGGGTAAATAAAATTGAGAACGAACTTTCTAATGATTCTACCTTTAGTAGTTCTATCATGGAAACAAATGAAATCTTTCAAAATATGACATTTTTATTTATGAGTTCTATATGAAAGCTTACGGATATGAAATCTTTTCAACAGGATGTTTCAGAAATAGTTATTTTAGTAGTTTTTATTTGGTTTTTCACAAAAACTAGTTGAAAATGATTTTTGATTTGTATGAAAAAACTAGAAAAATTTATGAAGTTTTTCAATCAAAAACCGAATGAGGCCAAAAACTTCTAGTTTTTGTTTGGTGTAAACTGCATATAAGGCTTTATGAAATGATATTTTCGTTAAGCCAATAATTTCACAAAATTTTAAGAATATTATTTTGAAATAATACTCCCGCGATTTTTGGGAATCATATTTTTGACAGTAAAATGTTAGTAGGGTTCTTTTTCTATTTGACGTTGTTAAACATATTAAATTTTTTTTTTTTTTTTTTTTTTTTGAGGAATTTTATTTTTGGTTATCTTTTCGTTATGAAAAATGCCCCATTATTTGTGTCAATTCTAGTTTCAGTTTAGGGTAATATTCCATTTTTGTTTGTGGTAACTTTTCGTTACGGTTTTTCAAGTTTTGGGTAATATTGTATTTTTTTTTTTTTTTTTTTTTGGGAAATGATTCATTGCTCTATAATTGAGACCATTTTACATTTAGTGTGTTAGGACCACAGTTCACAACGCCAAATTAATTAGTAATAAGCAGGGCAAGTTTAAATATGCACCAAAAAAATTTAAATATGCGCTTGAAAAAGCAGACAAATATTGGATAATATGCACAGAAATATGCAAAAATATCATGGATATGCATAGAAAAACCAGCGAATTTCTGATAGATTTCGATTTTTGTAAAAGGTCTGATTTTTTTTCTTGACAATTTTTACAATGTACTGAAAATTCTCACAAAAAAAATGTTACAAATCATTAGATTTAACTCCAAAAAAATCATTAAAAATTGCGTTTTTGTTAAGAAAACTAATTTTTGTATCCATTTTATGCAAGTTTATGCAAAGATTTAAAAAATAAGCATTTTTGTGACATACTTTTGAAGTATGCAAATGCTTACTTTCCAAGCGAAAAGCTTGAAAAACTTGCCCTGGTAATAAGACAAATAAAACATGATTTCCTGTTAATATTGAAAATTTATGTAATGTGGACTTTCCATCTAATTTGCATCAGTGACTTTTATCAGGTAACTGCAATTTGAATGTTAATACCCAAAATAAGTTTTTACATCATACACCACCATAGGTGGTTTGATTATTATGTAACTGTGCTGATACTTTTAGCGAACATTCGTACACCCGATGTTCGGACAAAACACAGGACTCTATTTTGAAGGCCTTAATGAAATTTGGCACAGATAAATATTTTTGTGCAAGGATATATTTAAAGATTACTGTTATCTTTTATATAATCATTTTTTGGATTTTATTAAAATATATCTCTGTTTGATCGTTGTTATAGTTAATTTAACAATTTGTTTACGCATATAGTCCCCATTATTTTAATCACGGGGTTTCTTATCTTTTTTGACTGCAACATTTTCTACTTTTAACATATGAAATATTTGTTAGATAAAGACATAAATATTTGGGATTTTCTGTTCATATTTCTGAATCAGTATGAAAATCTATCGGTAATTCTACCGATGTCAAAGATATTTTTCAATAAATTTCCTTTTTTAGGGGAAACGAACAAAAAAAAAACAGTTATTCGATATTCGAATAAACCGACCGATAATTTTCCAAAAAAATCTGTTAAAACCTGTCGAATAAAACTGGTTCGATTTCCCTTCCCGAAAGTAGATTTATACGAGAGCTATTATAAATTATGGACCGAACCTCATACAATTTGACATTGTGATTTATATTAAACAAAAATTATTTGTGTCGAATATTACCTTGATACTGACATTTGTATGGGATTTACGTTAAAGTGATTTTCAGAAGAGGGATTTATATAGGACCGATCTTGATGAAATTTGACACAAAGATTGAAACTTAAACAACCAACCTATTATAACCAATTTGAACGATCGTCCTTGTGCCAAAATAATCACGATATCATCTTGTACTTTGTTCACAAGGTTTACATTGACAGACAGTGAACCAGCCGACCAGACGAACGGATGGACGGACATCGTCAGAAAATGATTCTGAGAAGGTGGGGATCCAAAGATTTTTTTCAGTGCGTTACAAACATCAGCACAAACGCATAATAACCCAACCGCCTATGGTGGTGTAGGGTCTAAACATTTATATGATATTGTATGTGAAATAGAAAATATTATTTAATTTGAGAAAAGAAAATTGAAGAAATATTTGAGGCAGTTCTAGAAAATCATTTATAACTCCGCCATTTCTAAATGGATTTTTCTGAATTTCAATACCAAGATTTTTGTGACTATATGCCACATATGTGTTGAAAGAATAATATATTAATTGGACTATGGGCTTCAAAAAATCCATTTCAACATACAGACGGACAGAAATATATTCTCAAAAGTTATTTTTAATCATATTTGATACTCTGGGCATATATTTAAATGCTTTCGTATAAAATTACAAAAATATACATATGAAAGGTATAAAAAAGTACCAATCTTAAATACACTAAGTACAAGTAAAATAACCACCTTTCAAAATTACAATTTTTTTATAATATAAAAGTATTTTAAACCTTCTGAATTATTCACATAAGCTGTTAATAATATTTAATATTTAATATTACCTACATATTTTCACTAAAATACTTCATAAACTACTGTTTAAATAATCTTAGATAACAGAAGAATTCCCTCCAAGAATCTTAATAAATAATGACATTTGGCCAACAAGATAATAAATGAAATAAGAAAGTAAAACGACCAACTTGCATACATTCTAACTACCGCCTGCTGTCTTACAACAACTACAATAATAGTAATAATAATATTTCAAGCATCATTTTTCTTTTTCATTCCTTTTTCATCTTCATCTAATCAATAAGATTGGAATTTTATTAATATGGACTGTTTTTTTTTATTTATTTTTTTTTTTTTCAACTAAAGATGGTATAGGTTATGACTTGGTATGTACTAGAAGTAATAAATAGTTAAAAAAAATCATAAAAGAATTTATGCTTTTTTTTCCCGATTTTCTTTCCTTTTTTTTTTTTTGCAAAGCTACTTGTAAGTATTGAAAACGACCGTATGTTTAGGAATTGTACTTTCCTTCTTTCTATAAATTGAATTCTCTCTATGTTTCATTCTTTGACGACACATTTTCTTTGGTAGCATTTCCCCATAAGCACAAAGTGTTGAAAAGGCAACCAACAATAACGCTAGGAACGCAAAATAGTATAAGGGAGAAAAATTGAAAATAATAAATTCCATACGATTGAATCCTGACAAGAGCATTCATAGTTTATTGATTGATATGCTGCGTTAAACATTTCAAAGCTATTTGTTGTTGCTAGAAAGTAGAAAGAAAGAAAGAAAAAACTCAGCAGGATGAAATACCGGAAAAAAACAGGAATGAAATAACATTCATAGCTGGAAAAATATGAGTGCAAACAAATATACCGACATGCTTTTGGCGATGTGGCGGAAAGTAATTTTGTTAAAAAAAGCGAATATTCGATTATTCATTTTTAGATTTTCTTAAAATACGAAAATATTTTTAAAACTTGCTGCATACTTAGTTCCACAATATTAAAAGAAAAAATTCCGGTTCGGTCGCACAATAAATTAATAACAAAATGGTAAGACATTTATTTAAAATAAAAATGTGATGAAAATATCGTACTTTTTAATAAAAATTAATATTTTTCCAATTATATAAAAAGTTTATATTTTGAATATTCTTTTCAACGATTTTCATAAAAAATAAAAATTTGTTGGTTAATTTTTTTTTTTTTTTGGCAAATATAATTTTTTTAATAAAAATGTGATGAAATTCTCATAAAACCATCTTTTTAAGTGATTTAATTTTTTATATATATTTTTTTTATACCCACCATCAAAAAGATGGGTGGTATATTGATTTTGTCATTCCGTGTGTAACATGCTGAAAAAATCATTTAAGACCCCATAAAGTATATCGACCATTCCAGGAAAGAACGCCCGAAAAAGTATATTTTTTTACTTGATGGCTTTCAATTTCGATAAAAATTTGTATACATAAACTCCATTAAGCCTCCCAGCAAAAACTTGGCTTTCCTGGTAAGCTAGCAGGTATAATTGGAAATAAAAATAAACTACTTATTTTTTGTCTCAATAACTAGTTATTTTTGTTCGAGTTGTCCATGAATTCTAGTAGTTATTTTTAGACTCTAGTGATACTAATACCTAAACAAAAATAAAAAAATGAAAAAAATTTTGCCCTCAGTGAGTTTTGAACTTGGGACCCTATTAAAACCAGTCGTTTTTTAATGACTAACGCCTTACTCAGTACACCATCTCGCACTTAATACTCGAAGCTAAAAAACTTGTTTTAGCATAAAATATATTTTTAAAATATTTAAAAAAAAAAACGAATAGCATCAGAATGAGGTTGAACCGGCAACCTTCTGGTTGCTAATCCTGCGCTCTAGACAACTGATCCATGTGATTGTAACTTACTCTGGAATTATACTATTGAGTACTTATTTATGTAATGTAAAGAAGGCAAATAATAATGACGCCTACTTTCCAGGAAAGTACTTTAATAAGTAGTTGCCATTACCGAAAACCAAAAAGTTTTTGCTGGGCTTTTATCAATTTCAGTTTTCAGTTTTGTGAAATTGCAAAAACTCGCGATTTAATTTCGCTTTTTAATTTTCTCAAAAACCCAAAAAATTTCAAAAATATGTAACTTTAAATAGCAATATCTCTGGAAAGACTTAGTGAATTTTAATGATTTAAACGGTCTTAAAATTTAGCATATGGCGGCTTTAAGGCGTACGTTTTAAAAATAAGAAAGATTTTTTAAAAATGCATTTTAATGCAATTGCATTTTTTAAATGCATTTTTCTTTATATATGCTATTCAAATTTTTTAATATTTTAACATAAATGAAAAGTTTGGAATCTTTACATTAAAATAAAAGTGTCAAATTTTTGGGGCGCGAAAATCTTATATGCATAATCCAATTTTTATAAAAACGTGTTTAAAATTTTTCATATAAAATTAAATATTTTTCTTGATTTTGAAATTTTCTTTAAAATTTGTATAAAAGTTTACAAAATATAAAAAGTATGCAATTTTAAATATTCATATCTCTTGAAGTTATTGATGGATTTTTGTAATTTAAAAAGTATTTAAAAGGCCATTGTATATTTTTTGTGTAATTTAGTCAGCATTTCAAAAACCACGTCTTCGATCCATAATATTTAAAAAATATAAATGCAGTTTTTAGATGCATTTTTGTTAGTTGCGAATTTATTAAATTTTAATTTTTCAAAAGTGTATTTAAAAATGCTTTGTTTATTATAACTTAAAACAATAAATAGTTTGATACATAAAGTTTTACTATTTTTCAGGATTTTTTAAAAAATAACACAATAAATTTTTTTTTACAAAATACGTAAAGATACTCATAATACCAGAAAAATATAATTTTTATAAAAAAAAAATTTAAAAAATTTAAACTAGTTGAAGAAGAGGGGAAATTATGCACAGTACATGTGTGCGTCCCAAAAATTTGAGATTTTTATTTTAATGTAAAGATTCCAAACTTTTCATTTATGTTAAAAAATTAAAAAATTTGAATAGCATATTTAAAGAAAAATGCATTTAAAAAATGTAATTGCATTAAAATGCATTTTTAAAAAAATATTTTTTATTTATAAAATATTCATGTTTAAGCTAACATAATTACAATTCAAACGCCGTTTAAATCACAAATTTCTGCAAAGCCTTCCCAGAAATATTTGTATATAAAGTTGTATACTTTTGAGATTTTGTAAATTTTTTCAAAAGTGAAAAAGCGAAATAAAATCGCGAATTTTCTGAATTTAGCGAATCTGAAAACGGAAATATTTATAGACACCCATAGACCTTATACGAATAAAATTTTATAAAAATCGGAGGATACTTGGTATATTTTTGGGCGTTCTTTCATGGAATGGACGATATATTTTCTGGGTCCTGGTTAGATTCTGAGTCGATCTAGCTAAGTCCGTCTGCCTGTTGAAGGCAGGATAGGTCTCGAACGGAACAACCTAGGGTACGAAATTTGACTCAAATGTTTATTTTATACTAGCTAATACCCGGTTTGCTTCGCCACCCCCCAATAGATAGATGTTTCCCGTGCAAAATTTGAGAATTCAAGCTCTAATAGTTTCCCAGATATACTAATTTTTGTATTTAATTTTTATGGGAGGAACCATACCCCCATAATCCGCTAATTTATTAGACAAATGTTTTCATGGATGTCAAAATTCTTTGTGCAAAATTTGAGAATTCCAACTCCAATAGTTTCCCAGATATACGATTTTTTGCATTTAATTCATATGGTAGGTACCATGCCCCCTACTTCTAGTCCGCCCATATTTTTCTTAAATATTAATATTCATACCAAAGTGGCTCCGACAAAATTTTAGAATTCTAACTGTTATATTTTCTCAGATATGATAATTTAATATTTTCTTTATATGGGAGGTGCCACGCCCACTATTGCTAGTATACCAAAATATTCATATTGAAGCTAATGCTAGTCGTACAAAATTTGAGCTCTCTAACTTTTATAGTTTCCCAGATACAAAAATTTTGGTATTAACTTTATATGAGAGATGACACGCCCACTATTTCTTTTCCGCCCGTTTTTGCACAAAATGTTCACATTGACACTTAAGTTTATTGTACAAAATTTGGGAAATGTAAATGTTATAGTTTCCTAAATTTACGGCATTTGGTATTGGCAAGCAATATTAGGCGTGGAATGTGCCACACCCCCTATTGCTAGTTCGCCTATTTTTTTTCCAGAATGTTCATATAGGTGTAAAAGTTGTTCGTGGAAAATTTGAGGACTCTAGTATTACCAATTTCCGAGATATACTACTTTTAATAGTTATTTAGTAAGTGGGCGTGGCACCTTGCCCACATGGAATTTCAAAATAAAAAGTAACATATTTTTCCTTCCAGGCATATAGAAACACACTGTGAAAAATTCAAGAAAATCGGTTTAGCCGTTTAGGCGGCTATAAACTTCAAACAAACATACAAACATACAAACAAACACACATTAATTTATATATATATAGATTTAAGGATCATAATGTCATTCATTAGAGAATGAATGACATTATTAACCACAATTATCTCACGTAGCATACACGTGCTTTTTGGTGAACCGCATGTACATATAAGGCGTCAAGCTATGTCTCGAAATTTGATTTCCTCCATTAAATTCCCGGAAATTTCATTGGGCTATTCCGTTAATACTATAATATCATATATTTTGGTATATCTAAGTGTATATTTTTAATATTTGTAGCCAAAGAATACTAAGAATTGAATTTTATTTATATGGATTAGTGCTGAAACCACTTTCACCACACATCATAAACACACATAGTTGCATAAAAGAGTATTAAAAAACTATTAAATATAATTCACCACAATTATATTCGCAGATTTTCATAAATTTTCATCTCTTGATGCGGATTACATTGCTTTTTGTTGATGAATATGAAAATAATTAAAAATTATTTTAAATTCTGTTTAATTTTTAATACCAAAAGAAGCAACTTTGTTCGTTCAATTTAAATATCAACATACAAAAAAGGAATGTCAAAAATAAAATATAAAAATATTTTTTCAGTTTGTGGAAAATATTCGTGTAACGGGAGTGGAAAATTCAATAAATGTGCGTGAAAAAATAATAAAAATATCGTGTGCTAGTGAAAAAATGTGTCGCGTGTGTAATTTTCCTTAAATTTTAAGGAAAAAATTTGTCTATTTTGTGTTGTTTCTCTCTCTCACAAGTGTGTTGAATTCACACAGAACTTGTATGCAGGGCTGTCAGGTGTGGCGATTTTTCGCCAAACGTGGCGATTTTTAATTGCTCTTGGCGACTGAATTTTCCGTTTTGGCGATTTTTAACAAGGTGGCGATTTATTTGGCTAATTTTTAAAATTTCATTAAATAGGTATTCGCATAGTAAAACTATTACGTTTTCTTACTAGCCAACGTCTATTTTTAATATTTTTCTATCCAAAACGGCGGTTCTCAACAAGGTGGTCGCTAAGACCTATTGCTTGAACATAAAATCTAAAGTATATCTTTAAACAGATAACACAAGTATGTATATTAATTTCTCCATACTTATAAAATAAAGTTGCAAAAGTATAGAGTAAAAATTCTAAAACAATTGTTTGTGCATGATTTTTATTATCGTTCTGATAATTTTTGCAAATTTTAAAAAACATTTATTATTTATGATATTTCGCCCTTGGAATAAGACATTTAGTAGCAATTTTAAAATCCATTTTTAAATACAAAGGTTTTATCTTAAATTTATAATTAATTCAAATCAAATGTTTTTACTATTTTCTTAAATATAGCCTGATTTATCAAAAGCATTTGGTATCAAATTTGGATTAAGAATTATTTAGGAATAACATTTGATATGAAATTGAGAAAGTATCACTTTTTTTCAAATGAATATTAATTTTTATTCAAACTTGAAATTCAACATACGTATTTCCAGAAATACATTTAAATTATCAAGTTTAAAAACACGAAGCAAGAGCTTATAAAAACCCCTGATTTAAGTCGGGGATCACACCTAGCAATTTTTCCTGCTGCAATTCTGAATTCGTAGAGAAGAAGTTGCTGTTTATGAACCCCGAATAACAAAATAAAGATCCTTAATTTATAAATATCTTCAATAACTGTTTGACAATTTGTTTTCCATCATCCTTCAAATATGAATATTAAGATTTTATGGGCCATAGTGAAAACAAAACGTTTATGAATTAATTAATTTTTCAAAACAATTTATAAGTTTAATAAGACAAATGTTCATTATATAATTTTAGAATTATTCTGTTAAAAAATATAATAAATTTTAATAAATGTTTAAAATTGTTAACCTAAAGTTGAGCTATGTATGTCAGAAAAGTGTATTGAAATTAATATTTTTTTATTCAAATTATATTTGTTGATGCTGAATTTACATTTTAAAATTATGTAAAATTTTAAGCACTAAATATTTTAGTTGCCTTTACTTTTTCTTAAAAAAATATATGTATAAAATTTAATTTTGGCGATTTTTGGCGATTTCTGATTAACAATTTGGCGACAGAGGCTCTAAAAAATCTGACAGCCCTGCTTGTATGCGAGGAGAGAGAAATGTTGATGTTGTACGAAAGAGACCCATTTTCCATTCTTAGTATTCTTTGTTTTATAGCAATAAAGAATAATAAAACTCAATTTTTTTAATATAAAAAATATATATTTTTTTGAACTAGCCTAATTTTTTTTAAAGAGTTTTTTCTAAAGTATCGATTCATATAGTTATGGCAACCGAATTTTAAGATAGTACATGTAACCGACCAAAATCGATTGGTAAAAATCCGGTTGTCCTAACGAAAGTGTTTTTCTCTTAATATTCTTTCATAAATTTTAATCTTATTTTTAATTAATAATTTGCTGATTTCTTTAATAAAACAATTTTGCAAGTTCTCTTCATATGTTGAATTCTTATGTTCGATTTTGAATGATCAAAATATATTTTTATGTATTCGAATATATTTTGATTCTATTAAAACTTTATCGCAAAAGACATAAAATTTTTATTGTGTTTTTCATAAATCATAAATCCTTAAAAGGGTATTGACTTGACTGCTTCTTGTTGTTGTTGTTGTTATTTTTAGAAAAACAATAAAATCATAACATACACATGTAGGTAGGATAGACTGACATATTAATACAACTTGATTCTATTGATTCTAAACGAATACTTGGAAGATGTGAATGTGTTTGAAATTATTCATAATTAAAATGTTTAGAAAAGAAAAATATTTTTAGAAATTTTAAAAGGATCAAAGATTTTGTCACACTTTGATTAATTAATTTAGAATCGAAAATAATATACAGCGGGTGTCATAAATAAGTAAACAAACTTATTTCTGTTTCGCTTTAAAAAGCGGCAAATATAACGATCCATTTTTAAAATTTGATTTTAATGTTATTATGGTTACGTATGATTAATAATAATTGTAATATATCACTCATACTTAACTTCATAAAATATGATCCAGTGTTATCGAAACTTAATTTTAATACAAGGGAAAATTATCTACACTTTTAATATAGCTTTAAGCTTTCAGAGCTAATTTAGATCTGCAAATAATTTTATAATTAAATTTTATTTTTATTCGTTTTTTAACGTCATCTGCTTTTTATAGCAATCATTCCAGAAATAACAAATCCCTTCCTTATAATTACTTTATAACGTACGAATGCTTTATTTAACATAAAATCTGTCATATTTTTTTAAGAATCCTCCATATATACATACATTTATATATACGTACATACATATGTACATACTCATATGAACTTTCAACTTCCTTTATATTTCTTAGAATTAGTTTCTCTCAGAATCATTAAGTTCTCATGACAAAATATGACAACAAGGGAAACGGAAACAAAATAAATAAAAAAAAAAGAAATCAACTCCAAATTGAAATAATTCCAATAGAAGTGAAAAGTTTTATATTCAAGCTATTAGGAGCAAATTAAAAGTACATTAAAAAAGTTTTACGTTTATAACCACTTTAGAAAACTCTAGCGCCAGATGTTGACCAAAAAAAGTAAATATTAACACATACATACTAAAACACACACTTTTACACATCATTTTATACTTGTAAGTAAAAAAATTCCCATCCCCTTCATCAATTTCTGTAAACGACTAGTAAATAGGAAAATAAAACTAAAATAAAAAAAATCAACTTTAAAAACAGCACACACAATAAATGAAATGAATGACTAGAACATGAGGAACTCATTTAAAGACCAGTAAAATATTGTGTGTTAAATAACATAAAACCAGTATATAAACTAAATACTTAGGAATGAATGTAAAAGAAAAGAATTTTCTAAAGTTGGCAACTAAAACTAAAAACCGCTATATAAACATTAAATTCTATTTTGTCATATGATGATAAATACTTACAAATGCACACACACACTCATACAAGTTTCCCTAATGTACTCCATTTACGCATACATTCTCATGTAAAAAGAATCCCTAACTAAAAACTATTAGTCCAAGATAAGTATTTAAAAGATAAATTACAACAACAAAAACAATAAAACCATATGCTAAAAAGGAATCTCATCGAAACACTAAATTATGGGAACAACAAAGAACCCTTTTTTTAATAAAGGGTATTTCAATTGGTTACGAAATTTAATGGAATAAAACTTTAGGGGTGAATTAACTTTTAAACTCTAATTTTTGTTTTTGATATAAAATGGGCAAAAAATGAATTTCGGTAATATTCATGTGGGAACCTGTAATGTTTAGATTCACCTTGGCCCTTTTAGCAACAAATTTTGAATTTTCACAAGGCCCTTATCCTAAAAATTTTGATATAGAAAATTATAAAAATCGGATAATAAATGTCTCAGTTATAATTAAAAAAAAATAATAATAATAGTTTACAAAAATGAATTTAACAATTTTCACTAAATTAACGTGTTTTAAATTAAGAAAAATATTTTTTTTTTCGCAAATAAATAAAAAACAAATTTTCTAAGATAAAATTAATTTTAACCAAAAAAAAGTAATCGAATTTTCAACAAAATAATAAATTTTAGGGATTTAAAAAAAAATCAGGCAAAAACCACAGATGTCGTCGTTGTCCGTTTGTCGGTTGAAATGGTATTTATGAAGCCCACCGATAACTGTCATATATAATTTATATATCAAACGATCAGAAATGCATTCGAGAATTTTTCTATTGAAATTCATCAAGATGTTAGAGATATGTGAAAAAAAAATCGGATTTTAAACGAGTTTTCGATTTTTTGAAATCTCTAGGGACGTTTTGGTAAAGAAACTTCGGAAATTTGTTCCTGAATTTTTGTGCAGAAGAAATAGACTAAATTAGCCCATAGATAGTACTATAATGATTTTCTTTTTGGTGATGTTTTATTGTTTTTCATTTTTCAAAAAAAAAAATCGGATTATTTTTTCTGAATTTTTGTGCTAAAGAAATTAACTAAATTGCTCCATAGGCATTATTAAGGCCCCTTTAGACGATCAAATTTATCTGACGATCTGTCTGATGATTAAAACTTTTGATAGTGTCATGTATTGAATACGATAGTCGTACGATTGTTTGAAGAAAATCAAAAATTGTTAATATTTTGTTTGGTTTGATGATAAGTTGTACAGTCTAAGTACAAGTCGTGCGATTTAAAAATTAAAATATTGGATTTTATACGTAATTTTTTCAATAAGCACAATTGTGCATATATTTATAAAAACATTTGGTAATAAGTTATTAATTTATACAAAAGTGTTTGCAAAAACTTAGAAAATAAATCTGGAAGTGACTTGGAAACATTCGTCAAATCATCAAACATATCTGAACGTGTATATTAAAGCATTTTTTAGTCGTCGAATTTATTCTTAAATATATTGAACGTCTAAAGGCCCCTTTAGATAGATTTTTTTTTTCTTTTTGGTGATGTTTCATTTTTTTCTTTTTTTTTTTTAATTTTTTCCATTTAGGCGCTTTTTTCGTTATGGTAATTTTTTATTTTTTTCGTTTTATCAATTTGTGTTTGCTTTGGTAATTTTTTTAGAACTTTTATAGATTTTTACTTATTTATATCTATATATTTCTTTTTATTTTTTTCATTTTGGAGTATTTTTTTGATATGAAGATTTTTTATGGTTTCTAATTTTTTATCTTGTAGTGAGTTTTTAATCTTAATTTTGAAGATTTTTTTTCTCCTTCGAAGTTTTTGTTTTAGCGGTATTTTTTTAGTATTTTTTTTTTTTTTTTCGTTTTCGATTTATATTTTTTAGTTTCGATTTAATTTTTTTGTTTGTGTTGTCTTCCTTTTGGTAATTACATTTTTTGTTTTCATTTTGACGATTTTTCTTATTTTATGGTGTCTTATGTGTCTATAAATTTTAAATAAAATATTTAATAAAAAAAAAAAACATTTCACCAAAAAACGAATTTAAAAAAAATTCACCAATTTAATTTTTAATCTACTACAGCTAAGATACTACTTTATCTTTTCACAATAGTTTTTCTTTGTACATTTTCCTTCCTAAAAAATATACAATTTTACCCAAATAACCGATTTTTCAAGTACTAAAATTATTTTTATAATAAGTATTAATATTAACACAATGTTTCTTAACTTACAAAACCCCAATTGTATTTCTTTTATTTTTATTTATAAAAAAAAAAAAAAAAAAAAAAAAACATTTTAATTTATATAACATCTCTTGTGTAACCCCCTCTTTAGTGAAAACTTTAGTTAGAAATAAAGGGACAATACTAAATTGTTTAGACACTAAGAAAACGCATACATTTTGTGGTTGGAAAAATATTTACTATCTTGTTCTATTTTTCTATTTTTCCACTTTGTGTTTGCTTTTATTTATGTTATATATGGTTTTCAAAAAATTTAAATTTTGTGCCACATTTGTTAGAACAGGTAACTTAAAACAGGTAACCAAAAATATGGTTTTAAAAAAAATGTGGTTTAAAATATAACTTTTTCCGATTAAATTAAAGATCTTACATTTATTACAAAACTATAAAATTTCTATCAATTTATAAGATGAAAAAGTTATAGGTGATTATGTAAACAATTTTATTGGGTGAAAAATATTTTACTCTTAATTGTAAAAAAGCTAAATAATGATCTTTAGTGTAATATATGCAAAATTATGTTCTTAAGTATAAAATATGCTATTTATATTGTTAAAAAATGCTTAATAAGGATTCTCTATGGATATATGATAAAATATTCTGCTAATCCCAAAATATCCAAAAATAAGCTGTAACAAATCGATACAAAAATTCTTAAAATTGTTTTAAACGGATAAATAACTAAAGGTATTTTCAGACTAGTCAAATATTTGACCCAATGGCCACTATATAAAACATTTTCTAACTTCTCCATTTTAATGCGAAAATATTTTTTACTTAACATTAATCATAGCTAACATTTTATAGAATCTTGTTTGATGCTGTTTTCTCATACAAAATATTTGCAAGATCAAACAATGGCTAAAAATTTTTTTGTAAAACTAGTGGTCACGTAAATTTGGTTAAATATTTGATAAATGTGAACATAGCTTAAGTATTTTATGTCCATAAATGCTAAATGCTCTTAAAATCGGAAAATATTACCTTAAAATTAAAAAAATATGATTTAAAAACATTTATTTTTTCTATCTAAAATTATCTACTATTTATGGCAAAAATAACTTGAGTGCAAAAAAAATTGCTATTGCTAATAAAAATCAAGTTATTTTTAGCATGAATAGTAGTTATTTACAAAAGTATACCAGAAAAACTAATATTTTAAGATCACATTTTTTTTGAGGCGCAATTTTTAATAAAATGTTTATACCCTGGTAAAGATCTTTATTATGTGGCTTCATTTTTCTAACTTTATTTTTTTCCATACAATTCCTTGTACCCAATTTTATTTGCCAACAATTCAAGCTTACCAAAACCAAATGTAAATTTATTTCAACTTTTGCTACCAAAAGACAAGACACAGTTAAACAATAAAAATACCTTTTACAATTCTACAACAACATGAGAATTCCTTTTGCTTTCTACATTTAGTAAATTCGAGTATGTAAAAGGCAAAAGGAATTTTGTTTAAATGAAGCCAAAAATATATGGTTAACAATTTTCGGATATTAATACTTACAATAGAAAAAAAATATGTATACACATTAAGAAATATTTTAATTCATTTAAATTCTTTTTATACCCTCATCACTATAGGCGGTTAGGGTATTATGTGTTTGTGCTGATGTTTGTAACATCGAGTTTACACTTGACAAATTTTAATCAAGGCAAGTGTCAAATTGTTATCTGGATACAAATTTGTAGACTGAATTGATTATTGCAGGGTTTGAACAATATTATCAGCTCTCGAAAGACGCCATCTTGATTGTTGTTGGTTTATTATGACATAAATGTTCCCCTATAATTGACAGATATAAAAAATTATCTGCAATTCAAACACAAATTTGACTTTTAGACCCAACCACTCAACAAAAAATCATCGTATCGCAATCAGCTATTTGAACCAGCTTTATGCAGATGTGTTTATGTAGCTATTGACACAAAGATTCTAGGTAGCGTATCGCAGAAATCTACAGAAAATAGATTTTTACGTAGCTACGTGAGTTTTTAACAACCCTGTAATTAATTTTGTTCACAAAATAACCGAAAAACAGGGTTGTTTACACAATGAATGTTGAAAAACACATGTTACGTTTACTTTTGTTGACTGGTTAAACAAAATGTTTCACGCTACTTTTCTTCATTCTACGTTGCGATGGAAAGTTGACTGGTTGAGGCTATTGTCTTGATACAAATTTCATGGAAAAAATCTCTAAAAAAAAAATTAGTTAAACTCTAGTTTTAACTCTGAAATTCTCTGAAATATTTTTTAATTTTACCTATGATAAAAATTACTGTGCGGGTGTTAAAGTTACTTTAATTTTGATATATAACTCCCTGACAATATTCCATAGTTTGATTGTTCAATATAATAAAACCAACTTTTTTATATTTTTAATTTAATTAGTTATTCTTAATAGTACAACGTACAATGTTGTTGCTATTCAAAATATTTATTTATTTATTTTTTTATTCGTTTACTTTATGGAACCCTTAAGATAAGTACATGAAAAATAACAAAAACATTGTGTGATGTATTGTACATTGTCCAGTTATAGCTACAACAATGTTTAATATCTTTAAACAAGGCGAATTCAAACAGGTGACCAAACTTAATAAATTGATTATTTTTTTTAGTACTTAGTACTGTCAAACCGCTGAAGTGTCAAACTCCATGTGTAAAAAATTAATAAATTCGCTCTATAAATGTTTTTGTAGGACAGCTGCCACCTGTTTCATTTCGCCATGATCTTTAACTTTATGATAAAAAAACAAGAAATAAAAACAAAAATGTTTCATAATATACAAAATGTATTAGTGGGGTTTTTCACTATGATTGTCCAGTCATGATGTTTTCTTTTATTTTCTTTTAATCAATCTTTGTAAAATCTCGTACGTTTTGACGATGATTTTGAGCATGATTGTTTGAAATTTTATGTTAGTGTTGCCGTTGTCAATAGAACTTTATTTAAGAGGAAAAAAGTATTTTTAATTCAATAATTATTCCATTTTACTAAGAAAGCATATTAATTACATCATTTATTAATGAATTAATTAATGTTAACAATAAAATAATTTAACTATACAACAAAATTTGTATGTATATTTCTTCATATAAATTATAAAATAAAAATTATTTTCCTTCATATTTGGGATAAAATTACTTTTATTTCAATAATTATTTCTTTTTATTGCCTTTATGAATGATTTAAAAAAACAAAATTACACATTTTTTTAATTTTGTGTATAAAATAGAAATTTTACTTGTTAAATTTTGTATATCACAATTTTTCCATATGGTAACACTTATATAAGTTTAAGCATCATAGCGACGATCTTTACACTCTGAAAAGCGAAAATAAATAAAGCAACATAAGAAAAGTGCGAATGCTGTAAATAAGAAACATAAAAAACACGCACGAAATCACGATTCGTGCTTGTTTTCTTACCCCTCTTGCTTCTTTACACCTCTTTCCTACAAACTAAAACCATCAGATGCAAAACCATCATCGTCAAAATTGGCCCTTAGTAAAAACTATTATTATAATTTTGTATTAACATGTGTCTACATTAGACAAATTTTTATCAAGACACCTGTTTCATTTCGACATGATCTTTTACTTTATGATAAAAAAAACAACAAATAAAAACAAAAAATGTTTCATAATATACAAAATGTATTAGTGAAAACTATTATTATAATTTTGTATTAACATGTGTCTACATTAGACAAATTTTTATCAAGACAAACGTAAAAAAATTACTTAAACAGCTAATTATTATTTTTGGTTGTTACGGTTGTCAAACTGCATATATAAAAAACAATAATGAATTCGCTATAAGAATTGTTGTTTTTGTGCAACTGTTGCCACCATTCATAACTTTGAGTCTACATTAGACAAATTTTTATCAAGACAAACGTCATAATTTTATCATGATAAAGATTTGTCTAATGTAGACTGAATTTGTCAGTATTATTGCAGCGTTAAAAGAAAATTGTCAACGCTCGAGCTCTGACAACTTTGTCTTGATAATGCTTGGTAAAAGACGCCATCTTGATTGTTGTTGTTACTTTTTGCATGGTTTATTATGATATACGTTTTCCCCTATAATTGACAGAGATAAAAAATTATCTGCAACCCGAACAGAATTTTGACTTTTGTCTTGATACAAATTTCTCTAATGTAGACTCAAAGTAAGTTCGAGTTCATTTTTATCAAGACAAACGTCAAAATCAGTGCGAATCTATACAAGGTGACCTTAGTTAAACAGCTGATTATTATTTTTGGTTATTACAGCTGTCAAACTATATATATAAAAAATGAATTCGCCATATTGTTGTTTTTGTGCAACTGTTGCCAGCTTCCATAAATTCGCGCTAATTATGATGTTTGTATTGATAAAAATTTGTCTACTGTAGACACTATGTAATGAAGCGTTTATTACAAAAAGACCAAAAGCAACAAAATAATATTAGGAGCTGTCCCATAGTATAATAATAAAGTACTCGCATATCTACAAAAACAAAAATTGCTTGTATTTTGTTAGTGTAAAACTACTGCCCACAATGTCAAAATGCTTTGAACGAAAAAATGAGAGAACGAAAGAGAGCAAGAGAAAAAAACTCAAAAAATATTTTACATGTGAATACAAAAACAATTTGACAGTACCGCGAGGTTTGCCAATGAAAAAATTGTAAAACAGCTGGGTTTACGAGTATACTTTATTATTATACTATGAGCTGTCCTTTAAAAGCGAATTAAAACAAAGAGGGTATTTCATATGGTAATAAAAATGAGCTTATTTTTAATTTAAATCATTAAACATATCTTTGTTGAAATATTTTCATTGTGATTACACTATGCAACAAATTGATGGTCATCACGTGGGGGCGGAATCATTCCGATTGCAATTGATAGCTCTTGATATGTGTAATAAACCCTCCAAACGATTTTTCGTTGGTAGGCAAAATTTTTGTTTTATGATCACTTAAACTTTTCTATTTCTGCACCAAAGTAGTTTCAGAAAAATAGAAAAAATAATATAAATATATTTCGAAGCTAAAATATTTAAACATAAATGCTTAGAACATTTAAATGGCAATATTTCATTAGAAACTTCTATTCATCTATCTCTGATTATATGGGGTCATTTCTAGTCCGTTTAAATAAAATTGAACAAAAGTCCATTAAAACTTGAGTTGGTCATCGAAGGTCCAAAGTTCATACGGTGAAGCGTTTATCCAAAGAAATGAAATTGATGAAATTATTATAAATTTTGTTTACGATTTATACAAAACTTTTAATTTTATGTTATATTTCATTGCCTAGTTTAAGGAGTTTATATAAGAAATGTGGGAAAATTTCATAATTTTCCTTTTTAACAATATATGATAAGTCGGATGATTTTTTTTTATCTTTGAAGACCCCTAGTAAAATTTGAAGAAGAAAATATCTGTAGAACATTTTAACCCATTAAACTCAAGTTTAAATCGACTTTCATGTAATTTCCTTAAAACGGACTAGAAATGACCCCTTATAAGTTAAGATAAATGAATTTAAAGTTCTAATGAAATATTCCCCATTAAATGCTCTAAACATTTATGGAAAATTATTTTAGCTTCGAACTATATTGATATTATTTTTACAATTTATCTGCAACTAGCTTGGTGCAAAAATAGAAAAGTTTAAGTGGTCATAAAACAAAAATTTTGCCTACCAGCAAAAAATCCTTTGGAGGGTTTATTACACATATCAAGAGCTATCAATTGCAATCGGAATGATTCCGCCCCCAAAATACTGTTGCATAGTGTTATTTACTAAATTTCAACTGTGAAATAATTTAAAAATATCATAATTTAAGTACTAAACGAAACAGTCCCTTCCTTTCACATAAATTTCTCATAAAATATCACTGTTCATATTTGTTCTTATCCTTCATAATAAGTGCTCTCTATTCGAAAGCAAAACTGTGATTAGTCAAAAAATTAAAAAGTTGCATTCCAAAAAAACACAAGAATAAAAGAAAGAAAAAGTCTCACGCATAAAAATTTTCATAAATAAAACGGAAAACAGACAGAAGTTTCCTTTCATGAAAACTATGATAGAAATAAAAAAACGCCATAAAAAATTGACTGAAAAACTTTTTCTTAGTTTTAGATTGGGTACCAAATTGAGGAAAACTAAAAAAAAAAACAGAAATGAAAAAATAAGTATAAATACATAAATAAAAGAAATAACTAGTATGTCGTAAAGTTTTAGATACTGTGAAAATCAGATACGAGACACAAGTTACAAACACATACAGATAGATTTATTTATCTATTTTTACCCACTGGCTCTAAGTATATTTTGTCTAAAGTTTAAATTAAGTTGAGCTGGTTTTGTATGGAGTTGGAGTTGTTTGTTGTTGGTTTACAGCCACAACTCATATATACATAGTTTTTTTATTTTATTTTTGTTGCGTTTACTTGTTTAACATGAAATGTGGCCAAAATGCATTGCAATCCTTGCTCATCCTTTTTATTTTCAATTTAGCTTTTGTATTTTTTTCTTGGGATTTTCTTTTTAAATTTTCTAACAATTTGAAGATGTTTTCAACACATCGTCTATTAAGTTTTATGTACGCTACGTAAGGTTACGTTAAATCACAAAATCAAAAAATTCTTAAAGAAAATTTATCGACATCATTTTCCTAAGGAAAATTCAGCGATATCAAAAAAATTTTCTTAAGAAACTTTATTGATTCCGATATCAAAAAATGTTCTTAAGAAAGAATTTATCGATATCAATAAATTTTCTTAAGAATTTATCGATATCTATATCTACAAATTTTCTTAAGAATTTATCGATAACGATATCAAAAAATTTTCTTAAGAAAAAATTTATCTATATCGATAACAAAAAATTTTATTATGAAAAAATTTATCGATATCAAAAGATTTATTGATCAGTTTTCTTAAGAAAAAATTAATCGATATCAAAAAATTTTCTGAAGAAAAAATTTAATTAAGAAGAACAACAATTTCTTAAGAAAAAATTTATCGATATAAAAAAAAAAAAAAAAAATTCAGGTATAATTTTATTCAAATTGTACCTGTTTCAAAATATTTTAATACTTTCTTCTTTTCAAAATACAGATTAGTCTACTCCTTAACGTCTCAACATATACATAAATAAGAAACATTACTTGCAATAACAAGAGTTCTTAATACAACAAGACTTGATGACGACGCACAGTGCTTTGATCCCATACAACGATGGGACAAAAATAGAAGGAGTTGTCAAACTTGGTACACGTATTACTTTAGGCTTAGGATGAATAAATACGATACCTCCCATATATCCTGAAATTAAAAAACGGATTTGCTGCATGAATACTGGTCAGAATTCCAAATTTTGTGATTGTAGTTAAATATAGATTATTTATGATTTTACCAATTTTTATTTAAATCGGAACAATAACACGCCTACCTCCCATATATCCTGAAATGAAAAAAAAGCATTTCTGGCTAAGACACCGTTTTTAATTTTATAAAAATAGAAGGAAGTGTCGCATAAAATTGAAACTTTGCACATATATTACTTTAGATACAGATTAACTATATACATAGTTTTGAAAAATCGGAGCAAAAACACGCCTACCTCCCATGTATTCTGAAATGTGAAAAACGCATTTTCTTTCAAAAAAAACTGGTCAAAACAGTATTGAAATTTACGATAGACAATATTATATTTAATAGGAGCAAGGGCAAACCTACCTTTCCCAAGCCGTATCATTATTAAATATTAATTTAATTTCCGCACCCATATTTTATGTTGAGTAAATCATTAATTTGGCTAATTTCGACCGATTTCCGGTTAAAGGTTGCTATATTTTTTTAGTTTTAAACATTTTATTAAATTTAAAAGTAATGTCGATTTTATAACACGACATATTTCAACATAAAGAATTTTTTGACCTTTGTGTAATAAAACGAAAATTTATCAATTTTTTGAATTATTATTTTTTTTAGTAGTGGCAAAAAATAGGAAGAACTTTTTATTTTATATAATAAAAAACAATACTAAATTTTAGATTCAAGCAAAAAAAAAATTGTATAATTTTTTATAATTTTTTTAACACTCCATCGAACTCACGTAATTTTTGTATTAAAATTTAAAAGTTCTTTATAATTAGCGCCATCTGGAAGATTTTTAGCGTAATATATTAGGTCCAAAAAATATATTTTTCTATTCCTTAGTTGTTTTTTAAATTTCGAAATAATTTTTGTAATTATTTTATTATAATTTAGCAAAATAAATTACGTCAACATTTTTAAAGTTGCGGCAAAAAATAGGCTCTAACTGTTTTTTAATCTATTAAATAACTATAAAAACTTACATAAACTGTAAAAAAAATTATTAATTAATTATTATTTTTTATAATTTTTTTATATCCTTCACCAAATTTAAGGAATTTTCAGGTTTTGTGTAAAAAATAAGTGTGAATTTGAGCAATCATATCTATACATTCGAAACACTGTATTTAAAAACTGGTAATAATTTTAATTTACCAATATTCTGAGGTATTAAAAAAACAAAAGCTGGAAACATTTCATCAAAAAATGAATTTTTGACGATTTTTTTCTTAAAACTGTTTATACCATCTTTTTGCTTCATTAATATTGGCTTAAAATTCACCAAATTTAGCGCCCTCTAGTAGCCAAAAAATAAATATATTCAAAAAAATATTTTTAAATTGTATGATCTATATTGTGACCTTTCTACAAACGTATATTTCATGATGAAATTATACCAGGTGACAGTACCGCTACAACAAATACAACAAGGCAAAAACAACCATGCATTTTGTTTTTGGTTTTTCCAGCACAACGTCAAAAACATTCGACAAAATAACAAAACAAAGTAAACAAAAAACAAGAATAAGAAAACAAAAAACAAGAAAAGTAAACAAGCAAAATAACAGCGCCTAAAAAATATGAATTGAAAAATTATAGAATATTTTCATTTAAACGCAAATTTATTTATTTCAAATCAAATATTATTCTTTTTTAAGACAATTATTATTTTTTCTACACAAATTTACACCATTATTAAAACTTTTTTGTACCACACAATCACAATGCACAAATTGTTCACAAAAGAAAATAACAAAAAAACCAATATTAATTGAAAAAGTATTTAATATTTTTATTTAAAACTCAAATTTATTTATTTCAAAACAAATATTATTATTCTTTTTTAAAACAAATATTATTTTTTCTACATAAATATTAAAATTTTATTTTGTACCACAATATTACAATGCACAAATTATTCACAAAAGGAAATAACAAAAAACCACGTGTATTATGTAAACAACTTTTGACAGTAATCTGGAAAAAATAAATGTCGGCAAAAAATCATCAGCTGATTTAGTACTGTCACCTGGTATAATTACATCATGGTATATTTCAACTCAATTTGAAAAATGTTTTTATTTTGATTTTTGTCTATAGAACAAAGCACTGTGCGACGCCGGCAAGTTCACATCCTTAATATTTACTGGTTACTAAATATGATCTGAAAGTGAATGTTTGTAAACGTGTAGTATTTTTAAATCCATTTCTACATAATTTTTGTCTTATTTGTCATCATTCTCTTCATCATTGTGTTGCTTAAGACAGCTTGACAACTAAAAACGACACAAAAAGTATGATTATTCCTAGAAAATAAAGAAAATTAAACTAAAAAAATAAGTAAACTCTGTTGCAAATGGTTGGGACATGGACAAAACAGACAACTACCGAAACCAAGAAGTAAATACATAAAAACCATAAAATAGCAACAATTCAATATCATCATCAAACTTTTTTTTATCTTCCACAAATGAACAACTTAAATATTTCCTTGTAGTTTTTTAACAGGATAAAAAGAAATATAAATTGTCAAATATGGAGTTATACAAAGTTTTTGATTATTTCATCGGAGCAAGCAACATGCTGATGATTGTTTTACTGTTATTCAGTAACAGGCAGAGATAATTTAAAAAAAAAGCGAAAATAAACATTTGTAATTTATTAATATTTTAAGAATTATAAAAAATATAAAAGGATCTAGTTAAATTTTAAAATAATAAAAATAAATCGTAAAAACTTTTAAGTTTTGTTGGCGAGTATCCTGCAATATTGCAATTTTATAATTTTGTCCAAATTTTTATAAATTATTAAAGTTAAATCCTATACACAAATAAGCGAAAAAATGTAAACCAAATACACGGCAAATTAGTACTATATAAACACACATTAATACCTACATATGTATAATAAACATATTCATATGAATATTTTCATATATAGTACATGCTCTCTTTTGTATATAACATAAATAAATACATAAGAATACCGGCAAACAGTCATACTAAATCTATTTCATATTGTACTCTTATGTACAAATATAAAAATGCAACACAACTTAGTTGTAGTTTGAAAAATAAAAATCACATTGAATCCTTTTAGTCTAAGGATTGTTTTTCATTCATACTCAATTTTTGGCAAATGCGAACAACAAACAGATTCCAAATCGTGGATGACAATCCCTTAAAAACAGATTCTACAATTAAATTACAGTTACTAAAATTCATTAGACCAGTTTATAACAGTTTTTGGGAAAGTATAGTAAATGGTATAATTTCATATTATTGTAATTGTTTTTCATGGTAAAATTATTTTAGAAATTATAATTTATTTCAAGAAGTTATTTGAATATAAAATGTTATATTACCATAAAACTGTTAAAATTTTATAAATTTCAAAGACAACAACCAAATTAGAAATTTGGATAAATATCTAACTATTAAACGCTTTAACTTTTTTCCTGATAAAAATTTTTTTTAATAGGTTTATAAAAAGGTGTTTTTGCTCCATTTTGAAAAAGAAATTTTTTAATGTACTCGCTATCAAGGTACCAAGGCATATCCATAAGGTGTATAAATATTTAATTGTCTATGTTTAAAGTTTGACAATTCCAGTAGATCACAAATTATTATTATTTTTTTTACAAATTTATTATTTTAGAAAACTGAAACTGTTTAAAAAATTTTATTTTTTGGGTTTTTCTGTTCATTCTTTTGTTGAAAATAAGTATTGAAATTCAAAATATTTTCGAAATTGGTACATTTTCTGAAAAAATCAATACTGAAAGTATTGTTTTTTTTTTTTTTTTTAAAGAAATCATAATATTAAAAATATATATTTTTTGGAAATTATATTTTTAATGGACTGGAGCTAAAAAGTTACAACTTGTTCCATTTTTAAGAATTTTTTAAATATTTTGAGGTAATGGCTGAAAAATTGTTATGCAAATGTTACACTAAGATTGGCATGATAAGAAATTGCCTCGTCTACTTTTTAAATATCCTTTATTTTGATAAAATTTTCAAGAATATGTCCAAAATTTATACAATAAAATATATTTTTTTTTTCAGTATGGTAGTGATTCTACCCGCCCATTTTTAGTAGGAATGTTTACGGCATTATATGCTAACAGAATATACAATACCAATATCTCCAAAACTGGATTTTTGTCGTTCTGAAACTGCCAAATGTGACACTGTGCGCCGTTTTAAAGGTCAGTACATTCTTATACCTCTAATAATCCAAAAAGGTGATAATAAAAAATTAAATTAATTAGTCACTAATTATTAAAAATACTTTATTTTATCAATAACAAAATATAAGTATTTCCTAAAGTCATTAAATGTTTCATAAATAACATTACTTTTAAATCCTAACTACTTTTCTGAGCATTAATTCTCTTAGCAAACGTTTCTGCAACAATTATAGGAACAACCAAACTGGCTTCTGCATAAACCTTTACCGGTGTAGCATCTTTACGAATTTTACCCCATGAAATAGCTTCATCAGGTCTAGCACCACTATCACTACCATCAAATTCCGATGCAGTATTAATGAAAACAGAAAAATCAGCGCCATTACGCATTAAATTAGCATTACAAATATGATGCTTAATAACGCCACCGCCAATAATGATCATACCAGAATTCTTAGCCTTTACAGCCATAGTATTAAGACGTCTTAAATCGGAGAGTATATCGACAACTAAACCGGGATGGCGAAAAGAATGAAAATACATCATATCACCTAAACTACCATCTGTAAGGGCAGGACAAAATACAGGTATTTTATTTTTGGCAGCCCAGTAGTAGATGGAAGATGTATCATTTATACGTTCGCCCAAACGATGTATGATACGTGAGGGAGACCATACAGTGCCTTGGGATTTTTGTTCTTCTAGCATTTCATCTAGCAAAGGCATAAGCCAGTCTTCAAATTTACAATAATTATCATTGGGCACTAAGAGATTGCCAATACGATTAATACCACGATCTCTTAAATCACGGCCGGACAGTTCAAAAGAGCCTGAGTAAGAAGAATAACTTAAGATTCAAACTAATTTTATATAAATTATGCATATTACTTACCCATAAAGGTGGGGGCTAAACATTTAATAAAATCTTCCTCCACACCGCCGGCGGTAGTAACTACACAATCGACCATTTTATGTTCTACTAAGTATCTCAAAGTTTCTCTCATGCCTGATGACACCAGATTAGAAGTAAAACCCAAAAATATAGTACATTTATGTTTTCTTTTTATAAATTCATCTGTTTCATGATGGTCTAACTCCTCTTCTGTTAAAGGTTGTGATCTGCAGTCCAACTTAAATACAATTTATTAATTTGGGTTAAAATCTTTTATTATTTAAATTAAATTACCATACGATTTATTTCTTTTATGGCCAGTCCCAAATTAGTCGCCTGAAATCCTGTATTTACATATGACTCAAACATTTTACTATAGTTAATACCATCATTGAAATCATAGCCCTTAACTTGTGGTGTTCCCTCTGGGATGGCTTCACTTCTTTTAAGTACAGCATCTTTAGCAATTTCTGGTTCTTGAGACATTTTATTTTAATTATTTTTATACTTAAAATTAATTAAAACTAAAGTAGCAAATAGATTGGTGTGAATATTGTTATGTTTATTTTTTTCGGTTTTTTTGTCCACATGGTGCGGCGGCGGCTTTGCTAAAAATTGTCGGCGGCGGCTCAAAGTCGGCTGTTAGCCGGCTGAGAGGTGAACATAACAACTTTTTATTTCCTAGTTTTCGCATCGTCTTATAGAGTACATTGGTTCACAAATGTGGTTCCAAGTCTCCTTAGATGTAAGGGGATCCGAAGACCGTTTGTTTGAACATTATTTTTTATTTCCTAAAAAATTTACAACATACATTTTTGTATTTTTGTACTTCTAAAGTGTCAAAACAGAAGACCGTTTCGAACATTATATTTTTAAAATTATTACAAAAAGTATATATGATCTCTTCTCTCTACACATATAAAATTGGATATTCTGATATTTTGAAACATTTTTTATTTTATCACAGATTTTAACATTCGGACATTTTAAATACGTTGATTTTGTTTAAATGAATCTAAAAATTTATCATTATTTTTATTTTTCTTGAAAAATGTAACGGAAATAATCTTAAAATATGGTCTTAAAGTAGGGTCGAACCATTATTAAAATTTTTAAAGTTTACAAGGCTTTACCAATGGTATAGTAAGCAAATCAATGTTTTTGAATACAACTTTAAGTAATTTTATATATATTTTAATTCATTGCGTTTTTACTATTTCTAAAAAATTTTCCTAAAGTTAGCGGGTTAAGCTTCTCCTATTAGATAGATCTAAATTATCCAAACATTTTGTTTAATATCTTGTTTAAAAATTGTTGTACAGAATAATATTATTTTCATAGTAGAGGATACAAATTCTAACGTAAGCTTGATAACAAATTACTAATTTTGTGTATGTAAATTTCCGTAAGAGGAAGTTAGAAACTCTTTATGTAACCTACGTTAATTTTTTGGAATACGGCTAAATATTTATTGAAAACTGTAATATTGAAAAATGCAGAATGGTGATGTTTATTCCAAAAAAACAAATTGACTCGTTTTTTAATATATTTCAAAGCCAGAAAACATCTCGATTTGTGTTGTTTAATAATTTAACACAATAAAAACAACTAAGTTTCCATAGGAAAGAAATTTTTAGTATTTTAGTACATTATCAGAACCACTTCAGATTCTTTAATAACATCCTCAGAATTAGTGGTATCACAACCAATTCTGACATTCGTTTAAATTCGTTTTGAAAAATGTTTTAGAGAACTAGTGCTTAGGAACTAATTCTGTATGACTTCTACATCACTTCTGAGAACTTCCTAGAACTGTTTAAAAAACTTGTATAAAAAATTTCAAAAATTAAAAAAAAATATATATGTATATATTTACAAAATTCAATTGATTTCAAAAGTGGACTTTAGAAAATAGCCCATTAGAATACAAAATAAAAATAAAAACAGATTCTGAAACCTTTCCCTAACTCTTCTATGGCACTAGTTCTGAATGTGACAATTTTGAACAAAAATTATTGATTAAGGAACTAGTTCTCGAACCGTTCCATAGAATGGGTACTGGCTAGGTAACACTTCCACAGAACTAGTTCTGGAGGTGACAATTTCAAACAAAAATCATTGGTCGTAGCCAAAGTAGATCAAATACAGGCTATTTTTATGTGTTTTAGAACTAGTTGTAGAACTAATACAATATTTCCTGGGTGAATTAAAAATTAAATTTATATTTGTTCACATTTATTATTTGTTTAAAAAATTTATTTTTGGAATTAGAAAGTATATGTGTGTAAAATTTTTATTTAAATCAACAATTTATGAAAATATTTTGGCAAAGGAAAAACATAATAAAATTATATGTGAGCAGTTGTGCATAAACTTATTTACTTTTTTAAAGAACTACGCCACTTTTAATGGTATTTTTTAAAAATCAATTGAAAATAAATTTAAATTTTAAAAAAGATCATTGGAAAATTAGATTTTTCATTTAAATTTTTGAAAATAAAAATTGAAAATTAGATTTTTCATTTAAATTTTAGAAAAGAAGTGTTCTGAAATTTTTGAAAATAAAAATTGAAAATTAGATTTTTCATTTAAATTTTAGAAAAGAACTGTTGAAATTTCTATATTTCATTCATACATGGGAATATTTCATTGAGCATTGAATTTTCATTACCATTACTTCAAAAAAATTATATTTAAAAAAATTTAACTACCATTTCATGATACTGATTTTTTTTTAAATTATAATTTTTTAAGTAATGGTAATGAAATTACAAGAAAATGCTCAAATACTAATTATAATTACTGAAAAAAGCATTGTTTGCATAAAAAACAAAATTTTCAAATATGATTCTAGTATTCGTGAAGTAGTTTAATATCGTTTAAATAAAGATTTTTAAATAATTTAAATATAAATCTCAATTACAGCACGATTTAATGATTATAAAACGCAATATTTTTAAAAATTATGCAAAAATATATGTTCCAAATAGAAGAGTAAACGAATACAAATTAAATATATTAAAAAAGTAGCTAAAATTGTACGAAAAATTCTACTAAATAATGACAATGAATTTATAAAATTAAGTCATTAATTAATGATAATGATTTTATTTTTTAAAATAATTATTAATGAAAATATATCATTGAAAAACATTACCATTATTAAAAATAATGGTAATGAAAAAAATTATAAGTACCATTGTTCAATTTAATGGTAATGAAATCGGCAATTCATTAGTCGATTTAATGAATTACTCCCATGTATGATTTCATTAATATTTCAGAAAACAATTATTTAAAATTACAATTTCTATTTCAGAAAAGTACAATTTAAAATAAGTTTTTATATTTTAAATTCACAAAAGATCAATTTATAATTAAATTTTACGTTTTAAATTCAGAAAACTACAATTGAAATTCAGTTTTATATTTTGAATTTCAAAAACAACAATTGAAATTTAGAATAATTCATTAAAATTTAGAACATTGAATAAGAGTGATTTAAATGATCAAATAATGTTAGATCAACTTAATTTATGTGACCTTTAAGCAAATAAAATTAAGAAATTGTTTCAAATCCATCTGGAAAATTTATTCCTAATGCAAATTTCATTCTATATATTATTTCATTTGAAGTTCTGAATTTAAGTAAGTTTTTTCAAAATTTCAATATTTTTCTGAATTTTAAATGGAAAAATCTTCTTATAAATTGTTCTTTTCGAAAATTTAAATAAAAATTCCAATTTAAGTTGTTATTTTCAAAATTATAAATTGAAAACCTAATTTTCAAGTATTTTTTTTTTTTTTTTTTTCAATTCTAAATAAAAAGTTTCACTTCTGAAATTTATATGAAAAATGTAAATTTCAATTGTTATATTCTGGAATTAAAAGAGAAATATTATTTTAATATGTTCTTTTCTGAATTATAATAAAAAATCATAAACTAAAATGATATTTTCAAATTTTGAATTGGAATATCTCATTCTTATTTGTTCTTTTCTGAAACTGAATTCATAAACCTCATTTTAAATTGTTGTTTTCATAATATCATATAGAAAGTTTTTATTTTAACTTAAAAATAGTGTAGTAAAAAACATATGTGTCTGAACATAACATTAAATAACATATAACACAATAACTAAAATAATATACTTTGTGAATTGGGTTAGTATGTATTTAGTTCATATTTTTTAATCTTAACACACGTTTTGCTTCATAACTTTTTTCCGAAGCAATTTTTAAAATTATTTTATCATTCAAAATATGTCAGTTATTATTCTTGAAGACAAACTGTTGATTTGTTGGGAGTTTGACCAAAATGAGTAACGAAAATGATGTACGTGCTATAAATTATTAAAAATTAAAAAAATAAAAAATTGATCCTACAACAAATAATTGGTCAAAGAATTAAATGTCCGCTGTCATACTGTTTTCAACGCCATTAAACAGTATCAGGGGAATTCGACCATCGATAGGAAACATGGTTCAGAAAAAAAAAGACCACATGATATTGGATGGACAAGTAAATTGAAACCATATTGAAAAGCACTCCAAACACATCTTGTAGAAAATCACCCCATTCTCTCCAGTTAAGAGATGATTTTTTTTTTTTTTTTTTTTTGCGTACGAACTAAATTTAGAAATTTTAGAAAAATGGAATGAAAATGGAGAGAAGCAAACTGTAGCTATTATTCCATAAAATCATAATTTATTCCAAATAATGTCTAAAGAAAATGCATAACGTCTATTGCCGCTGAAGCAAAATAAAAGAGAAACCACTATTTTTATTTTTTTTTTTTTTTTGCTTTAAAATTGCCCTTAATGATGCAAAAATAGATAAATAATAAAACACTTTTCAAATAACATTTTT
Source organism: Protophormia terraenovae (assembly GCA_951394005.1). Lineage (NCBI taxonomy): Eukaryota > Metazoa > Arthropoda > Insecta > Diptera > Calliphoridae > Protophormia > Protophormia terraenovae. The sequence continues at coordinate 113,894,341 of OX596075.1, read as the reverse complement.
CTTAAATGGAAAAAATTTTATGACTGTTTTTGAACTTAATGTTACTATCATTTGACTTTTGTCAATACTATGGATGTGCGATTAATCGGTTATACAAAATTTTATTTAATCTATACACATATTAATCAGTTAATCGATTAATCAATAATTCTAATTAATAAAAATTCTGATTAATTACTTTTAATTTTGATTAATCAAATTTGAATAATATTATTCAATGTTCTCAAATTTAGTTTACAATTAAACAAATGAAACAAAAAATGCTAAATATATAATATATGTTATTTGGTGATTAAACGACCCACATTTTATATTTTCAAACGACTTTGCATGCAGTTTTTTATATTATAATGAAAATTAAAAACATAAAAAAGAAAGTCAAATAAATTTAAAATTATTTAATTATTCACGATTTTAACTATTTAAATTCCTGATTAATTGATTAATCAGAAATATATTTAATCAAATTGTTGAATAAATCAAATAATTAATTAATTTGAAATTTGATTTTTACGTCACGTTACGGTCTTTTGCATTTTAATATGTATATATAAGAATATTTTTATCTATAAGGATACCAGTACCTATGCTACTGAATTACCTCTTATTAAAAACTATGATGAACCATATCCCATAGACGGACATCTCCTGATAACGGACAAAATCACCGTCTATGGAAGCTTTCGCTGTAGCTTCTTGGCTTGAGATTAATGTTGAATTTTTATTATACAAAAAGATTGAGTGAATGCGTCCATAATATGGATGAAAAAATAATTAATATAACCATCGACGATTTATGATGAACACGCTAAAGTTGTTACTGACTCCGGAGAGAAATTAAATGTATTCTACAGCGTAAGGTGTGATAATCTTGAAGACATGTGTCGTTATTCCTCTTCCTTTTTAAAGTGAATAACAAATTGCAAGACTCTTCAGATTTTGCTACACACTAATATACAGTGGCTCACAGCTTAAATTATGCATTATACAATCATATTTTTAAAGCTCTATGACAAAGTAACAGACTGGAATTAAAAATAAAATTTGGTATCAGAAGAAAGAGGAAGATTTCTAGTTTAATATAGAACCATTATTTAGTGTTAAAGTATACCTTTAAGCAAATTAAAGATATGAAAACAAAAAATCCAATATTTTTATCTCACAGCTTATTTTAAGCACCCACTTATGACATAAAAAAATTGAAAATTACGACCAATAATTACATTCAGATATGTGATGAAATTCGGTCAATTTCAAAAGTAAATCGTATTCTTAAATCGATTAGGTTATGATGTTCAATATGTTTATTGTCAAATCACAAGAAATTAATTTTGAAATTTGTATTATTTAAATGAAATAAATTTTATTTTAATGTTTTTATGTTAATTTTTTAATAAAAAATTATCAAAAGTTAAGTTTTGCGTGAAGCTGCCATAAAGGAGATATTCCTTGCTTCTGAAAAAAATTGCCCATAAAGGAATAATAAATTTAAATTTTTGGCGACTAATTAATTAATCCTACAAAAATAAAAATTAATGCATTATTTTAATAGGAACGCTTTTTAGAAGATGTAGTTTGGACTTTGCATTGGTTTTAAATTTTTACTGGTGATTTAAAATTGGGTTAGCACAATGATTATTTTGAATATTAAAAATCAGTTTTTTCCTTTGCGGTAGATATATCCAGAAACCTTAAAAGTTAATTTGTAAAACCCATATGTGAAGTTACACTTTAATTCGAGTGTCTGATAGGTTTTTAAACAATAAGGTACATCGCTTCACCCCAAGTTCCATCACAAATTACAAAATAGATTTAAAGTTTTAAACTTAAAATTCAGTGTTTTAACGCAACAGAATAAAAAAGTTTAGGATTTACAGAATCTCTATACTTTTCTTAACCTCTGCCTCAATATATATTCTTTAAAAGGTATTATTTATTTTATTTTTCTTTCTACAATATAGCTTTTATTTTTTACCCACATGCTTAATGATACTTAATGATTCTAATTCTTTTGTAACAGTTTTAATCAAATTCAATTTTAAAACGATCAAATCATGTCAATTTCGTTTTTATCACAACCATGATCACAACCTAATTTATTGTGATTTTCATAAAACAAAATGGAAAAAGGAAATCGATTTCGTTTTTACAATAAAACGAAATTGAAATCAAAAATTGTATGTGTATCACAACCTTTTTCGTTTTTTGCTCGAAATCGATTTTCATCACATACCTGATTATTTTTTATGTGGAATGGTAGTCTTAATTGTATGCAACAGATTAGAGGCGGTTTGCGTGCGTCCAGTTTTTGTGTAATATTAGGCGAAATGTGTTTACAGTGCATTTTTAGGGCCTAACACCTATTTTATTATGTAAATTTCCAATATGGACCACAAATTTTCAATAATATTGAGGTCTGGCGACTTTATATATTAGCAAATTGTACACAATACCAAATTTATTATTCGGATCGTTATGTTGGATATATCAAAAATATGATAATATGCCCTGATTTTTTGCACTCTGCAACAAACTATCCTTTAGGATATAAAGGTATCTAATACTGTCTAGGGAAAGGTAAATCGATTTCAATTTTAGTCGCAAATCGCAACAGATGACCCACAGTTCTACGAAGAAGTTTAGTTTAATTTAAAGACATGTAGGCACTAGAAGTTTTCTACGAACCGGTCCTCCGTATTCCCGTCCAATAAGAACTTTTTCTATTTACCAAAATTAATTGAATATAATAATACATAATAAATAAATATTCCAATAAATTTGTAATACAACTACACTTACGAATGTTATGTGTGGGCTTTGTGACTACCGAATCCGGCAGTGATACGCCAAGAAGACGAGTACAATAATCCAGTATTTGCAATGTATGGCAAAATAATATTAAAATTTCAAGAATATCATGAATTTACTAAAGGTTTTATACTAAATTCATTAAGCTTGACCGAAATCAGCGGCTGTAATTGAGTCGTGTTTTAGCCGAAATTTTATCGGCGGCGGCGGCTCTTAAAAAACCTCCGGCGGCTCGACTCTGCCGGCTTACAGCCGATCGGCGCAGTTCTCTGATGGTGTGTGTTGTTCTTGTTTTCGAATATTTATCTTCGAATTCGAAATCATATGGTGGGTTTAAGATAGGATAATATAAAAAGTAAGTTCAACAACCTCTTGGTGGTGATATGGTTATTGTTATGAAAAACGGATTGCTTTTAAAATAGTACGTTTACGTTTTTGGTAAAATCGTTATTAATAAATACAAATAATTTTTCAAATTAAAGTGAAAATATTTAAATTCAATAAATAATATATTTATTATATAAAATATCTTAAAATTTTGAAATTTCCTTTTCAGCAAACAGTACTTAGATCATAATAAAGTGCCCTTATTATTTAAAGGAAATACTTAAAGTTTAAATTTTTAAAATCTTTGATTTAAAGTTTTAAAGAAAATTTAAAAAAATCGTATTTTATTTATTTATTTCAAATAAGTGTTGCCGCAAGCTCATAGAGCCTAAATTGGCTAAACTACCATACAAAAATTAATTATTACTACAATTATAAAATTAAAAAAAAAATAGATTTTAACTTTTTTGAAAAATTTTACAAAAACAATTAAAATTAACAATATTCGTAAAAACAACAAAACTAGAAATTTAAAAAATATACAACAAATATGTAATTTTTCTGAAACAAGAAAAAAATAAAAAACTATCGATATTTATTTATTTATAAGGGTTTAAATCCCTTATTTTCTAAGAGAAAGAAAACAGTTGTATTTCAATGGACCGTAACGGGGCCAAGTGGGAATTGAAATTATACCCCCAGACTTTCATATTAGCTCGCTATTGATTATACTACTAGCAAAATTTTAAAAAAAGGTTTTAAATTTTCGATAAAAAAGTAATAATTTTTACAAAGTATAATTAAAAAAAAATCAATAAAAAACAAACTTTCTCCCATGGTTCCCAATAATAATTATCATAACCATGGTACAATAATATCAGGTAACAGTATCGCTACAACAAATACAACAAGGCAACAACAATAGTAATTTTTGTTGGTTTATTTGTTTTCTTAATGTCAAAAAGAAGAAAACAAAAAGCAAAACAAAATATATAAAAACAAAGCACGTGTATATTACACTATGGCCTCGATTAACTGGCAACGTCGATTTTACAATTGTTTATAATTGTTTTCTTTTTTTTGCATCTTTTTATTTTTTTGCATCGATTATTCGTGATTACCTCTATTCGGGTTTCTAAGCATAATTTATTTCATTGGTTTTGAACAATCAAACACAATATGAATAAAACAAAAAAGGGAGTTCCCTCGTTTGAATAAGTCAGAGAAAGGTAAAATCCAAATTTACTTTATTTATGAAAAACTAGTTAAGAAAAAGAAGAATTTGAAAAAGAAGAAACATTATATGATATTTTTAAGAAACTACGTAAAATTAAACCTTTATGTATTGTTCATGTTCTTAAAAAACTATTATTTTTCCTTATATAATTCAAAAATTTATATTAAATCCTTGAATAACTGAATAATATTAATAAAAAATGTTACTCAACCGCGAATATTGATTATTTAGATTGCTTTCGGTCCCGACCATTATGGATAATCGAGGCCTCAGTGTAGTTAATATAAACAAACTGTAAATGTAAACAAAACATAAATATAAACAAAGCTTAAACGTAAACAAATTTTGACAGAAATATTACAAAATTGAAAGCAGCAAAAAATTATCAGCTGATTTTATACTGTTACCTGATATTATTGTACCATGATCATAACTCTTATTAGCTAATTAATTTCCTAGCCCTGTCTTCCACAATAAATTATGCCCCTTCACATACAACTCTGCACTCAACAAAAAAAAAAAACACACGAAATTTACCATCAGAGATCTGTGCCGACCAGCTTTACAAGTGGTCGAGCCGCCGATTATTTTAAAAAACCGACAGGAAATTTTAACTTAACATGACTTAAAAAGAGGACGTGGATCCCAATATGTGAACCCTTGCTTTATAATACGATGCGAAAACAACAAAATAAAAAGTTAGTATGAATTTTGGGACGGAATCAAAAAGGTTACGGTAATGGTATGTATTTATTTAGCGTTAACATTATTTTCATTTATATTGGTAACGGTATTTAAGAGTTATCGGTATTTGGAGCTATTTCGGTAACGTTATTCGTAATTATTTCGGTAATGATATTTTATCGCTAATTATTATTTCAGATATTTCGTAGATACATATCTACTTTCAAGCATGAAATATAAAGTGGAATCAAGTATTAAAGTCCGGCGGGGATAATAATAATATTCTTCTAAGTTTTATTTTAAATTTCTCCAATATAGGGTAAGTGTGATCGGAACGTGATCTTTATTAAATATCACTTGCACCACTTTATTAAAGGGTACTCTTTCAGATTTTGTTAGATTTTTGCAAAGAAATAAATGTTTAATTAGCCATTTTATTGCATTTTATAAAATACATCGAATTTTCCTACAGTCGGCATATTTTTCCAGTGTTCGACATGTGATGATCCAATAGTCGACATGAAATTTATTGACACATTTTGTATGTAAATGCCCTAAACTATGCTCTGAAATATAACATAATTTTGAAAAGTAAAAAAATTTTAAACAAAATACGTTATAGATTTCATAGTTTATCTTTTTTTCGAAAAATGGTCCAGCAGATACAATTTTACATATCAGCGACCCATAGTAAAATTTTACGTAGAAAAATTCTGTAGAATATTTTTATGTATGAATCTTAAGTTTTAATTTACTTTTAACACATTTTTTACAAACATAATCGAAATGACCCCTTATAATAACAGATAAATAATTACATAGTTCAGACGTAGCACTAATTACATTATTATCTCTCAATTAGCATGACATGCCGACTATAGAAAATTAAGAAATTTGTTTGTTTCTAAGGTCAGCAGCCATCAAACCACGAGTTGGAATTCTTTACGCAAAATTTTACACATTTAACAAGGTTTCAATTGTTGTCTATCTTCTGAATAATTTTTTGTTAAAATACAATTTGGATTATTATAACTAATATCATCTTTCTTTAATTTTTTTTTAAAGCTGATATCAAAAATGTGTTGCTTAAGAACGGAGTAAAATGCCAAAAATATAAATATATTTTCATAGCAAAATTTATCTTACATCAATAATTAGAATTCACTATTGTTAATTATTTCGGTTTAAATTCAAAAATGCCGACTACTGGTACATGCCGACATTAGCCAAAATTTTATTTGAAAAGTGTTTTTCTATTTATCTAGTATTGAAAACAGTATGACAGCGGACATTTAATTCTTCGACCAATTATTTGTAGGACCAATTTGTTTTTTTTTTTTTTTAAATTTTTAATAATTTATAGCACGAACATCATTTTCGTTACTCATGAGGAGGTTTATGAATTCAGTTTCAGAAAAGAACAAATGAGAATGAGATATTCCAATTCAAAATTTGAAAATATCATTTTAATTCAGAAAGGAACATATTAAAATAATATTTTTCTTTTAATTTCAGAATATAACAATTGAAATTTACATTTTTCACATAAATTTCAGAATTGATCATTTGAAAGTGAGATTTTTTATTTAGAATTGAGAAAAGATTAATTGAAAATTAGGTTTTCCATTTATAATTTTGAAAATAACAATTTAAATTTGAATTTTTTATTTTAATTTTTGAAAAGAAGAATTTTCATTTAAAATTCAAAAAATACAATTGAAATTTTGAAAAAACTAAATTAAATTCAGAGCTTCAACTGAAATAATATATAGAGTGAAATTTGCATAAAGAGTAAAATTAATTCATACTTTACACTCCAGAAGAATTTGATACAATCTCTAAATTTTATTTGCTTAAAGGTAATATAAATTAAGTTGACCTAACATTATGTTATCATTTAAATCTCTCTTATTCAATGTTCTAATGAATTTTTTTCAATTTCAATTGTTCTTTTCTAAATTTAAAAAAAAAAAAAAACTGAATTTCATTTGTGCACTTCTGAATTTAAAATGTAAAATTTAATTATAAATTGATCTTGTCTAAATTTAAAATATAAAAACTTATTTTAAATTGTTCTTTTCTAAATTTGATATAAAAAACTTATTTTCAAATGTTCTTTTCTGAATGCAAAATAAATAACTTAATTTTCAATTGATGTTTTAAAATTTTGTATAGAAATTGCAATTTCAGTTAATCTTTTCTGAAATATTAATGAAATATAGAAATTTCAACAGTTCTTTTCTAAAATTTAAATGAAAAATCTCATGTTCAATTGTTATTTTTAAAAATTTTAATGAAAAATCTAATTTTCCAATGATCTTTTCTAAAATTTAAATAGCAAATCTTATTTTCAATTGATTTTTTAAAAAATACCGTTAAAAGTAGTGTAGTTTTTTAAGAAACACAATAAGTTTGAGCATCACTGTTCACATATAATTTTATTATGTGTATCCTTTTGGCCTGTTTTTCGTTTGAAAAAATATTTTCACAAATTGCTGATTTAAACAAAAATTTTACACACAAATACTTTCTAATTCCAAAAATAAAATTTTTAAACAAATAATAAATGTGAACAAATATAAATTTAATTTATAATTTTTTGTTTGTAAACTTTTCGGCAATTTTTACAAATCCATTTTTAAACAATTTTCTATGTACTAAAAATACTAAAAATTTCTTCCCTGTATGGAAATTTAGATGTTTTCATTGTGTTAAATAATTAAATAACTCAAATCGAGATCATAGTATAATAATAAAGTATACTCGTAAGACCAGCTGTTTTACAATTTTTTCATTGGCAAACCTCGCGGTACTGTCAAATTGTTTTTGTATTCACATGTAAAATATTTTTTGAGTTTTTTTCTCTTGCTCTCTTTCGTTCTCTCATTTTTCCGTTCAAAGCATTCTGACATTGTGGGCAGTAGTTTTACACTAACAAAATACAAGCAATTTTTGTTTTTGTAGATGTGCGAGTACTTTATTATTTTACTATGATCGAGATGTTTTCTGGCTTTGAAATGTATGAAAAAACAAGTCAATTTGTTTTTTGGAATAAACTTCTGTATTCTGCATTTTTCAATATTACATTTATCATTAAATATAAAATTTAAAATGTAGAATTTGATCCCCTATTATGAAAATATTATCCTGAAGAACAATTTTTAAACAAGAAATTAAACAAAATGTTTGGATCATTTTGATCTGTCTAACAGGAAAAGCTTAACCCGCTAACTTGGCTCATTCATCAGATATTTTTTGTTAATAAAATAGTAAAAACGCAATGAATTAAAATATACATATCAGTAGACATAGTAAAATATAATTTTCTAAAGTTTAATTTATGGAGGTTGATAATTAGCATTTTTATACGATAAGATTAGAAAAAAATCTTAAAGAACTTATTAAAATTTTTTGGACGCTTAGGGAAAAATCGTTTTTTCATCAGCCGAAGGTATTCTTAAAAATTTCCACAGACAACACTGCTCCAGCTTGAAATTTTACATGTGTAGGGAGAAGATCTGTGTCAAGATCAAATATACGTTTTTAATAATTTTAAAAATATAAATAATGTTCAAACAAAAAGTCTTCCATTTTGACACATTAGAAGTACAAAAATACGGTACTCATTTACCTCTCTAATTCACTTAATCCCATACTATTTATCCGATTGCAAAGATTAAGGTATCAATTAAAAGCTCTTACTTGCGCATTTATAAAAATAAATAAAAAAATATAAAAACTTTATAAAAACAACTTTTTTAAATATTTTGTAATTTTTAGTACAAAAAAAATAATTTTTTTTGGAAATAATTTTTTCTAAATAGTCAGCCTTCGGCCGGGCGGAAGGACTTTTAACTCTGTGGTATGTCCAAAAGCGGCTTCGCTAACGTAATTCTTCCTTTTTACTCAACTTTTTTTATAAAAATTATTTTTTTTAATGCGAGTTTCTTAGGGAAATTCGATTTTCAAAACCCTATAACTTCCAAAATATTTAATTGCGCTGACAAATTTTTACATCATTATTTTCACCGATAAAAGTACTATCAATGGCGAAAAAAATCAAATAAATTGGAGCTGAGTTAGGGAGGTCTATTTATGCCAAAAATACAAAAATGTATGATATAAATCTTTTAGGAAATACTTATAAATAATGTTCAAACAAACGGTCTTCGGACCCCCTATATCTAATGGGACCACATTTGTGAACCAATGTTCAGCCGGCTAACAGCCGATTTTGAGCCGCCGCCGACAATTTTTAGCAAAGCCGCCGCCGCCGTTAAAATTGTTCGGCGCAGGTCTTTGCCATCCGTCAAAAATACGAAAAACAGCACCTAGAATTTTTTGCTGTGTAAATGTATTTTCTTTATTTTTTGGCAAAAAATAAATCGAATGCAAGAAAAAAAGAAAAGTCGCTTTTAAAATTAAAACGACTCACAAAAAACTTCAGTTTACAATAGTTAACAACAAAAATTTCATTTTGTTTATCGTCTCTCTACATTAAACATCTAAATTTTACACAAAAAATTAAAAAGAAAGAAAGAAATTTGCAAAGATCCACACAAACTGCAAAAAAGAAAAGCAATAGAAGCCTGATACCTCATCTACGCATAGACGGCAAGCAAAAGACATACCTCCGAAAGTAATAGTGAACACCCCATCAAAAAATACAACAAATTGGAAGAAAAAAAATCCCTACAGACAGCAACTTTTCATTGCCAGGAAGAATTTTGAAGCATAAAATAGAAATATTGCAGGCGAAATAATATAATAAATCATGATTAAATTATTTTCATTGAAACAGCAGAAAAAAGAAGGTGACCAAACGGGAAAGAGTGGTGGTCAACAAAAGAAAGCATCTGCTGCACAATTGCGTATACAGAAAGGTAAGTTGGTGATTTTAGGTTTAATATTAAGAATAGTTTTTCCAAAATGTATGGTAGCAATTTTATTAATTAGTCGTTGTTATAAATAACTATATAAACTATATGCATATACTATATACTAGATAAGTTTTATGTATAGGTTAATCATTTTATCTTATTAGCCATTTAAATCATTAAACAATATTGACATGAATTCGGTTGAAGATGAAGTAATGGTTAAATCATATTTTTCATAAGAATAACATTTTTTAAATTTCTTTAAATCTATTATCTACGTAACTATCTTTTTTCACATGGTCCTGCTCTAGGAGGAAGTCAGTTGTCATCTTAACGATAACGAGGTTGAACTTTTTGTAGACAATCAGCTCCACGATTATGAGGTGGCACTTCCATTTACACACAAGTATTTTACTGATGTAAATGAGTCAGGAAACATTTTTTCTATATTTTTATATCTTTAAATATAATTCTGGTACTGACGTTCGTTCGTTCTTTCTTAAAATTTTGCATTTTTCTCAAATAATATATCTCTAAAAAATTGTGCTTTTTTTGAAAATGGGAATTTTTTAAAATATTTATCTTATCAAAAATTTGTACTATTTTAAAATTTATTTTTTATTTATTTTTTTTTTTTTAAGGCATTCACTTCTACTAAATATACATTTTGTCCCCAAAAACAGTTTTTCTTTGTACATAGTCCCCTCAAATGATGCAAATGTTTAAGTTTAGCACACAAAATCAACGGTTTTTTGTATGGCATCCGACGTAAATGCATTATTTATAATTTTTTTCTTAAATGAATTAAATTGTTGATTATTTCCTTTTATTTTTATTTTAATTATTTATTTATTTATTTTTTTTCCTTCCTATATGTGCATTATTTTTTTTTTTTTTTTTGTAAGGGGCGATAGCATCATTTTACTTGGGAATAAACCAGTTTATTGATAATCATCTGGAACTATGAAAAGGAGATTTATAAAAAATTGACTTTAAAATTTATTGTAAGTAAAGAAATAGGGCTAAAAATGTGATTCGCAGACATAAAAGAAAATTTTATTCTAAATTATTTTCTTCTGTTGATGGTTATGGTATCTGAAACATTTTAAAAGGAAATGGTATTACTTGACAGGCAAATAACTTATGATTTTCACGCTAAAGATATAAATAATTTGTTTGTAAATACTCTACAAATTCGCATTCCATTGATATTAACTTTACGGATGCGGTTAGTGGCTCGTTTTCTTTACACTGTATAGATGAGTGTGACTTGTATGAGGCGGTGTGTGAAGTTAAGTCTGAATCTCTGGGAATTGACAGAATTCCAATACGTTTTAAATACCGTGTTTCCATATATTTCCATTATATTGACATATCATGTTAATACTATATTATTTTCATCTATATTCCCTTCAGCATGGAAAACAGCACGAGTTGTGGCAATTCCTAAATCAAGAAGTGTGCAAGGTTTCGTGGATTTAAGACCTATATATATTCATCCTTCCTTTTCTAAGGCGGTTGAACATATTATGAAAGCCCTTTGTTTGTTCGTAATCGTATTGTATGCTTTCCGTCGTAAACATAATACTTCATTGTTAACTGACATGACTAATAATATTAGATTCCATTTGAATAATGATAAGATTGCGGCTTTGATATCGCTAGATTTAACAAAGGATTTCAATTCTATTAATTACTCTGTTCTGATAAAAAAAAATTAAGGGAGTCGTTTAATTTTTTTAGAATCGCTTGTAAGTTGGTTTAGTCGTATTTAACTAATCATTTTCAATTCGTTGACATATATATTCTGATTCGCTTTGCCTTTCATCTGGTGTTCCCCTGGGTTCATTTTTGGGACCTATTTAATTTGTGCTTTATATTAAAGACCTACCGTCTGAAGTTGACAATTCCTTTTGCAAATCATTTCTGTTCGCCTATGATGTAATGCTGTTGTTTAACGGTAAACTATCAATCTTATATAAATAATACCCTTCAATGTTTATGATTTTGATCAACAGATAATTATCTTTCTATTAACCCCCTTAAGACTAAGGCCTTGATATTTGGTGTTTCTGTTTGAAGGTCATATTGATAATATTAGCTGTAAAGTTTTTGGAATTCTTCGTCGACTTCATTCTACAGTTTATAATCAGATTATAATAATAAAAACGATTAGTTTGGTGGCAAACAATATTTAAGTCACCGTTAACGGTTTACTCGTTAGTATAAATGTCAAAATACTTCCAACAAAGTTGCAAAAAAGGAAGCAAGAGTAAATTCGAACGTTGTTAAAAATAGTATATTTGATTGTGAGTGATTGTTAGCAAAAAGGAGCTAACAACAAATCTAACTTAAACACTAATCTTTCCTAACTGAAGTATCTATCACACTCACACATCAGATAACTTTATTTTTATATAATTTATTATTATTTTTTTCCTTTTTATAATTATTTATATAATATATATTAATTTCTTTTATACCTGTGGTTTATATAGGGATAAATTTTCTTAACTTTTCATATTTATTGTAAATACTTTCTTGTTCAGGTATGGGAACCTAAAAGTTTGGATATGTATTGGGTTTAATTTGTATTTCACTATTAATATTTGTTTTCTGTATGTAATTCTCCAGGATTATTTCTTTGTAATAAAAATTTAGTTTGGCCTTAAGAGGCTTATTATATTACTGTTAATGAATAAATAAATAAAAATGAACTTTATTAAAAATTTACTATATTTGGTGAAATTTTGGATTTTTGATTAAATTTCGGATTTTTTGGTGAAATTTTTGTTCTTGGTACAATTTCGAATTATTACAATTTTAAGTCTCAGATTATTGGTGAAATTTTGGGTTTTTGGATTTTTTTGGTATTCTGGTTAAATTTCGAATTTTTAGTGCAATTTTGGACTTTTTGTGAAATTTTGGGTTGTTGGTGAAATTTTAGATTTTTCTTGAAATTTCGCAATTTTTTTGAAATTTGCATATTTTGGTGAAACATCAATTTGGAAGCACTAAATATTAAAAATAAATTATAACCTAACATCTGACTCATTTACAGGAATAAATTTTTTCAGAAAAGCATACAAAAAGGGTTTAGATCAGAAAGGCAACATTTTAAACAGAAAAGAAAACGCCATTAATTTTCTTCAGATTTATTTATTTTATAAAATCTTTTTGTTAGAGTTTTCCATTGTATTTACATATTTTTTCTCTTTCAGACATCAACGAACTCACCCTGCCAAAAACTTGTGCTACGGAATTTCCCGATCCTGATGATTTGCTCAATTTTAAATTGATCATCTGCCCCGATGAAGGTTTCTACAAAGGTGGTCGTTTTGTCTTTAATTTCCGCGTTGGTCCTAATTATCCTCATGAGCCGCCAAAGGTTAAATGTGAAACTCAAGTTTATCATCCTAACATCGATCTCGAGGGTAATGTTTGTTTAAATATTTTACGTGAAGACTGGAATCCGGTATTGACTATTAGTTCGATTGTGTATGGTTTGCAATATCTATTTTTGGTAAGTTTACTTCACATTTCTCTAAATAAAAAATAAATTTTATTTTATGTTTTCTTTTTTCTTATTTACAGGAACCCAATCCTGAGGATCCTTTGAATAAAGAAGCTGCTGATGTTTTGCAAACAAATCGTCGTCTTTTCGAGCATAATGTGTCAAAGGCTATGCGTGGTAATTTTGTTGGTGAAACATATTTCGAATGCTGCCTCAAGTGATATAGAAAATCAAAGGTTTTTACTTTAAGAAATGGCGTCTACCTTTTGGCCATTTTATTAGGTATTGGTGGTCGCTTATATATTAATTTAATTTTTCAGAATAATTAATTAATGCAACTTAATACAACCAACAACCAGAATAAAAATAACAAAAATACAACAAAGTAAGCTTAAATTTTTATTTGCCCATGGCGCTTTCTTTCTCTGTCTTTCTAATTCTATTTATCTAACGTTTATTATTCTGTTTTCTTGCTCTTTATAAATTTTCTTAATTATTATTTTTTTTTTTTTTACATAGTTTTAAAAAAGTCCTTCTTCAAAAAAATAATGAATATAACACACGAATGTCTTTAATAGTTTTGTATGAAAATGAAAAAATATATTTTATCTTAATTATCTTTTTATTTTTATTTTGAATAATTTTGTAATTGATTGCGACAGAAAAATAATTTTGCAAAAAGAAAACAAAAAAAAAAAAATATAATAACTCATTAATGTAATGTTAAATTAAAATAAAAGAATAATAAAACTAAAATATTTATAAACTCAGTAGATATTTCGCAAATAAAAAAGAAACGATTATAATCAACATATTTTTTATGATTAAAGAAAGTAAGTATTAAAATTAGAGATAATTTTTTAAAATAAGAAAAAATATAAATATAGAATAACAAAAAAACTTTTTTTTTACTTTATTGTAATTTTTTGCATATTGATAGATTTTGTATGTCCTTCGCAATAAGGATAAGGATATACAAATGTATAAGTTTGTCATTCGGTTTATTATTATTCTAAATAAATTCAACGCCCCATATGCTTGCCACTTGAAAATATCCTAATCGATGTAAATGGTCATTTTAATAAAGAAGAACGCAAATCTTTCGGAATAATAAACTTAGGAGCCCTTAGATACCAATTTTGAAACATATTTAATAATTTTGAAAAAATTATTAAATTAAACTACTACAGCAACGGGTATGTTATTTTGGATATGTAAATAAGTTATTTGTTCATCAATGCACATTAGAGTGTTAAATAACCGAAGAAAACAACTCAAACATTGCGTATTTGTGAGCTGTATAAAAAATATATATATTTTTTTTTCTAAATTCATATTCAGTTCTCTACCAGCGATTGAAAATTATGGCCATTTTAGAACATAAGGGGAAAGATTTGAAATCTTATTTGGAAAAATACATACAAATTTCATTTAGGAGTGGTTTAAAATAATTTAATTTTTGAGTTTTTATGAAAAAAATATTTAGCATTTCTTTATACGTTTCTCTTTTATGAATAAAATATTAAAAAATTTTTTTAGTAAAATTTTTATTTGTTTCCGCCAGAACGGCTTAAAAAGCAAAAATGCATGAGCAAAACATTTATTTATGTTTTTCCATAACACCTCCAAATTAGTCAATTTTCGATACCAATTTTAAAACTTGTCTTGGACTAAGATGTGCCTTACTCTTGATTTTCAATCAGTGGAAGGGAACTGAATTTTAGTTTTAAATATTTTTCATTATTTAGCACATTGATATGCTTCGTTTGAGTTGTGTTCCAATATTATTTATTCCAAAGAAAACACTTTCTAGGCATACTCTAAAGCAGGGGTTCTCACAAGACCCACCACATATTTAGCTGTCCGGCCAACCCCACTTCACTCAGTCCAATGGATTTGTGGACTCATCCCGAAGAAGTGGCGGAATTTCTTGGCCTTGACCTTCAGGCAGAACCCTCCGATTAGAAATATGTAACTGTAGCTGTTAGAACAAGAACAAGACCTCGCTTCGCGACCCCCTTTTGACATTGCAATGGAAGCGCGACCCACTACAACTTTGACTAATTTAAAAATCAGAAAAAATGTTATTTAAAGATAAAGTAATTTTAAAAATAATAATAATTGCGACATTGTTTTGTTTGAATATTAAGAGACTTTTTCGTATAATAAATCTAATATTCTCTGCGTCCACAAAAGATCGAATCTCTGTTTTGAGGGACAAAAGAGTGAACAAATATATTTTTACATAAAAATATATGTTGAAGAATTTTTTTTTAATAGTTCTAGTGCTTCGGAGCCAACTAGCGGATAAACTTTGCTATATTTCAACTATTTAAAATGCTTTTAAATCTGTTGATTCAAAATTAAAATTTAACGCAAGGACTTTTCGTCTTTAAATTTTTTAAGTGGTATAAGCAAATTTTCTTTATATGGCCGGGAACTTATCCATGAAATAAAAGTTTTGTGTATTCAAACGATTTTATAAAAAGTTCTTGGCTAATATATTTTATTTATATTTTTAAAAAATAAAAGTAGAATTTCAAGTAAAAAGACTATAGTTTCATCAAATTTAAGTGAACTACATAGTTATCTTTTAAATTAATTGTTTTCCCTGCCATATCGTAGTTTTCTTTATACTGTGTAATTTGTAAAAAGATGTATTTCCATTTTCAAATAGTTTCATGCTTTTATTGAAATTTTCATTTAAAATTCTAAATAATATTTACATTACAAAATTGTTCAAGAATATTTTTCAGAAACTCTTCGCGACCCCCACGAATGTCCTTACGCATTAGTTTTGGCACACTCAAGATGCTAACAACACTAATTTTCTACAATGAAAAATTCAATATATTCACTATTTATAGGATAATTGGCATAAAAAGATATATTTCAATGCAATTGTTTTATATTTACTAATTAAAAATGCCATGCCGACTATTGGATCATTACATTCCGAATATTGGGAAATACATGCCGACTACAGGCAAATTCGATGTATTTTATGAAATGTATTAATTAGTCAAATTTAGCAATAAATTTTTAGCAAAAATCTTTGCAAAATTGAAACAATATCCTAAACTGCCGACTACCGGTACACTTACACTACTTTTTTTAAAAATAGTACCAATTTTCAAAAAAGTCAACATTTTCAAAAACGTTCTAATTAAAAGAAAAAAATTTATAAAAAAGTACAATTTCGAAAAAAAACTATTTTCTAAAAAGTAACTGTTTTCACAAAAGTACTTAAATAAGCTCCAATAAAAGGTACTAATTTAAATAAGACTAAAATATTTTTAATTTTTTAGCAAAAATATTTTAAAAAAGTACCAATTTTTAAAAAATACTATTTTATAAGAAATGGCACTAATTTTCAAAAAAGTACCAGTTTTTAAAAATAGTACCAATTTTCAAAAAAGTTCTAAATTAAAAACTAAAAAAGCAATTTCGAAAAAATATATATATAAAAAAATATATTTAAAAAAAAAGTATTTTTAAAAAAAAGGTACTAATTTTTAAAAATGTACAAGTTTTTAAAAATAGTACTAATTTTCAAAAAAAAAAAAAAAAAAAACACTTATTTTCAAAAAAGTTCTAATTTAAAGAAGTTCAAATAAAAAAAACAATTTTTCAAAAATTAGCAATTTGAAATGAAATAAATTTTACAAAAAAATACCAAAATTAAAAAAAGAAAATAATGCAAATTTCCAGAAAATAGTCAATTAGTTAAAAAAGTACCAGTTTTTAAAAATAGTACCAATTTCTAAAAACAGCATTTATTTACAAAAAATGTAAGTTCTCATTTAAATAAGTTCTTCCAGTTTAAGAAAATGTACCGTAATTTCCAAAAAATTCAATTTTTTAAAAAAGAATTAATTTAAAAAAGTGTTAATTTTAAATGAATTGAAAAATGTACTTATTTTTAAAGTAAGTTTTTTTAGTGCCTGCTATAGTAGAAATAAATTTCTAAAAAGTAAAAGCATATGTGATGGAAACCACGCGATTGTCATTTCACATTCGGTTACAAAATCGCCAAATTTATTTTAGATGTGCAGTATTTCACGCGTTTTAGTCTCAATTTGATTACTCTCAAATTACTCATCACATAGTCGGTATATGTATGTATATTTTCTTATATTTAATTTATTTAACTAAATTACCTTTAACTTTCGCTTAATTTTAAAATAAGTATATTTGAGTAAAAATCTAGAAAAACGTTGTTTATAGTTTTATTTTCATGGTAGAATAACACCAGGTAGAATTACTACAGAGAATATTTTATTTATAATTGTATACTTTGTTGTTTTAATTTAATATTACGCCAAAGACATAAATCCGAGACAGCTGTTTGTCGGCCTGTATTAACACGTAAATCATAAAGTCTAAGATCAAATAAAATAACATACAAAATAAATAAAACAATTTTAAATATGTAGTGTATTGAAAATACGAAAAATTACCTTGTTATTAAACCCACATTAATGTCATCCGTTAACATGACTTTAATTAAATTATTAATCAAATTGGGAGGCAATAATTTAAAAACTGGCCTAACTCTCTCTTTGCCACATTCCACCAGTAGTGTTATGAATTGATAAACAAAATAGATTTTTGGCGATAGTTCATCAGTTGTCACGAATTGTTGAAATACTTTAAAAATATATTGCATAGCTGTTTGTAAAGATTCCTTAAGTTGTGATGGTGTTTCACGCAAACTGTTAGAATGCAAAGAAACGGAAGAGCTTAAGAGTAAACTATTTTCTGAGAGAAAATCATTTGAGCATGAATTATCTGAACCATCAGCTGTAATTTTACGCATTTTAGCAGCATTATTTAAATCATGATCATCACCATCATGAGAACGTGTACGTTTCTTTTGCAAGGGAGAATTTTGTGAACGAGCCTCTAAAGCTGATATAACACAGTAGACACATAGACGTGCTAAAACATATGATTGAGGTTCATTGATGTCATCACTAAAATAAAACAAATATTACTATTCCAAAATGTTAATAAATTATTTTTGAATATAATAAATACCCTTGACGATTGTGTATAATAGAGGGTACAACATTTGTTAATAAAGCCTCAGTGGTCTTTTCAATATCCAAATGCAAAATGGCAAATATTATATCCATCATTTTCATCATATCCTTTTTTTGGTAAGAAAATATTAATATCATTTCCAAACATGTGATTTGTTTAATATTTACCTTTTTATATTTACATTTAAGCATTTCTTCTACCAAACGTGATGCCAACCAAGCCGCCCCTCCAGCATGCAGCAAAGATTCCATTACTTGTGCTGCTCTCACAGGTACCCAACCATGTTCAACCACTGTATTCCATACATCTTTAAATTGATCGATTAATGGATTACGTGATACTAAATTTTGGGTTAATGTTAGACTACGAGATTTCAGGTTGCCTGTAGGATGTACATCATATTGCATTTTACGTATTATTTGTAACGAAAGTCCTAAACGTTCTTTGAAATTCTCCTGGGAAGACAATTCTTCGTTGCCGGGTGGCGATAAAAATTGTTGTATCATATTTAACGGTTTTAAAAATTCATCCTAATTAGGAAGAAATAGTAAATTGAAAGAATTAATAGATGAAATGTAAAATATTTCAAAAGAAAATCGATAAAATTCATCGGTCAAAATTTTCAAAGTATCACAAAAAGGTAAATATTTTCAAAATATTTTAAAAAGTATTAACTCTTAAAAAATATCAATCAAATAAATAAGCGAATAAATAGTTAAATAAATCAGTATATTTAATAGGCAAACACATTTTCTGTAATCCCTTTTACGCTCACAGTATACATCCGATTTTAATAAAAAATTTCTATAGCATTAGAAAGATGCACACAATATAAAATAATATTATTAAAATCCGTTCAGTATTTATTAGTTTTTTATTTTATTACAATCCGTTCAGTATTTTATAAGTTATGAGCAGTACAAGTTGCTACTAAAACATATACAAAAATTACCCACACAACTCTTTCAAATCAAAGCAGTGTCATTGTAGCTATTTTTTTACAAAACAAAGATAAGTTGTAATGATATAAAAACAGTGATATAGTTTTTTTTTTTTTTTCTACTTTAAATTGAAAGAGTTGTAAGAGGGGAGTAATTAACAAAATAGAAAAGAGATTAATACTTTTAAATGCTTTGTACATTTTTGTTTATTATTATATAAATAATAGGGTATTCACTCGAATATTGTTTGCTCGATAAATCGACAAATAATGGTTCGATTAAATTAAAATCAAGAATTTCGAATAAAAATTTATTCGAGCAAATTATGCCGATTAATCGAATAATTCGAGTAAAAAATATTTTAAATATTTCCTTAACTAGTTTTTAGGATGGTTTAATGGTTTAATTTATAGAGTTAAAAGTTTTACTCGATTATTCAAATAATTATAAAACTGCGTTTTCGTGTTATTTGATTATTCGAACAATGAAAAAGTCGAGTAAAATGAATACTGTAATAAATAATGAAATATGGCACACAGATTTCTTATAGTCCAAGAACGAAGAATATTGAAATTGGTTATGATGGGTCCATTATTTTACCTAGTCCCCATACAAAGCTCCTTCCGGAAAAGGGGTTTAACGATCATTAATCTCTTAAATAAAGCAAAATTTGGCACATAAAAGTTCCATATAAGTTTAAATCTGTGTTCCGAATTTCATGAAGATCGGTGCATAATTGACTTTAGCTCCCATAAAAACTCCTCTTCAGAATGTTAGTATCAAGTTAATAATCGACACAAATAAGAACCACTTTCGGGATCACCCAAATGTGAATAAATTCATATAAACCTTAGTATCAACGTAATATTCTTTATTCGTATGTTTTATTGTACACTTCTAGAAAGACGAATACCCCTCACCGAATTTTGGTGCACACAATGGTGTAGGGTATCATATGGTCGGGCTTGATAGACTATATCTTTCTTTCTCGTTTTTGTTTAGTCTTGTGCATAACGAAAAGCAAAAATATAAAAGTAAACAATTTGAATTGCGTTATGAAAGGCGTTGTTTTTATTTTTATTTTGTTTCCTTTTTATTTACATTTTTATGTAAAATTAATTATTTTATTTGTGTTATTAAATAATCTCATTTGATTGTTCTTTTATTATAAAAGTCAAAGGATTATTTTTTCACTTCTATATTTTTTGAGCAAAACTAAAAGTAAAAAGTGTCCGAAAAGGAAAAAATTGCCTAAACGAAAAAATCACCATAAAAAATCGATAGTATAAAAAAACGCCAAAATGAAAAATATTATCAATACAGGACAAAATCTCCAAAACGTAAAAAATCACCAAAATAAAAAGAGTTATCAAAATAAACAACATAAAAAAATCGCCAAAAACCGAAGAGAGTTATTACGGTTTTCTGAGTTTTATTAGCCCTTTCTGCTTAAGAATTTTAGGAGAAAAAAGGAGTTGATTTATTTAAATACACATATGTTATTGTTAGCTTTTATTGTTCACACATTTTGCCTGAAGAAATCGTTAAAATTAAAAAAAAAAAAAATAAGAAAATAGCCAATAAGAAAACATCGTCAAAATGGAAGATTTATTACAGTTACCTCCCTGCTTAAGAATTTTAGGAGAAAATTCACAAGTGCTGTTTTTTGTATTTAACCTCTATTGTTATGTTGGCTATTTCATTGTTTTCCAGAACGAAAGAAATCAACAAAATCAAAAAAAAAAAAAAAAAAATGGAAAAAAATCGCTAAAATTATAAATAAATCATCAAAATGACAAAAAAAAATCGCCATAGTAAAAAAATATAAAAAAAAAAAACAATATATTTTTTTTCTGAAGAAAGATGTTCCTTGTTACTGTGTAAGATTATTAAAAGATTACCCTCACCACCATAAAATAGTACTGTTTTTATGATGGTAAGGGTCAAAGTATATACCATAGAATAGAACTAGAAGTTTATGTGAGAGCCACCCTATACTAAATTTTCAAAAAATTTACTCATTTTTTTGAAAATACAAAAACAAAATATATGTGACTACATGTATTTTGTTTTTGTTTGAATTAGGTTTCTGACAATTGAATTAGGTTTTTTTCTCTCACATAAATATCTAGTTGTTAATCTATGATCTATGGCATGATACAACAACTAAAGGTAAAATCACTAGAAAGTTTGTTCTCAATTTCATTTACCCTGAAAAGTCAAACACATATAAAGCAAAAGAAAATGTAAAAAAATTAAACAAAACTTCAAATAGGAAAAAAAAATATTTTCAATTTGAAACAAAAAATTTTTTTAACAAATTTTTTTCAACAAAATTTTATCAAAAACAAACAAATATGCTCAAATATATTGTGTCTGGTTCCCCAAATGTTCATACAGCCTTCCCAATATGGAATTCCTCATTTCAAGAAGTAATTCAAATAATATAAGTACACACATGTAAACCAAATATTTTATATTTTTTCATTCTTGATTTTTATTTTTTCTTTCCATTTTAAGTTTTTTTGACTTAACAAGAATTCAAATTGAAGTCTCTCTCTAGTGATTCTACCTTCTATCATTATATTATGATCTATGGTATATACAAGTAGTCCGACTCTTTGACATAGGTACCTAACTCTAAGAGTGTGTTAGTGAAACAGTACCTAACTCTAAGTATGTATTAGTAATAAAAACTTTAATGTATTGGTGCTTTTTAATTTTCCCAACATACACAGAGTTTTATAAAAATGGCTTAAATTAAAATTTGTTTGAATTTTCAATACGAAAAATAGAAACTCTGTTCTACAAAATAATTTCTAAAACTATTAAAATAAAATGTCAAAAATAAATAAAACAAATTTTTTGTAGTTTGTGCAAAATGGACCAGAATATGACATAAAAGTGCTTAAATAGTGTTTAAAAAAATTGTGAAATTATTTGAGTAAGTGTAAAAACGCGTAAAAGTGCTTAGTTATTCCAAAATTTTCATGTAAAAGTTTTGTGTTTTTCTTCTTTGTTTATAGTTCTCTCAATTCACATGGAACCTATACATGTGAGAGAGCAAATTCAAAAATAGACAGTCGGACTACTTTGTATACTTTGGAAAGGGTATTCTGTAATTAAGGTATTTTTTTATAGTCTTTATAAAAAAATAAATAAAAATATCGAAATTTTAAATTTTTAATAAAATTTTAAGTTTTTGGTGAAATTGCGAATGTTCAGGTTTTGGCAATATTTTAAGTTTTTGGTGAAATTTTAGTTTTTAGTGAAATTTCAAATTTTTGGTAAAATTTTGAATTTTTGGTTAAATATTCAATTTATCGTAAAATTATGAATTTTTGGTGAAAATTTGAATTTTTAGTGAAATTTTAAAATTTACAGAATTTTTGTGTAATTTTTATAATTTGGTGGAACAATAATTTGAAAGCACGAAATATATTAAACAAAAAGTATTCTCGCAAAAAACCCTCTACTTAATTTGAGGGTAAAACATGTATATATCATATTTTTTAAATTTAAAGGCAACACTATTAGAAAAGAACATCTGACCCATAATATAACTACAGAAGGCATAGATCATAGAATAGAACTAGAAATTTATGTGAGAGCCACCTTATACTAAATTTTCAAAAAATTTACTCATTTTTTTGAAAATACAAAAACAAAATATATGTGACTACATGTATTTTGTTTTTGTTTGAATTAGGTTTCTGACAATTGAATTAGGTTTTTTTCTCTCACATAAATATCTAGTTGTTAATCTATGGCATAGATTAACAACTAGATATTTATGTGAGAGAAAAAAACCTAATTCAATTGTCAGAAACCTAATTCAAACAAAAACAAAATACATGTAGTCACATATATTTTGTTTTTGTATTTTCAAAAAAATGAGTAAATTTTTTGAAAATTTAGTATAAGGTGGCTCTCACATAAATTTCTAGTTCTATTCTATGACAGAAGGTATAATCATCAAAAATTATATTCTCAATTTTATTTACCCTGAAAAGTCAGTCACACATAAAACAAAATAAAATTTAAAAAAATCAAAACAAAACATCAAATATAAAAAGTTTTTTTCAAACTAAAAATAAAATTCTTTGTGGTTAAATTTAATATAAATTTGTAAATTCTTTTAAAAAAAGCAAATATCCATATAATTTTTTGTGTAAAATTTTTGAAAAGGAGAATTCTGCTGCTG
Organism: Protophormia terraenovae; assembly: GCA_951394005.1. Classification (NCBI taxonomy): domain Eukaryota; kingdom Metazoa; phylum Arthropoda; class Insecta; order Diptera; family Calliphoridae; genus Protophormia; species Protophormia terraenovae. The sequence goes on along the minus strand of OX596075.1, from coordinate 113,870,700 downwards.
ATGAATTTATTTATCTTTGCAAAAAAACTTAAAATTTTAAGAACAGGCAATTGTTTTATATTTCTTTTATTTCTAATTTTTTTCTTTTGTTTTTCGGTTTTCTGACTTTACAAGAATTTCAAATGACAACTCTCCCTAATGATTCTACCTTCTGTTCTTATATCATGATCTGACCCATTTACACTATAACATTTTTTTTCAGAATAGAACACAAAAGAGGGTAAAAGGCAGAATAAAGGTTACGTTTTAGTTAGAAAAGAAAACGCCATAAAACAAAAACCCTTTTGCATTTCAGGAGTAAGTATAGATATTTATCTTATTTTTTGTTTCTTATCTATCACTTACCTTTTTAACTGAATGCATATATGCACACAAAAATGATGCAGCACAAACAGAAAATGAAAACATACGTCTCTTAATGTTATCCAAAATGTTCTTGACATCAGCCGATGACAAAGTTTCCTTTTCCCAAGCTAATAGGACATGATAAAGGACACCCGGTAAATTAAGACAAATTTCCTGCCAAGTAATATTGCTAAAAAGAAGAATCAAAATTACAAAATTAAGTGAAATGAAATATTCGGGCATTATATTGCAATTTTTAGAAATTCTATCAATTTATTTATTTACCATAATAAATTCCCTTAAAAATGAACTTACGTATTTTTCAATTGAACTTCTGGTTTACTGAAACTTAACAGCAGCTCATCGACAATATTTTCATCACATAATGCTAGTATATTGTGATAATTTTTGGGTTTATTACGTTCAACCATATAAATGCGTACCCATTTTTCAAAGAAACTATCACCATTTTCCGATATTAAAGCCTATTTCAAATTAAATATACAAAATATAAAGTTTAATCAATTTTTTTACAATGAATTCAAATTTGTATTTATAATCCCTATTTACATCTGATCCATATGTTTGTACAATAGAGGTTAACATCAGAAATGAGACATCAAATAAAGTAGAGCGTATTATAGAGGGTTTACCAACTTCACCGGGCATTTGTTTGGAATTCTCATTACATTGTATTAAACGAGAGATAAACGTTTTTAAACGTCCTTCTACCGTGGCCACGGAAAGTATTAAATCAAAGCTATTTCCTAAAATAAAAATAATAAAAATTTATAAAAGTTTTAGTTGAATGTATTTTTTTATAAGTAACTAACCCACTAATACTTGACATAAAACACCCAATAAAGCTTCCTGAACTTTATTATAGTCCGTACTCAATGTTTTTAATATACCCGATAGTGGAACCTCTGCTCGTATTATGAAATTAATAATTGAAGGTATATTTCCGGCTTCACGTTTTTGCAGCAACATAGAAACTTCTTCTCTTTGAGCGGCAAAATGTTTGACATGAGCTTCATTAACCAAATGTTGTTTGGTCCAATCATTTAGTAAATATTCAATAATATTGCAAGAGCATTTAGAATCCATAAAATCTAATAAAAGATTATCCTCCAAGAGCATTTCTAAAGCTTCAACTACTTCGGGTATATAATCGGGAGGATTTTGATCACCAGGAGCTTAATTAACATTAATGAGAATTGTTTTTTATTCACTTTTAATAAATTGCTTAAAAATTTACCTCTATTAAGAGCATGTAATTGTTTAATGATCTGAGGTACTTTAAAAAATGTAAATGCACCCCACATGGTATCATGACTTGTCTCCACCACATTACTAAGCGACACAAATCCTGCGCGTATTATTTCATAAAACAAACGAGTATTCGAGAATTTCTTAAGCCTTTGCAACATTTGCATTTCAGCCACATAATATGAGGTATCATTGCAAGGATTTAATAAAACTTCCACTGCTAAAAGGGGTTGTACACAGTAGGCAATGGGTTCGGGTAATTGTTTAACATCCAAAGTTTTCATTTCCAAATGATGTACATCTATGTAGGCCAATTGCTGCAAATATTTCTCAATACCAGGATGCGAAGGTGTAAAATTGGAATTTGTTAAAGAGGTCTTAATAGTGGCATAGTTTTCGCGTATTTTACTATAGTATTCCAAGTCTTCTTGACGACCCACATATAAAATGGCCAAAAGAAATTGATTTTTTACCAGTTTTTCAATCACCGTACAACATTGATCAAGCATATACGATTGTTCGGCACTAATTTCTCTATTCATTTCATAATTAGTGGCCACCATAGCAAATATTTGCATTAACCAATTGACCAATGAAACAATTGCACCAGGCAATATGGATTCTTCGGTTTTTGTACTATTGTTGGAGGGTAAAAAACAAACATAAAAATTACAATTATTTTTTAATAAAGTTCTTAGCAAATTATTAATATTTACCGACATGTAACACCATCTAAAATGGAATTTAAAAAATCCAAAAGAGATGTTATACAATAAATACGTTCAAAATATTCATATTTTGAAATACGCCTCAATACAGCAGAATATGAAACCAAATGAGCACAAAGAGAATGTTTAAGATAATTCAAAACCAACTGAAAGTTATTAAAAATTTTAAAATATATATATTTTGTGGATATTTAATTTAAAAAACTTACAGGATTTGCTGTAGAACCTATTAAGGCCTGTTGTAATATACAATCGGATAAATTATAAACATCTCCACTGACACCCCTGGGTAAAACCTAAAATTTATTTTAATTATAACAGCAAATATTGAAAAACTAATCAGTTTTCTGTCTTTTATAAATCATCATTAAAAAAATAAAAATAAAATTGTTTTGTTTTTCCCATCTAAGTACAATTTCTTTTCTTCATATATTTTGTATAAAGTTTTTCTTAAGATCTATATTATCAACTTCTATTATGAAATTAATGTTAAGTTCTTTGTCGCGTCCTATTTTATTACAAAATTTAAGACAATTTAATAAAATACCATGTGCTACGGTTTCATATCAGTTCAAGGTTAACAAACCCGTTTACTACCCTAATCGTCAAATCGAAATGGAACGCATGGTAGAACAACAAAAATCTCAATTGGTTCCCGAGCAAGAAGAAAATAAACCTTTACCTAAAGATTATTATTACAAAGTATTGGGTGTGCCTAAAACAGCCTCTTTACAACAAATAAAGACAGCCTATTATGCTTTGGCAAAACGTTATCACCCAGATTTAATAAATTCAGAAAATGCTCCACAATATATATCGAAACGGTTTCAAGAAATTACAAATGCATATAATGTTCTTACAGACGAATCGGTACGTTCAGAGTATGATGAAATGGGTGAAATAAAAAACGAGGAGTCATTTTTTAATAAAGTCTCAAAGTCGGGAAATAAATTGCTTAATACCACGACAAATAAATTGAAAGAATTCATGGGCTTTAGTGATACCAATACAATTATGGCGGCAGCTAAAACTGAAGGTAAAATGATAAATAAAAACTTTATTATTTTTGATGAGTAGTATATAAGCCATATTTGGCCCTATGGGCTTGGTTTAATTGAAGTAAATAAAAAAAATTCGTGTTTTATTAAGGATTAATTTCAATTTAAATGAAATCAACAATATTCCACATTTCATAGCAAAATATTTTTGATACTTTATTTTCTCTTTCAGCTCCACTTCCTCAATTAAACAGCAATATTGAACAGAAACTCGATATAACATTTATCGAATCTGTACATGGTGTAAAAAGAAACATTGAATTTGCCTATTTGAAAAAATGTCCCTCCTGCAATGGAAAATCGCAACGTATGGCTGGTCGTGCAAATCCTGAACCTTGTCGCAAATGTAATGGAAGCGGACAACTATCAAAGAAGACTGCCACATATACATCTTTAACTGTTTGCGATCAATGTCATGGTAAACGTTACATTAATCGTAATCAGTGTGAACTATGCGACAGTCGTGGTTTTGTGCAAGAGTCTACCAGGGTTACGGTTCATGTACCAGCCGGTGTAAAGTCTGGGGATGTCATTTCAGTCGAGAATCCCAATACAAAACAAAGAATCAATTATCGTTTACAAGTTAAAGAATCTGATTACTATAAACGTTCGGGTAACAATATCTTAACGGAAAGGTATTTAAATCTAACAGAAGCTATTTTGGGTGGTAAAATTAAGGTTCGTGGCATTTATGATACGTTCGAGGTGAAAATTGAGCCTGGCACGGAATCACATACAAAACTGACCATAAAGGGACGAGGTATTAAGGGCAGAGATTCTGTGGGTGATCATATTGTTACCATCAAAGTGCGAATACCACGTCAATTGACCATGAAACAGAGACAATTGATTTTGGCTTTGGCCAAGACCGAAGAACAAACATTTGAGCGTGGCTTTTAGGAGAGTTGGTCCCAATTTATTTCATGAAATTATTGTCACACTAGCACAGTAAAGAATTTATTTTAAAATCAAATTATTCATGTATATTTATAAACTAAGATTAATTTCAATAAATTTTATATAAAATGCATTTAAAATTTTTTTAATCTTACATTTTTGATATTTATGCCCCACTGTGAGTCAGACCAACGTTCACGCCAGGCTACATGTATCAATTTTAAGATTTTATTTTCCTTCATAATTATTATGTGCGAAAAAAGTAATTATATTTTATTGTATTTATTTATTAGTTTTTAAAACATTTTGCACTAGAAAAAAAATTTGCAAGAGCTACAGGAAAAAAAAACTATAAACAAAAATTTGACACTTGCTAGAGACAGCAGCCGTCAAGCAGTTCCGTTTTGTTTTATTTAACAGTTGTTTTTTTAGTAGTAAATTTTTAAAGATATTTCTTCTTTTAATTGTACAACAATACTTTAAAAATTATTAGATGAATAAAGAAAATGTATGAAAACCACTTCTTTTATATAATTAATTCGAACGCTGTGGTTTTTGATAGAGTTCTATAGTTGGAACAATTAATCCTTCGACTTTTTTTTTATTTTTAAAAAGTAGATTTTTTAACATTTCGACTTTTTTCAGATATTTACTTTAAATAAAGAACTTTTTTACTGTTTTCGACTTTTTAAGATTCTTAGACTATATGGCATGAAGAAAGTCGATCGTTTGATTATTAGAAAGTTGATTTAGAGAATCCTAGTTTTTATCTTAGTTTTGGAACTCATTCAGCTCCTTATCTTATTTTAAATAGTAAATATTTCCTCATATTTATCCGATATAACATGACACTTTTGACTGATACTTATTCACTAGTTTGAACAAAAAAAGTTAAAATTTTAACTTAAAAAGAGTAATAGTTTTCAAATAACGTACCAATTGTCAAAAATGGTAAATTTTTTAATTAAAAAAAATATATATATGTAGATATATTTAGCATTTCTATATGTATTTTTCTCCGAACATTGTAGTTTTTACTCCTTCCATATGCCACCACTCAATAAATCTCCAATCCCAATTCCGGAACGTGGATCCAAATTTGAGAACCGTTGAAATATAAAACGATGCGAAAAAAGGAAATACAAAATTCTTATGTTTACTTTTCCGTCGGTTAACAGCATATTACGAGCCGCCGTAACGGGTAGTCTCCACTAGAGATGAGATGATGTTAAAACATCATGTTAAAATTATATGCTCAAATTTCAATGTTTTCAATATGGCGTAAATGCATTCATGTTAATTTCTTTCTCATTGTTTTGTTGTTGTATTCTTCGCACATGCAAAAATTTTTTTGTGTGTGTTAGTAAAAAACATTGTGTGTGATGCTTGGTGTTTAAACAGGGTTCTTTTAACATTTGCTTTAACAACCGTGTTTAAACATCGTAAAAATTAACATTAACATCAAGTTGAACGGTCTACATTTACCATTAACATGATGTTAGTGTTAATGTTAAATATTTTATGTTAGGTGAGAACCACGGGTTAACATTGTTCGACACAGGTCTCTGGTTGTTATTAGTTTATTTCCTTATTTTTCCTCTAACCATATTAAAAATAATAATTATTAAAAGAATATTAGTTAAAATATTTAATTAAATTAGCTCGGTCATAAAAGTGAAGTATTGTGTGTAATTACAAAAGTAAACATAAATAATTGTAAAATTTAAAAGAAAACAAAGACAAAAAACTATATTTATTATATTTATTAGCAAACAACAACAATGAACAAAAGACAACATATTTTTTCCCCTTTTTTGTTTTGTCTTCATATTTTGATTCTTCATAGAGTTGCCAATATATCAGATTAGCAAAACAAAAACATGGTAAAGGAATTAAAAAAAAATAATAGCTAATTATACTATTCCTAAAAAATGTTATTATTTTTTGGTGTTTTTAAAATAATAATAATTTTTTTATTCATTCATATAGTTTTTAATTTTTCTTATTGCTGTTTTTTGTTTTCTCTTAATAATTATAATAAAAGTTTGGCAACTCTAACATTGTTTTCTATTTTCCTTTTTGCTTAAACTCAGTTCTGATTTTTTTTACGTCTTGTTGCTTTTGTTTGTTGGTTTTTTTCTTACTTTGGCTTTTGTTGTTGCAATTGCTTTGCTAGAGTTAAAAAAATACGCGAAAAAACATAAAAATAAATACTAACTGCGCCTTTATAAAAAAATAAAAATTTAAAGAATTATTAATTAATATTTCATATTTTAAAGTGTGCAAAAGAATTAAAAAAGTGTAAACATAATTAAGGATTATTTAGAGATTGTGAAATCTTCACTTGTTTTGTTTTTATTGGTGGGGTAAGTAACTGGAAGATGAACAATGTCTATATGCATGTACTATGCACAATAATGTATGAGGAATTTATCAGTTGTTTTTTTTTTTTCATTATTTGGTGTTATAATTTAAGAATAATTATTATGTACGATTGTTTAAACTGAAGGTAAATTTACTTTCTATTGTTTTTGCATATTTAGTTTTGTTTGTTAAAAATAGAAGGAATTTAGTAATTTTGTTTGTGTTTAATAGAAGAAGAAGGGGGTGTTGTCCCAAAAATCTAAGAAAATAGTTTTCGTTAGAAATATTTTAAATTTTTTTACCTTAATCTTTAATTCACTAAATAATTGTTGAAAAAAGCACATTAAATTTCACTTTAATTTTGAATGTTTTAAATTATAATAATTCCATGTCAATAAAATTCTAAAGAAATTTCCATTACCCATAAATAGTACTTATACATACATATTACATATTAATACTAATTACTCCTCTTAAATACAAGTCGCCTATCCATTTAAATTAATCTTTATACAATTTAAAATGTCTTGAAGACGTGTAGCCAAAATTATAATTGGTTCAAGCTCGAGTCCCCAAAATTACTTTTTATTAATTTGTTAGAAATCACAAACTTCTTACGTTTGTTTTAATTTAATTTTCCACATTTCAGCTAAAACAACTTATTATAGAAATTATTAAAGCAAATAGGAAAATAAATTATTTGTAAAACTTAGCTGAAGTCGTTTAAATGATGAGCCTTTTGTTTCGACCAGACATGGATGCTGGTGAAGTTTTTGTAAACTTCAATCAAAATGTAACGTAAGTATTCTTATTTTAAACTATGTATATAATTTATTTTTTAATAAATTAATTTTTTTAAATAATTATAGATCTTTGGCTGTAGGTACCAAATCTGGCTACAGTTTATATAGCTTAGGATCTGTAGATAATACTCTAGATAAAATCTATACATGTCCTACAGAGGAAATATTTCTAATTGAACGTTTATTTGAAAGTTCATTGGTGGCCATTGTGGCTCAAAGAGCTCCCAGAAAATTAAAGGTACTGCAAATATAAAAACAAATCCAACAGTTAATTACTATATTGTATTACATATACAGGTCTGTCATTTTAAGAAACAAAGTGAAATATGTAATTATTCGTATTCGAATTCAATTTTGGCTGTTAAACTAAATCGTGAACGTTTAATCGTTTGTTTGGAAGAAAGTCTTTACATTCATAATATACAAGATATGAAAGTAGTACACACTATACGCGATACACCTTGTAATTCTGCCGGTTTATGTGCTTTGAGTTCCTCCTCGGATCATTGCTATTTAGCCTATCCGGGTAGTGTAACGTCTGGAGAAGTTCAAATATTTGATGCCATTAATTTACATGCAAAAACTATGATACCAGCTCATGACAACCCTTTGGCTGCGCTGGCATTTAGTCCTTCGGGCACTGAAATTGCTACAGCCAGTGAGCGTGGCACTGTTATACGGGTATTTTCTTCATTGGATGGCACTAAACTTTTTGAATTGAGGCGTGGTTTGAAACGTTGTGTCTCCATTGCATCTTTATCTTTCAGCACTTGTGCAGAATATTTAGTCTCTAGCTCGAATACAGAAACTGTTCATATATTCCGTTTGGATCGTACTACTACCGAAAGCCATGATACTAAACAAACTTCGGAGGATTGGATGGGGTAAGTAGTAATAAATTTGGGGCAATTATGTACAGCATTTAGAACATTTTGTAAATGGGAGATGTTATACTTTTTTGTTATCTTTTATGGTTTTGGTAGCTTTTTGTAATTGTTATTTACTTTCTTTTTTTAATTTTATGTACATATTAAACATTCATTACAATATTATCATGCTTTATTTTAATTTTTTTTATTTATTTTATAATTTTCTTTTCTACTTTTTTTTCAAACATGTACCAAATCTCTGTATGTTCTTCTACATCAATCACCAATCACTTTACTGTCTATATTTTTTGTTGTTTTATATATGTTGTACTCTTTACCTCAAATGTATTTCAAAAAACATATAAACCGTACACTCTCTCACGTATTTCGATTGTATAATCACCAATCGATATCACCTATCAATCAACCAACTCGTACACTGCACAACATAAACTGTTTTCGTTTTGATTTTAATCCTGTTGTTCACACACTTTATCCACATCCAAATCATCTTATCTTCACATCTCACATTTCAAAAAAGTTACTCGTTTTTTAGATTTCTTAGCAAGACGGTATCCAGCTATTTGCCAACCCAAGTTACAGATGTTTTCAGTCAAGGTCGTGCTTTTGCTTCGGTTACTCTACCAGAAGCTGGAGTAAGGCGTATGTGTGCCATAACGAAAATTCAAAAGCAATTAAGGTAAGGTTTAGTTAATTCAAATATATCGAACCGTTACACAGTAAGGCCGATCGCAATAATTTTGTTAAAACTTTTGTATCTCTTAAATTACTGGATATATCGAATTGAAAAATACGGCTTGAAAGAATTGTAGCTGTATTTCTGAAAACTAAGGTGGTTAATTATATTTTTTATTTCCAACATTTTTGCGATCGAACCCACTATAAGTTAATTAAAAATTAATTTAATCGTTTTTTTTTTTTTTTTTTTTCTTTAATTTTAACTAACTAAAATTATTAATCCTTTATAGACTTCTTATTGCTTCCCAAGACGGTTATTTATATGTATATTCAATACCTTCAGTAGAAGGTGCTGAATGTCAATTGATCAAAAAACATGACTTACGTCTTGATGACTGTTATGCCATCGATGTTCGAGGTAATTTTTATTAAAGTTTACCGTTTCCATTTTTATTTACTTGTTTTTATTTATTTTATTTAAAATTTAATTTAAAAATTATTCTTTTTTGTTTTTAAATTTATACAAAACTCTAGTTAATTCTTCACCATCTTTAGGTGTAGCTGCTGCAACAGCTGGTGCTACGGGTACAACAAATCCCTCTCCAAGTTCTACTGCTGGTACTTCTTCTTCTAAAGAAGAAGCCAAATCGTCATCTTCATCAAATAGTTATGCTGCAGCTGTTAAAACAGAAGGAGGAAGTAATACTAGTTCTTAAATAGTTTATTTTTTAATATATACTTTTTAATTTCTTATAACCTCTTAAAAAAAGAAAAATAATAATAAATTTACATCACTTTTTTGGTTTTTTAAAGACACCACTGAAAAATAGTAATAATTTAAAAATAATAATTACTACATGTCTTCTTTTAGCTTTTATTAGTTTGGTATTTGTTCCATATTTATAGCCACTTGATAATTATATTTTCATTATTTTTATAATTATAATAAACTCATAGTTGAAGTTGCTTTTTACCTTATTATAGATTTTTCATTTTTAGTTTGAGATTAATTTTTAAAATTTTGTTTATTTTTCCCATTATTTTCTTTTTATTATTTTTTAACTATAAAAAAATGTGCAAGTGATTTTGAAAAACAAAAAGTTAAAAATATTTTTAAGACTTTTTAATTTGTAAGTTTCTTATTTGCAATAAATAATTCTAAAAAAATAAAAAAAATTTTTATTTTTTATTTTTAAATTAAATTTTTACATTTACACACTTTTTCACCCACATACACACTCAGCATATCCCATAAAAATACCCACCATCATTTTGTTTTTCTACTAAACAAAAGTATTTTTAATTCAGTAAAAAAATATTAGTCTTATCACATTATTTAATTAACCAATATTAGTATTTAATAAAATACATACACATTTAATTATATATAAAAGGAGAATAACGATCTACATAAATCAAAATTTATAGTTTCAAATATTTTTAATAATTATGTTTTTTTACTTTTATCCTTAACACGTATTCAGAGAATTAAATATTTTATATAGCTTTAAAGAATTTTATTTAATAAATTCATTTAAAATGTGTAAAAAAATGTAATTGTTTTTATAGAAAATACGAAAGTATCATAAAATTATTTTAGGTCCTAATTTAATGCATCAAGCAAATTGTTTTAAAACTACTCAAAAATATTTAAAAAAATAGTAATTTTGATACACATTTTATTTTCAATTTGTTGTACTAAATTAGACCTTAAATTAATTTACTTTCCAAAATACTAAAAAAAATGTTCGTATTAAAATTATTAATACATACATATTCTAATATATTTATATTCAAATCAAATTGCAAAATAAATCCATTGGCTCAAAATCAAAATTGGTAAAAAAAATTATAATTCATATAATTTAAAAAATTTTCAAATCGAACTGCAACGTTGATTTTTATTATTTGAATCCGCTTCGAAAAAAGAACCATTTAAATTTATATGAATTAAACTTTCAAAACATCACATGATTCTCTATTATTAGAAAAAATTTAAACCGTCATCCCTGTTAGATACTAAATAATTATACACATTAGAAAGTTTTTAAATTCAATAACTAAAATTTAGCATTATTTTAATTAAGTTTTCTAATGTAAATTAATATATACACAATACAAATATCTACACAGACACATATATATATTTTTTGTACAAAAAAACAAATTTAAAGATTTACAAAATCCATGAAAAATAAAATTATGAAGTAGTTTTCCTAATTTTATTAACTCATAAAATAATATTAATTAACTCGTATAAGAAAATTTCGAATAAAAAATATTAAAAAAAAAAAAAATTAAAATTGTTTTCTTTTTTATTAACGGAAATTAATGTACTGCTTTAAGGCGCTTATGTAGAACTATATACAGCTATAATTAAATATTTTTAACCGGGTGGTTCTGCTTGAACCAATGAAAATACTTTTAAAACCCCAAATACATCTATTTATCTTTTATATAATTATTACATAGGAAAACACAGTTCCTATAATCCCTTTTTTGCACAAAGTATACAACCGATTTTAATAAAAAAAAAAAAATATTCAATTAGAACGCTTTTTCTTAGAGATATGCAGAATAAAACATTTCGAAATTGTTTGAAACTTACTTTAAGTGTCTTGTATTGCTAAAGTTTGTTTTAAAATTAGGAAAAGTGTTAATGGCTTTTTGTAGATCTTACAAAATAACTAAAAAATTCTAAATCATTCGCGTAAAATCTCATTTAAAACTAAAAAACGTAAAAAAAACTGAGTCGACTTTCGAGGATTTTTGGATTCATTTTAATTTTGCACTGACAAAGACTTAGGAAATTCAATTGTAGTATAGTAAGTAGAGTTGTGTCGTTCATGAACGAATCGATTCAATTGAACGAATCAGTAAAATGAACGATGTTGATTCGTTCTTTATTTTTGATTCATATCGTTCATTTTCAATTGTTTCAGTTTCATCTGTTGTCTCATCATTCAAACATGAATCGATCAGACTCAGTTTCATTTGTTGTCTATAAACTCACACACTCATCGTTCAGTCTGATCAATGTTAAAAAATGAGCGATGAACGAAATGAATCATTTTACAATTTTGAACTATGTGAACGAAACAGTAAAATGAACGATTATGCCCAACTCTAATAGTAAGTATCCGTTTACTATCCGTTGAAAAGTTATGCGGTAAAAAACAATTTATTATTTTTGATAATTTGCTGTTTTTTTTTATACAAAATTTGAGCCATTCAGTAAATTTAAATTTACAGGCCAGAATTTTAAAGACGAATTGATTACCTACAGTATATATATTTCGTTGATGTCAGGAAACCAGACATGGGATAGCATCTACACAAACTTTCTAAAATATTTCTAAAAGTAAGTTTTTCGCTACTGACAAATTCCGCTTTTATATAAATTATCCAAAATATAGCGTAAACCGGATTTATTAATAAATTACACGTCCGTGTCAAAATGACATGAAAATTTTTACCAAATTTTTAAATTTTGTTTGAAATTTTTTCAGTGTAAGATATGATTTTAGATCATCGAAAAATATCTATAAAGTATGATTTTAATAATTAAAATTGATATTATGAAAAAAAAAAAAAAAAATAGAAATGTTATTTATATCGGCTAAAGCGGCATTCATCTCTAAACTTGTTTTTCTTGCTGACAACTATCGCGAAGTATAAATGATGTTAATATTGGTGTCAAATGAAAGCATTTTACTTGCTTAATACTTAAATTCAGATGGCGTCAAAATATTTTAAGGATTAAAAATTGTATGGACCAAAAAACATGTTCTTACCCTCAAAAATCAACCCCACATATTTCGAATTATAGTTTAAATTTTTGTAATATATTACTTGTTATGAAATAAATAAATAAATAAATAAATAAATAAATAAATAAATAAATAATGAAATCAATTTTCGATGTAAAATTTATCCTCAAATAAGAAACAATTTAAAAATTTTACTAAAATTCACTTCTAAAAAAATTAAAATCACGCTTTTGTTAGGAAGACTATATTTTCCAAACTAAAATCGATATTCACTTAATTTTTTCAGCAAATGATCCCAAGATATGTCTTTTATTACTCATAATTTTGCAAAATTTTAAACCAATGTTGTTTTTTATTTTACTACTTATGAAATTGTGCAAAAAATAAAATTGCAATTTTTTTTTCAGTGTATTTCGATAAATATTGAAAATTCTGTAATAATTTTGACATGTGCTGATAGTACTTTAGAAGTTCTATAAAATCACTTTGTTTCCATTTTGATAAAGTCAAAGCTCTATTTTTAATATATATATATTTTTTTTTAAGTTTTAAATTCAAACCTCCAAAGATTTTGCACGCATTGATAAAGATGATTATTGCAAACAGATTTTATATGCATAAATAGTCGTTAATAAAAGCACAAATCAACATTAGTTAGAAGGAAAAAAAATATAAAATTATTTTTACTCAAAATTTTAAAATTTTTTGATTTTCCTCATATACAAGCCTCAAACAAAAGAATGACTCAAATTATTAAACACTTCTATTTTATTTCTCATGCCTATGATACAACTTTCCCAATTCAAATCAGTGTCGTTGTTTTTTTCACTTTTATATTGAAAGAATTTGAAGAGAGGAGTGATAAATAGAATTAAAAAGAGTTTAATTATTTAAATACAATATTATGATATTGAAATTTCGAAATATTTGTTTCGAATCATAATTTTATGGAAAAACTATTTTATAATAGATTACTAAAACGATTATCAAATGTGAACATTTTTATCACCTAGATGATATCGTTTTAATATCGTTACAATTTCCTTTGGATTATTTTGTTGCTTTTTTGAATATTTAAAATAAGAAGATTGTTTTGTAATTTTTGAGCAAAAATAAGTTATTTTGGGATTTTAATTTTTTTTAATAAGTTATGCTATTGTTAGTATTGTATTGTAATACACAAAAAATCGCGTAAATAAAGAACTGAAACCAAAAAAGAGAACTCGCTAACTAGGATTCTTTTAAGCATATCTCCGTAATGTATGAACCGCTCTTGCTGAATTTCAATAGAAAAATTCGAAAGGATCGTTTGATATATATTATATATGCCAGTTATCGGTGGGCTTCATAAACGCCATTTCAACCGACACACGGAAGGACGGACATGGTCCTATCGTCATCATTTCTTACAAGGATCCCGAAAATATCAATTTTTTTGCTCTCCGACGAAAATTGTGGAAATTACAAACGGAATGACGAACTTTACACCTGTGGTGAGGGGTATAAAAAATCGTTAAAAAGGAAAGGCAAAAATAAAAAAAAAACAATTGTCAAAACGGAAACAAATATCTAAAAAACATCAATTTAAAAAATAGTCCAAATGAAAAACCGCTAAAAGGAAAAAAAATATACTAAAAGGAAAAAACTTCTACGTTGGTAATAAATATTGTGTGATTCTTGGTGTTTAATCATGGTTCTTTTAACATTTGCTTTAACAGCAGTGTTTAAACATCGAAAAAATTAACATTAACATCAAGTTGAACGGTCTCCATTTACCATTAACATGATGTTAATGTTAAATATTTTATGTTAGGTGAGGACCACGAGTTATGGGGAAATATTAAACACACCCATATAAAAATCAGTATATGATAGAAAAACGCAGAAACCAGATTTTTGTTCTTCTAGTCCTTTTCCTTTGGTGATGTCTCAAATCAAATCAATAATAAATTACTACCTATGTATGTAACACATTGAAATGAATACTTTCTTCAATAAAACCGCAACTAATTTATCCATATATTAATCTTTCTTTTACAAAAGAATAGATGTTTACATATAATATTAATTGAAATGTCTTAATATATATAAATACTTAAGTATTTATTTTATAATTTTAAAGGTGTAGGTGTTTGTTTGTTGAGCTTAAAATTTATCTTATCTATTGTTTCAACTTTATGATAAATAATAAGTCATGCAAAGTATATAAGTTCTTTGTTTTCTTGTAATGAAATAAGAATTGAATATTTATAATAGAGGGCGTTAAAGAAAATTTTATATTAACGGCTTTTCAATATTTAATTTATTCATACGTGCAAATAGAAACATTTTTTTTATAATAATTAAAAAATCACTTTAGTATAAAGTCATACTAAAAATCATATTATTACAATTAAAACAAACATTTACGAACACTAACTTTATTATTACTTTTTATTAAAAATCTAAACTTAGTTTTAGACAAAATTTTAAAGTATACAAAAGGTGTGGAAAGCACCATTACAAATTATACAATGTAACTATGTAGATAAATAAGGTGGATAAATGTTGAAAAAAGAAAAAAACTAAATAAAGAAAACAAAAAAACAATTTTATGAAAGTTCACCAAGAACTTTTTTTAGTATAACATTTCTGAGGATTTTTTTACCAAATATCAGAAGTTTTATTTAAAATTTTTTTCAACAACTCAAAATTTAACTTTTATGCTTAAATAGTTAAAACTCAACTTATGATATTTTGTCAAAATTTCCCAGATTTTTAATCTCATACATAGTATTATATATTTATCGGCAAAGAGTAGCATCAATTTTTTCCAACCATGGAGCGCAATCCTTTAACTTGCGGCGATACATGGTGTCCTTGGCAACTGGATTATATTCCAAATAAATTGTTTTCAAGGATTTGTTATTTTTAATACACTCTACATTTTTCCAATTATCAATGGCATTATCATTTAACCATAATTCTTCCAATTGGTCTAAATGCTCAATATTATCAATAGTTTTTAAACGATTTTTAGCCAAATCCAAAGTATCCAATTGACGATTATTTTCCAAATTTTCTAACAATTCTATTCCATTTTCAGATAGATATAGTTCAGTTAAATTTGTTAATTTATCCAAATTTTCAATTTTAACAATGCGGTTTGCCTGCAAACTCAAAATTTCCAAATTTACCAGTTTATCCAAATTGTTGATTTTTGCAATTTTATTTTTACCCAAAAATAGTTGACGCAAGTTAACCAATTCATCGAGATTTTCAATAGTTTTAATTTTATTATCTCCCAATTCCAACATAGTGAGGTTGGTTAACATACCAATATTTTCAATGTGAGTAATTTTATTACCCACCAAATACAACTTTTGCAATTTTTTTAAATTTTCCAAATTTTCAATTTTAGTTAAACGATTGAAGCTGACATCAAGTATTTCTAAATTGATTAAAGCATCCAAATTTTCCAATTTCGTGATTTGATTGTCGTACAACTCTAGCTCAACAAGTGTGGTCAAGGTATGTAGATTTTCAATTTTCTTTATCAGATTCCAACGTAAAAATAGTCGTTCCAGTTGAGTCAGAGGCTCAAAGTTTTCCAGCTTATCAATACGATGATGATTTAAATCCAATTCATAACAATCGGGATCACTGCTTACAACATCCTCAATAGAGGCTAGTTTTTCACCGGGTATTACATTTGGTCGAGTAGAGGCTTTTTCGCAATTAGACACTAAATCCGATTGTTGTGGGGTTTCTTTTTCATTTTCTCTGGCATTTTCCTCAGATTTTGGTAATACTTCATTAGATTCATGTTGATCTTTATTTTCACAATCAGCCATTATATATATTTAATTATTTAACTTTTTATAATAAAAACTAATAAAAGCGGTTATCTGCATAAAAAATAATAATTAATACGATACAGTTTTCCTCGCGAAATTCTAAAACAAATGAATCAAGTTGATTAAAATAAAGAGAGCGGGAAGAGAAAAATTGCAATACATTTATTTGTAGTTGATAAAAAGTGGAGTTAAATTTGACAAAGTTGTATATTAAAGGTATTTTTTAGTCCTGGTTAAAGTGTTGAACATGGTACAATAATACCAGGTAACAGTATAAAACAGCTGATAATTTTTTGCTTCTTTCAATTTTGTAATATTTCTGTCAAAAGAAATATTATGAGACTGTTATGATAAGATTTTTCTACACAACTATCTTATAAGATTTACTCTCAAAAAAAAATACACATATACGAAAGTTTATGTGTGTCAATGTGTATTTTTAAAAATACTTAAAAACAATTTTTTTTGTAAAATTGTTTTATTTTAATGGTTATTCTACATTCAGAAACATATTTTCATTAAAATTGTGCTAAACAGTTTCGAATTTCTTAAATAAAAAGTACATGTTTACTCTGTGACTGAATGAAAATAATGAAATATTATGAGATTTATTAGAATAAATTTACCCCTTGTTTAAGATTTAACATAATATAAACAAAATGTTTACTCTCTTCTGCTGGCGTTATCTTACATATTATATCAACGTGGAGACCGTATGTTACATTTACGCTTTGTTCATATTTATGTTTTGTTTACATTTACAGTTTTTTTATACTAAATACAGTGAGGCATCGATTATCCGTAATGGTCGGGACTGAAAGCATTCTGGATAATCAATTTTCCCGGTTAATGGAGTTTTTTTTTTCGCAATTCTAACATTGGGTCTACACATGAGTTTTTTCTCATAATATGTAACATATTATGTTAAATCTTAAACAAGGGGTAAACGTATTCTAATAAATCTTATAATATTTCATTATTTTCACTCAGTCACAGAGTAAATATGTACTTTTTATTTGAATATAGAGTAACAATAAAAAACAATTTTAAAAATCAAACTATTTTACAAAAAAAAAAAAACTTTGTTTTTAAGTACTTTCCAAAATACACTTTACCTTAAAGCCTAGTTAATATTACTTATGAAATTATATTTCGTCTTCGAAATAAAGTTAAAACTTTTTTATTTATTTCAATGTCAACAGAAAATATTTTCATGAACAAATATTAAAAACTTTATTTTTAGCAAAAATAGGAACGGACAATTTCAGACATATCAATATCAATGGGTTAAGCATCGAGAAACCCAAAGCTAGTATTTTTAACTGCAAAATTTGGGTACAGTTTTCACCGTAGACGATAACTTCGATTCTCTAAAGTTTATTGGCCAAATTCGGGAGGACCAGTGTAGAAAACTGTCAGAAACCAGCCAAAATTTAAAGTGAAGTTGTCAAAAGCGGAAAGGTTGCAAAAAATATTTTGCAATGATGTATTGTGCGACATGGTAAGGAGATTTAGCAGTAAGTTTTTAAATAACTGAATAATTTTGAAAATTTTTTTCTATTATATTCTATTTTTTATATTATATAAGCAATCGTCTTGATGAAAGTGAAGGGCCTATACAAAGTACTATTGGAATGTAAATCAACTGTAAACCTAACAAACCATGGAGATTTCTTCTCCATATTAAGATTTTGGAGATTTAAAATGTATTTTAATATTTAAGTTCATTTATGTTTAATGTTTCTTTTTAATAAAAGCATAAAAATTCAAAATGGCAAATAATTTTTATGATATATACAGGAAAATTACTGCTTTAGCAAATTCAAGAACCATTTACAAAAAGAGTATATTTACCAAAAAATAATGTATAAATTTTCTTTGTACAATAGAACATGAACATTTACATACAAAAAGTTAGTAACTCGTTATCAAGCATACATTATTTTTTTGTGAATACGGCTGTTAGTCTACACGTAACATAATTCTCTCAGAGAGCGAATTTGACACTCTCTGTTACATATTATGATATAAAAACTCATGTGTAGACCCAATGTAAAAAAGTCATAATAATAAAATTTTCAACATAAAAATTTATAAATAAATAAATACATAAATAAATAAATAAATAAATAAATAAATAAATAAAAATAAATAAATAAAAATAAATAAACAAATAAAAAAATAAATATGTAAATAAATATTTATGCTTTAAAACTTTAAAACGAATTTATAAAAAGATATATTTTATTATTCAAAACTCATAGAACTCTCTGATTTACTTAAAATCGCAGAGATTATACATATATTAAAAATAATCTACTTTAAAAAAAAAGTTTCGTAAATATATTTTTTATTTCAAATGTATTCCTTATTATCTTTAAAAAAAAAAGTAATATATATCAAATTTTTTTATTATCCAAATATTTTGTGTTGTTACGAATTTCTGCTAGCATTTTCCAGATGGCACTGTTAAACTTTCATTTGATTTACTACCTCAATTTGCAACTCTGCAATAACACATTGTCATTTTGTATATTTTGGATTTTTCTGGAATACAAATCCGATATATTTTAAGAAAATTGTAAGCACAAATTTCATTCAAATCAAAACAGTTTTTGAAAACAACAAACAAATTGCTAAAGTATTGTTTAGATTGAAAATAAATTAAATTTTTGTTTTTTTACTTTTGTTAATTTAGAAATTAAGTCATCTAACTACTTTATTACATTACCACGAATAAGAAAATTATATACACACATACTATATCAGACATGTCAGATTGGGATACAGTAACCGTACTGCGCAAGAAAGCTCCAAAGGCCGGTGCTCTTAAAACTGAAGCAGCTATTAATGCCGCCAGACGCCAAGGTGTACCAGTTGATACCCAACAAAAATGTAAGTTTTTTTTTAATCTTTAATACGTGTTAAAAATGGAAAAAAATACAATCTTAGTGCAATATTTTAGGTTAGGTTTTTGCCAAGAAATTCTCTAGATATAACCTTATTAAATGTTATTGTTTTTGTTATTCTTTCGTTTTGTTCTACATATCGATTTGTATTGCACTACAATTTCATCATACTTGTTTTCGTAAACTGCAAGCTAAAGAAAAAAACATGTGCATTATAAAAAGTATATAGTTAAATGAAAACTTTTGTTAATATATTTTTTTTAACCTTTCCAATAGTTAGAGAAGATGGAAGGGGGTATTTTTTATGGGGGTTAAGTGATGATGTGTTTTTATATTTCCATAAATATACACACAACACTACTTGCTTGTCATAATAATATTGACCTATTTTTAGTTTCATTTTGTGGTTTATCAATCTAAACTACATAAATGACATTTAAAAAAAGTCATTCTAAGAGGAATCTGCTTAACATTGTTTTATAATTTTAAAGTTATATGTGTATGTATGTATGTAGGTATCATTTCATATGTCATGATTAATTTTCTTTATGGAGAACTAAAATAGTTTCTGTGATGTTTTTCTTATCGCGTCATAGACACCTTTTATTTAGAAATAAACATGTCAGTATGCTATAATTAGCTTATTAAAGTATAAAAATAGTTCATTATAATAAGTTTTCATAAAATATACATATGATTTTGAATAAATTTAGAATGTTTTTTAATTTTTAACTGAATTAAAATATCTACAAAAAGAAAGCTTGATTATTTTTTTTTTATCTAAAAATTTTTAATTAAAAAATTTTCATTTTTGAACTTGCAGAATATATTGATTAGAAGGGATTTTTTTTTTTTTTTGCATAATTGGTAACTTAAATAATAATAATTTGTTTAAGTAAAAGGCAATGCAAATTGCTTTTTATTATGAGATAAAAAATCCTTATGAGGGCTTTAAGAAAATTCCATAAAGTAATACATATATTGACTATTTTAAATGTAGATTTTAATCCAAGTTCTTTTATTGAAAGGGTAGGCAGAATGCGTCTAACTTGAGAGAGCTGCAAATGTAACAGTTCTTTAGTTATGTATGGAGCGATAACCCCCAATTCTTTATTGTGTTATTTGACAAATTTAACCGAAGGAAATTAGATTTGGAAATTTTGGTAAACAACTCGTGTCTCCATTTTTGAAATCTTGACACCTCCAAGTGTTTTGAAGACGAATCAAGTACCAATAAATTGTGTTATTTCTGGACATATTCAAAACATGACATACTCAGATCCCTTGTATTTTCGCGCTGACTGGCCAGCAATCAGAAACTGGTTGAAAAATCAAATTAGGTATCAGAACATTGACCAACCTACTATTTGTCATAGTTTATATATTAATAAATGAATATTTATAGTTAAAGAAGCTTTCAATAAAATTCCTGTCGGTCGTAAACGAGAAGTCTCTAATACTAGTAAAATGTTAATTAGTCAGAGAAACGTAAATTTCGAAGATATATAGATTTTAATTATAAAAACAAATTAAAAAGAGTTTTGAACTGTTAAATAAACTAATTGATTTCCAACTTAATAAAGAACGAAATTAATTCTGGTCAAAATTTATTGCAAATTTGACTAAAAAAAGTAACAAAAGTTTTTAAAGGCAACAAAATAACATTTACAGACCGCACTGTAAAGACCAATCAATTGCAGACGTATGTATTTAGTAATTCACAAACCATTACTTTAATTATTCACCTATTGACAGCTGGCTTGACGATAAAATTCTTGACAGATCGAACGTGGAACTTACTAATTTAGCTGAAGTTAAATTGTAAAAATATGTCCGATTTTTATGTCATCTCAATCTCATATACCTCAGGACTTATTCCCGAAAAACAATAAAGTCGAGGCAAAAAAACAATAATTCAATATTCAAGTTTAAATATCTTTTTAACTGTAAAAGATTACTTAGGTGTATAGCCTATTTTTTTCTTTATCTTGGTAAGCACTTTACAGAAATATAAAAATTTTTAAAATTAGACTTCATTTGTAGAAGTTACGATTTTTTTAAACTTATTCAGCTTTGACAGCCTGTAGCTTATCTCGTGTTATCACAGGGTGTCTAAAAGCTTAGGTCCTCTACAACTCTTCCATACATTTAAATTTAATCAGAACAGTAGTTTAGGAGATACAGATTTAGTACCATAAAATTTGCGTTTGACTCCATTGTGCGATTGTACTTTTATTTGTTGCGGTAATGTGTCTTAACTCATTAATAAAATAATGGTAGATAGTTTATAATATACCCATAAAAAGTTTAATTAATTTTTTATTTAAAAATTGATAATAAGTGGTTGTTTTTAAAATTTCTTATAATGTTTAACAAAATCATAGAAAAAGTGGACAAAATAAAATACTTAGGGTTCATAATCGACAATAACATGAATTTCAATGATCACAAGATTGGCTTTTATAGAAGGATCAGAAACAAAATATCAACAATCACTGCAATAAATATATACAACACAATAATTAAACCACATTTTGATTTCGGGTCAACCGTTTTATACACTTGCTGCACAAATACACAAATAGAAAGGTCACAAAAAATGTAATAGATATACTTCGATACAATATATGCTAGACACATTGAAATGGATAAATATCAGACAAAGGCTACATAACACATGTATCATTATCTTTAAAATGAGGATGGCACATGCGCCAGAATATTTGAATCAAGAAATATCATATGTGAATGAAATCCAGCCATATAACTTGAGGAATGGAAATGATTTCCGAATACATAGAGTAGAAACTAACAAAATGAAGAGATGTCTGTTATACAAAGAACTGCAATTATTTAACCAACTCCCAAACTATGTTAAAATGAAACAAATATTAATGCTTTTAAAGAAATTGTGAAAATTATATAAAAAATGGTGTATATCAGAACATATAAAAATGTTAAATTTTATGCATTATAGTCATAAGAAAGTATTTAAAATACTACTAAATAAATAAATAAATTTTCTGTTGGTATGTTTATGTACAGCGGGTATCATAAATAAGTAAACAAAGTAGTATCTTGAATTCAATAGGTTCTTTTTCAAGTTATAGATCGTAGATATCAAAAGTAACATATAATTATAAATATATAATGTCTTGTTAGTAAAATAAGCAGTAAAAGATTCAATTCATCTTCTTACTTCTTAGTGAATGTGACTGTTTTTAAAGAAGTCTAAAAAATCAATGTTCCATAAATAAGTAAACATGGCTTCTGATAGCCACGGTGACCGCCTATATTTTGATACATTAGTGCCAAACGTGTTGGTATAGTGACTATATATATTCTACATATCCCTGGACAAAATTAAGAGGTTTTAGTAATAATTAAGTCCATCAGTTTGGTCAATTATGGGTACTCTATTTTTTTTTATTAAATTTTATGCAATTTCTATTGGTGACATATCTGGACTTTGACTAGGTCACTCTGAAATGTTAATTATTTCCTCAGCTAAATATTTTGAATCAAATTCACCCTAATTTATAGGTGAATTTTCATACTATAGGATAAAATCCACAATAATTAAACAAAAACTTTTTGGAACTTTATACCTTTTAACAGATTAAGGTTAATCTGGGATTTTATTTTACCTTTGTGTACCACTTTTTTTCCTATTATATAAATAGAAAAGTATTTCCAAAACATTAAGCCTTTTCTGCTGGACTTAAGTATTGGTTTTCTATACTTAAAGGTTAAAGTTTAAACATTTTAGAGCTAAACATACATTAGCCTACATTATATTTCATGCGAATTATAGGTTATTCAGTCCAGAGACTTATTTTGCAGATTTTTCATATTTTTAAACATAATCTGCATAGAATGTCATAAAATTTTGGAATTTTATTATACTTATTTATAAAATTTTCCGTACAGCTAGACCATGTTTTCCGTCTTCATATATTTTTCTGTGAGTTGTAATTTCAGACCATAGTTTTCAGACTTCTGGAACAAGTTTTGATAAAAATTTTGGAGAAGAAAGCATTGGATTTTAAAGCTAAATTGATATCTATTATTTTTGTAGTGATTCTTAAGCGTTTACGCCAGAAATTGCGGTCAACGCGTTCATTGTGTTTGAAGCATTTAACCACCTTGAGACAAAGTGGCCGTTTTATTAAAGATTTTTTATATATTTCTATATATTTCACCTTTTGCGTATTTTATGATAGTTATTCTTAGTTTTCCTACACTTAAATGTGCGCTATTTGACATCCTTTAGGTTAACATTACGGTTAATTTAAAATTTTCTAACATAATCGAAAAAGCGATTTTTTATTTCTCTCATAATGTAACAAATAACTATCTCTGTTGTGCCAAAATCATTTAGTAACCATAAACTGCACATACTTTCAACAAAAAATTAAAGAAATTAAGCCAAAAGTTTTTTGTTTACTTATTTATGTTTCGCTCGAAAACAACTTCTTTTCAACTTTCTCTAGAAAGAAACTTAAAATGGAATAATATTTTAAAAATTTGTCATAAATGTAAAAGAAAACTAATTGACTTCATCAAAAACATGTAAATTTTTAAAAATGGACCGTTACATTTGCCGCTTTTAAAAGCGAAACTGAAATGATAAGTTTGTTTACTTATTTATGACACCCTCTGTATGTACAAGTTTTTTAGACAACTTTTCTCATATATTGTGAAATTAGTGGTTTTATTATTTAATTATTTATTTAGATGCTAATTGTAATAATTTGTTGGTGTAGTTGGTGTTTGAAATTGCTAGAAAAATATATCCTTTCATTGAAAATCATTTGCTTTTCATCTTCAACACGATTTTAAAACTTCTAAGTATCCTCGGAGGTGGAAAATTTCACGTATAGTACCTGTCAAAATGAAATCGGCAATAAATTTACTAGACAACTATAAGCCTATTAGTATTTTATAAATACCTTGTCTAAAATCTTTGTGGCTATACTTAAAGATCAAATTATAGTCCATGTGGTGTCAAGGAATCTTTTGGATGACAGTCTCTTTGGTTTACGCGCAAGTGGAAGTATTAACGCACAATTAGCTTCTCTAACAGAAACTATTCGCAAGAATTTTCAGAATAAGAAGATATCAACTCTAGACTTATGTATTCATACTTAATGAGTAGGAAGCAATTTGTTGGATTACATGAAATTGAATCCTCTGTTCTTGAATGTACAAGCGGCTTACATCAGGGCTCTGCTCGTCCCCATTGCTATTTTTATTTAACATCAATGATTTTGCGAAATTTATAAAAACTCATATTTGCGGATGACATTTACTTGTTGTTTAGTGGTGAAAGGGAATTCATTGATTTTCATGAGGCTACCATAAACTATGTTTTAGATCAAACCGTTACTTGGGCCAGTATTAATAAGCTTAAGTTTAACTATTTCAAAACAAGAGCTTACAATTGGTATTTAAACGGATAATAAGATATGTCTTTGGACTTAATTTAAGAGAACATGTATCTTAATATGCTATTCGTTTTTTATCTTGTTCATTTAGGGACATCATAAGCATTAACAATTTGCTAGTTATGTATTGTACATTACAGATTGAAACTTTCAGAAATATCTATTCTCTATATCATTTATCTCGCTCAACTCGGAATCCTCATCTAATTTTGCCCAGAATTTCTAATTCTATATTCAAAAGGTGATTTTTAATAAGAACATCTAGATTATGAAACTCATTTCCCGTTGATTTGAAAAATTTCAACTAGTCCATTTCAGTTATTAAACGCAAATTATTTTGGAATTTTAAAATTAATGAATAAACTATTTTTTCCATTATTTCATGTTATAAAGCAGAATTGATGAAATCATATCTTATTGTACATATGTATACATAAATTGAATACTTACATATATTACTCTGTATTTATTCATATATGGCCCTAATGTATTCGATTAAATAAAAAAATCAAATTTTTAATGAATTCTCAGATTTTTGGTAAAATTATGGATTTTTTGTGAATTTTAAAATTTATGGTGAAATTTTAGTTTTTTGTGATTTTTTTAATGAAATTTAGGATAAAATCCATTTTTTTTTTTTTTCGAAATTATGAATTCGTCGTAAATTTATAATTTTTTAAACTGAATTTTTGGTGATTTTTTTTTTCAGAAATTTTGTATTTTTAGTGAATTTTTGAATTAATGGTGTATTTTGGTTTTTTGGTGAATTTTCAAATTTGAATGAAATTTAGGAACTTTTTAATGAATTTAGTTTTTGCATAAATTTTCGAACATTTTTATTTTAAATGATTTTTTTAATTTATGATTTTTTTTTTTATTTTTGATGAATTTATAAATTTTTAATAAAATTTAGGATTAGTGAAATTATTCAAAATTTCCCAATAATTTGTAAATATTACGATTTTTGATTAAATCATGATTTTTTTTTTTTTTTAAATTTTGAAAATTTCGCAAAAAAAAAAATTTGAGTTTAATGTTAATAAAGTTCAACGTGTTTCACGTTATGAACAATACTTCAGTGATGTCAAAAACAATTTTTTTAAAGTTATTTTGGTGCAAAAACAATGTTGTCCCATGTTTTTGGATAGTGGGTATAAAAATTCTTGAAAATATATAAAAATTTGCAAATCAAATTGTGCTATTTTTTTTTGTCTTTTGTACAAATGTTCCACGATCACTGCCTTGTAATTAATAAGAGGACAATAAATTTTTGTCAAAATCCAACTTATTTTATTAACGATATTTATAATCCAAACAATTTTGAGAGATGTACTTTTAAAAGGTCGCAAATAATAATTTTAAAAATTTATAATTTTAAATTACAAAACCAACAGTTAAACTTATACGATTTAAATTTTGTTTTAAATTTTAACTTATTTTTATTTTAAAATTTTGCAGATGGTGCTGGCACCAATAAACAACATGTAACAACTAAGAACACTGCCAAATTGGATCGTGAGACTGAAGAGTTGCGCCACGAAAAAGTTCCTCTAGAAGTGGGAAAAATTATTATGCAAGGACGTCAAGCAAAAGGCTTAAGTCAAAAGGATCTCGCTACTGTAAGATAAATAAAACAAATGAAACCCCATATAAAACTAATATCTCTTTCTCACTCTCTGTCTCTAGAAAATTTGTGAGAAACAACAAGTTGTTACAGATTATGAGGCTGGTCGTGGTATTCCCAATAATATGGTATTGGGTAAAATTGAACGTGTCATTGGTATAAAATTGCGGGGAAAAGATCGCGGCCAACCATTGGCGCCTCCTGGTAAAAAGTGAGAAAAAAATACAACCGCTGCTTCAACAAGTAGTGGCGGTACTAGTGGAGGAGATACAACACCGGCCGTTGGTAAACAAACAACAAATAATAAGTTAAAAAAATGAAGAAAAAACCATTAATAACAACGGCTCAATAAAATAGTTCTTCTCACTCGAGCCACACAACACAACAACATCATTATCAGCAATAACTGCTAGCAGCAAATATAAGCTCAAATAAATTATCGGGAGGCATGATCGATCATCTTTCATCAGTCAATAAATCAATCAACAATAATAACAACAAAACCGTGCTAATTAAAATTAAATTGAATATTATTAATCTTTTAAAATCTAATCTAAATAAAAAGCAAGAAGAATAAGTTTAAGGGTTGATTTTGCAAACCTGCATACTTCTTTATTACGTACAGAAATCTTTTTAAGCTTGTTTCATTTTTTCAATATGAAGTTTTATTTGATGCTAACAAAGAAAACAACAAGCACTCATATATTCATTTTCCACACCATGCAATACTTTCTTAAATATATTTAAAACATTAAACAAAAACAATAACAAATATAATAATAATAACAAGGAAAATGTATCAATTATATGTAATAAATGTCAAAACAATTTATAAACAAGCAAATAAATAGAAACATTTCTTACTATATTTAACCATAGCTGGATGTTACAAAAATAGAAAAAAGATAAAAAAACGAAAACTTAAAACCAAAACTGTTTAAACATTTCAAAGTTTTTTATTATTTAATTAATACTTAATTTGTTTTAATTTAGTTACTAAATTTTTCTTAATTATTTCAAGGAAAAAAATAAAAATATTTTAAATATTATTTAATATTATTAAAAAAATATATATTTTGCTTTTTATTTACCATTAACCATTATAAAGGCTTTTATTTTATTGTTGTTTGCAATTTTATTTGACATATGCTTATACATATTTTGTTTTATTAAAATTTACTTTCTATAAGTTGTTTATACTAAACAACTTTAATAATAATTAATACTACTATTATCTTGAATAAATGTGTATTAAAAATCAATTTAATGGATTAAATGCAAATATATAATTTAATTAAAAATAAACTAGTACATATGCGTTTTAACAACAATAATTAAAACAAAAGGAAGGAAGATTTCGTTAATTTCCATTGGATGAGCATTGTTGATTTAGTTTGGTTGTCAGTTTTAACTTTGGAGTGCTAAAAGTTGATGGTTTTTATTTATTTTATTTTAAGATGAATTAAAAAACTTTTGACAAGGTTGATTTTGTTACAGACATCATACGCGAGGTTCTTTTATGCTAAATAATTCTTAAGCAGTGAAGCCAGATAAAATTTAAGAAAACTCCCTGTGTTTTTCAGAAAAAAATAAAAAAATTTCCTTCTTAAAATCGGTATTTATTAAAAAAAAAAAAAAAAAATATTAAAAATTCATAGAAATTTACATAAATGTTTTTAATTCAATAAAAAATATACACAAAATATTTTAAACAAAAAACGGGAACACTGAAAATATCAATTCGGAAAATTTGTTAATGATTGTGTATGAAAATATTGCATTTTTTTTTTTGTTTATTTTAATTTTGTTGTTTTTTTGAGATAAATTTATGAATATTAAAAATTCCCTTAAATTTAACAATTTTCCTCAAAAGGGAATTTTTTAATAAAAGAAACAATTTGTTGATAAGAAAAATTATATAGAATATTAAAATTGTAATTAAAGTATTGACGGCCTGGTTGTTCTCTATTCCATTTGAAACTAAGAAAAGGACATACAGTAAAAGCTCCCTTAACGGACAGCTCCCATTAGCGGACATCTCCAGAAGGCGGACAATTTTTTAGGTCCCATGGTGTAGGTGGCATTTTTAGAATAAATTAATCTCCACTAGGCGGACTCGGACACCTGTTTTTAGAGAAAACATATCTCGTAGGCGGACAAAAATCATAAGCCGTAAAAGAAATGGTCCGAATATTTATACCCTATAGGTGGGGAGGGTATTATGCGTTTGTGCTGATGTTTGTAACACCCAAAAATATAGGTCTAAGACCCACCATCGGCTTAGAATCACTTTCTGAGTCGATTTAACGATGTCCGTCCGTCCCTCCGTCTGTCCGTCCATGTAAACTTTGTAATCAAACTACAGGTCGCAATTTTGAATCAAAATTAATGAAATTTGGTACACAGATTTCTTATAGTCCAGGGACGAAGTCTATTGAAATTGGTTATAATCGGTTCATTATTTCACCTAGCCCCTATACAAATGTCCTCCCGGAAAAGGGTTTAACGATCATAAATCCCTTAAATATAGCAATATTTTAATGAAATTTAGTACATATAAGTTTTATATAAGTCTAAATAAGTATGCCGATTTTTAAAAAGATCGGTCCATAATTTACCATAGCTCCAATATAAACCCCTTTTCAGAAAATCACTTTAACGGGCATAAATCCCAATAAGTTTTATATGAACATAAATGATAGTGCTAAATTTTACAAAGATCGGTCCATAATTTACCATAGCTCCCATATAAGTTCCTCTTTTAGGAATCACCCAAAAGTAAATAAATTCATATAAATGTCAGCATCAACGTAATATTCTGTATTCGTATGTTTTATTTTACTCTTATGAGTATCGGTCCACATTTGACTCCAAGTCTAATAAAAGACCCCTCCCCGAATAATAATGTACACAATGGTGTAGGATATCATATGGTCGGGCTTGACAGACTATATCTTTTTCTCTCGTTTATAATAAGATGCTACTTATTATTATTTTTGTCCGTGTTTGCATTCATATTTCTTTTTACCCAACAAACCGATAAACGATACAGTATCATTTATGATATCATAGTTTTAAAATTATATGATAAAATATCAAAATTATATTTTCCTTAGAAAAAAACTTCAAACATTTTCAGAAAAATAAAATTAAATTGAAAATATTTGTATTAGAAGAATATTTTATGTTATGCATTATATGGAAATTTAATTTTTACAGCTAAATTTAGTGGAATTGCAAAAAATAAACGAGTATAAGATGAAGAAACCAATATCAGCCCGCAATTAAAGGGGAATTGTCTTCGGATTACAAAAGTTTCGTATTACATGTAAAATGACTTGGAGCTTGATGAACTTTAGTTTATTGTGGTTATTTTATTAATTTTTTACAAAATATTTAGAATAATATATATTTGATCCAATATAAGCATATATATGTATATATTCTGCAATATATTGCATATGTTGATGACTTTGTTGTCAAACTTGTTTGTCCTCAACATGTTTTTAATTTTTAAAATTTCGTGTAAAAATCGTTAATAAAAATACTGTTGAAAAAAGTCTGACCCTTAACCAATTAGGAGATGATTTTTTCACGTACGAAAAATGAAAACGGAGAGAATCGAACTGTAGCCATAAATTCGATAAAATAAATTTCATAATATCATAATTTATTGCAAATAATGTTTAAATGAAAATGCAAAACGTTGTTTTTTTTTTGCTATAAAATTGAGCTATTAAGTAAAATTTTTCAAACGTTAACTTAATGCAAAAATAGATTTTTTTTCAAATAACATTTTTCTTAAATAGAATAAATTTTATGACTTTGTCGTTTAAGGTATTTTTAGACGATAATATTCAATATTAAGATTTGTCAAAAATTTTAATATTAAAATATTGTCTGAATACAAATTGTTTGATTATGAAAAATTACTTATGATTTTTTTGAAAATACCAACGGTATTTTAAATTTTTTGTAATTGTTCAAAAACTTTTGATTTTCATGTTATATTTTTCATAAACAACAAATAAAAACAATAAAATATTTATAATTGAAATATTTAAATCAATATTTCGCATTAAATTCATCATGAATTTCAGAAAGGTAAGAATTTGCAAAGATAATATACAATATATGTATTACCGTGTAAACTACTTTAGGACTTTCTATTGGATTTTTTGACATGCCGATAAAATACGTAATATTTTACTTTCGAAAAATCTTTATACTAAATATTATCGTCTGAAAGTACCTTTATGAAGTTAATGTTACGATCTTTTGACTTTTGTTAATATTGATATAATTTTTGAAGATATGAGCATGAAATTTTTTGTATAAATGTAGTTTGCGTCAGTACATTACAACAGTAAATAAAACCAACATTTGGTTTTTAAGTGGTTACGGCATTTGCATTTTAGTTGACGATACATATACATAAATAAGAATATGTACAGTTACGGACAAAAAAATAGGGTCAAGTGTAATTATTTGAAACTTTACTTTTTTAAATCTCGATAACGATATTTAAAATAAAATACTGAAAAAAGATGATAATCATCGATGATCTTCAATTCCGAGAACTATTCGTATCTGAAAGGATCTATAGATTTGGCACTTTAAAAATATGGGTAAAATCGAAGTTTCCAACAAAAGATAACTACCGAAATTGACTATTATAGTTAAATAATTTCATATTCAATTAAATGGCAGAACTTTAGATCAATTAAAGATTAAGTGCAAAAAAAGTTCTTCGGAAACGAAAAATCATCCTAAAATTTTACCAAGTCTGGAAGTTTTAATTGCTTAATGCTGAGATATCGACCTGATAATTTGAAATGGTTGTATCCCTCTCCGATATGCTTAATTATACATGGGGTATTAAATGTTTCTAATTCTGAATAAAACTCCGTTTACTTTATTTGCGTTTCAAAAAATTTGTTCATTTATTTCTTTATTCCGGAAAAATAATAATAAAAAAGATTTGCGCTTTTTAACAACAATTAAAATAAAATTAAAAAAAAAAAAATTAAATTTACAGATTCTATACTTAAAAACTACAATTATATAAATTAAATAATAATTATGTGTAATATATTTTTATTTTAAATAAAATGTTTTTGAAATTTAGTTTTTAAACCTCAGCCCTAAATAATATATTTATGGTATATTTTTTATTAAAAAAATGTTTAATACAAAATAGAGAAATTACAAAATCAATGGAATTTTTTTTTTTTTTTTTGAAGAAAATATTTTACAAAATTGTCAGTCATTGAGTTTTAATAGCATGACAAATGCAGTAAAAGAGTAATTTAAAAAAATATTGTTTAAAATTTAAGGGGCCTAAAAGAAATATAAACTGTTAAATTTGAATTTTAATTTATAAAAAGTTTTAAGCGGAAAAAAAATTCCATTAAAAAAGGAAATAAAATTTGTTTAATAAACAAGGTGTTTTTGTATTTAAATTTTAAATAATTTAAACATTTTATTGATTTTAAAATTTGTCGTTGATTTTTGTTCACGTTTACTATTTAAAAAGTGAAATTGCTGTGGTAGTATTCTAATTAAAAATATGTTTGAATATACAAAATCATTATAAAAAAATTGTAATTTTTTTTTTTTTTTTTTTTTTTTGTTAAAGAACAAAAAGTATTTGATTAAATATAAACTCAATTAACTTTGACTATTTGAATACTTAGGGTATTTGCTGTATATAACTTTGAATTTTAATTTAATTATAACTAATACAAGGTAAAAGCAAATTTGTTTATTATAATGGTATTCAATTCTTTGTGTTTTCTTTACAAAAAAAACCTAATTTCTTATAATTTTTTTTTTGGTTTTGCTTTGTTGTTAAATAACCTTTTATTTGTTAAACTTTGATACATTTCTAATAAGAATGTATTTTGTTTTTTTACCTAATAATTTCTTTTTGTTTAATTCAATGGAACAATATTTATTTATTTTTTTATTTATTTTTTTGGTAATTTATTAAAATGTAAATTTTTTTTATAGGTAATTAGCTTTTAGTTTTTTAATTTATTTTTTCAAAATATTTAGTTTTTTTTCTTACTTCTTTTGTTTGAAAACTATTACAAAAATTTACATACTCGTATTGTTTTTTTTTTGTATTACTAATGTTTTTGTTGTTGTTTTATTTATTTTTTTTAATTAATTATATAAATATTTATTTTCTCTATATGAAAAATACGTGGGCAACATTTTTCTTTTGGTTCAAAAAATAAAAAAATAATATAAGTAGTTTTAAGGCCCAACTATATACAATACTTTTGCTTCAACTGCAACTGATAGCTGCAGTACAATACATGCATTTACATGGAACGTAACCAAATCAGTACGCCAAACTTCTGCGTGAAGTACTTCAAAGATGAAAAATGTTCAACTTTGAAGGGCCGAAGTGCGTAAATACCTTTTGTCGGTTGTTTTGTTCTAATTTTAATATTTTTTCGTTGATTCGGAAATTTTAATTTGCAATTCATTATTTCAACTGAGAACATAATTTAATTTTTACATCTTTATATTTTATTATATAAAATTTTTATAACAAAATAATGCAACGATTGGGTTAATATCATTCATGCGTTGCGTAGCTGTCAGTCGCAGTTGAAGCGAAAGTATTCTATGTAGTTGAGCCTTTAGACTTATTACTTTGTTTAGTTTTAGATAATTCTTCAACAAAATTTTCTGTTAAAAATTTTAAATATTTATTTCAAACTTCAATTTTAAATACTTATTATTAAAAAAATGTTCTTAAGAGTCTGTTATCTTTAATTTAAATAAAATATTTAGTTTTATGTTTTAAATATTATCTTCCTTCTTTTCTAAAACTAAACCTAGTATTAAGTTTTTTATAAAACAAAATTATGGAAATATTTCTTTTTTTTTTATAATAATTTTTTTTTTATTAATAAATCTTTTTAAGTTTAGTTGTTTAAAAATATAAATTTTTAACAAATTGTTTTTCTTTGTTTGGTTTTATATTAATGTCACCCTGGCATGTGATGTTTTTTTTTTTTTTTTTTTTGTCTTTTTTTAACTTTTGTTTTTAATTATAAATATTTAAATTGAAAAATATTTTTCTTTTTTTATTAAATATAATTTTTTATTTACTTTTTTTTTTTTTTTTTGGGAATTTTTTTTGTAATCAATACAAAATTTTCTTTTTATAAGTGTTAATACTAAAGGTGTGCGTTGAAATAAAATATATTTTTTTTTTTCTAAATTAAAAAAAAAAAAAAAAAATTAAGAACAAATTAAATCGTTAGGTTGATTGGTCCGCAAAGAAAAAGTTCAAGAAAGAGCATCCCAATTTCATTAATATATTATATTATAAAAACGGTTAATTTATGAATTTTAGGATCTTTTAAAAATACTCAACTAGGAGCCAAAGATTAAATATCCTTTTCATAATAAAATTTTAAATTGTTTAAAATTCTATAAATCAGAATGTAAATGTAAATTTTGTTTCATAAAGCTCTTATAGTTTGAAAATTAATTGTGAATAAGATAGTAAAAATATAACTAAAATAATTAAAAGAAAAAGTCCAAAGATCGTACATAAGGTTGAAAGTCTAAAAACTTTTTTGAGGACCTTGTACTGGAAAAATTAAAAATTTTATTTTTATAGAAATTAATACATTCAATAAATAATTCTAAACAAAGAAATGCTTTCAATAAATTGTTTAGCTTTTAGTTTTCAGTTACTTTAAGTCATTTTTTCACTCAAAAATAAATTTATTTATAAGTTACTATTTAAAACGCACACCTTAAACATAAATATTTAACTTTGTTCTTTAAAATATCACTATTTGTTTTTTGAACAAATTATGAAATTTCAAATATTTATTCCTATTAATTTAAGCAAATAGAATTTCATTTTCTTTTTGAAACAAATAATGGATTTGTAACATTTTTGTAAAAAAATATTATTTAATATACAAATATAGAAAATATAATGGAAAAACTGCATGAAAATCAGTTTTTTTTTAAAACTCAATTTATTTTCGAGCTGCTTTGGAAATCGAAAAAAAAAAAAAAAATCGTAAATTTCAATGAAAATTTTAAAATTGATTAGTCAACATTAACTGCAAAAGGTTTGAATGTTTATTCTTGAAATGATTTTTCAAAATGGAATTGAATTTATTATCATAGTAATTGCAATAATTCCATTGAATTAATGTTATGAAGAATTTAAAATATCGAGGGTCTATATTAAAAAATTGGCCTCATGCAAAGCAGCATTTTTCAGGAGAACATAAAAACTGTTTATTTCCCGCATTTTTCAATATTTTGCAATCCGTTCTTCTACGATTTATTAATATTACGTCTACTAAACCTCACACTGAAAAATAAATCTTTTAACTCCATTATTCGCGAAGTTAAGGTATATAGCCCGTTTTGTCTTAATTATTTTTAATGTTTGTTATAAAATGTTCACATAGCCCGTTTTGTTTATTGGAAATTAAAGAAGTAAAACATAATATTTTTGGAAAACAAATTGACAATATGTTAAATTTATGATATATTACCAATCAGGAGATAAAAAAAAAGCGAAATTTTGTGGTTGGATGGACCATTTTTAATCGTTTTAAATTTCAAATAACAGAAATGTTTACTAAAAGGACGAAAATGTGTTCAAAATTAAAATTATAAATAAAATTTTTAAAAAAATTGTTTTGCATAAAAAAATTTTAAACCAATTAAAATTGTATCAACAACTCAAAAATTATTAAAACCTTTAAAGACGATGTTTATTGCACTTTTTATTTAATTATAATTTTTTTTAGAAACTGATTTTGGTATCTAAGATGTTTTGCTTATAATTACGAATTTTATTAAATTTTTTTCATTCCTGTCTTTAAATCTAGCGAAAATCTCCCACTTAGCTTCATAAAATGTTGATAGGTGTACCCGCGTATGATGTATAAGCATCTAAAAAAGGCTAAAAATCTAACTTCAATGGCTTTTTTCTCCAGACTGCATTGACAGTCGCAAAGCAGCTCTGGGTGGAAACATCGTCATTATCTCTTAAGGTCGATCAGGCTGTACTTTGTTTTTTTGCCTTCGAGAGTTTTGCGTCTCACTCTCGCATTTGGCTAATGTTGTACGCGTCGCATAACTGTACCGCGTTACGGTTCTTCGAGGCTTCGCATTAACCACATGCATCTATTTTGATTTCTGGAAAATTATTGATTTATCGTGGTGGAGTACCAAACAAAACTCAATTTGGATTACGAATAGGAGTTGAATTCGAGGATTCCGGCTTCCTGCGCGAAGGTGTGGGTCGAAGGCTGTTCTTTCGGAGGAGGCTCCTCAGGCACAAAGTGCCAGTATTGGTGTTGGCGTTATATTTTGGCCAAATAAATCCTCTTCTATCGAAGAGGTAACTTAAAGACAAACAAACAAACAAACAGACTGCATTGAGATAACAAAATTTGTATGAGATATATTAAGATTATAATTCAAAATGTTTAAGAAAAGTTCAAACCGCAAAGAAAATTCTCATTATTTATAAATTTTTATTTCAACATTTCTTTGAAAATCAAACAAAGACTTGCACATAGCCCGTTTTGCCTTAAAAAAATACACTGTTTGTAGATAGCCCAAAAACAAAAAAGTAAAAAACATAGTGTTAGAATTAACTTTTGACTCAAAAATTAACACCATATATAAAAAATAGAAAACTGAAGAGTTTGACGCAAAAAAAATTGTTTCCTAAATCTGCATGAGGCCCGATTTGAATATAAGCCCTCGATATATTAAACAATTCAGGTTAAAAAAATATATTTATTGAATCAAATTTACTTAAATTCAAATGTATTACAAATTAGTGGAGGGAGGATTTTCATGCATTTAATGTTTTAAATTAAGCCCCAAAATATGTTTTTAAAATATTACACTTATAAATTTTTAAAAACATCCCAGCAGTTTATTTGGTGGCAATTAACTCGATTTTAGACAGTGAGATTCATTGGTGTATAGTCACCTGCTGCTCTCCATCGGTCACCAAAGAGCGTATTGACAATTGCCACGTTATAAAGTAGTATAAAAAATTTGTAACTGACTCATTATAACCAGTAAAGTAGTTGTGTGTGCACAAAAGTTACACTTTGAAGCCGTTAAGGTGAGTGTGTATGTAAAAAAAGGCCACCTCTTAGTCGTGGAAGTGCCTATTGTCACTTTACTGACCCTTCGGTAGTCGTGGAGGTGATTGTGTGTGCAAAAAAATGAGTAGTAGTCGTTGAGGTGGCAATAGACTTCCTCCTAGGACAAGCCCATGTTAAAGTGACTAGTCACGTAGCTAATAAAGTGACTAATGATACCTAATGTAGACTGCTGGGATATTTTAAGGGCTTATTTAAAAATATAAAACCATGAAAATTTGGCCTTAAAAATTGGATTTAGAAAATATTTCTGAATTCATTTTGTTAAATATAAAAAAAAATTAATCAAGAATTTTTTTTTATTCAATTTGGAAAATATTTAAATTAACAAAAAAAATTTAACATTCAATACCCAAATGTAATTCGTTATAAATGAATTAGAATTGTATTTTAGGGAATGGTATTGTGGAATGAGAAACTACACCATTTTTAGGTTAAAATGAGAACTTTCTATATCAAATTCTGAAAACAACAATTTAAAATGAGGTTTTTCATTGCAGTTTTAGAAAATAACGATTAAAATTGAGAATTTTCTAATTAAACATTTGAAAATATCATTTTAAATTAAGATTCTACAATTACAATTTGGAAAAGAACAAATCAAAATAATATTTCTGTTTTAGTTTCAGAAAATAACAATTGAAATTGTTGACATTTTTCATATAGATTTTTGAATTGATCAATTGAACGCTTTCAAGACTTTATTTAGAATTGAGAAAAGTTTGATCGAAAATTAAGTTTTTTATTTAAAAATTCAAAAATAATTTAAATTGGAACTTTTTATTTTAAGTTTAGAAAAGAACAATTTAAAAAGAAAATTTTCATTTAAAATTCAGAAGAATACAGAACTTCAACTGAAATAATATATACGATGAAATTTGCGTAAAGAATGAGTTTATTTAAAGTAATTGAAACCTCGACTTCTAAAAAACATAATTTCATTTGTTCTTTTTTGAATTTAAAATGTACAATTTAAATATAAATTGATCTTTTCTGAATTTAAAATGCAAAAACATATTTTAAATTGTTCTTTTCTAAATTTGATATAAAGAACTAATTTTCATCTGATTTATATGCAAATTCTCATTTTCTATTAATCTTAATAATAATTTTAACAACTCTTTCTTAAATTTAAGTGGAAATTCTTATTTTCAATTGTTGTTTTAAAAAATTTAAATTTATAATCTAATTTTCGAATGATTTTTTCCGAATTTTAAAAGGAAGTTAAATTTTCTATTGTTTTTTTTTTTTTCTAAATACTGTTTAAAATAGTGTAATATTTATAAACTCAAAATAAAGGTCTCAAAATAAGAATTAAGCTAAGATTTAATTAATTCCTTTGGAAGCTCTTATTATGTATAACAACTAAATTGTTTAAAAAATAAAATTTGTAATAAAATGTCTCGTTTTGAGCAGTTTTTATAAAAAATGTTGCAATGAATCAAACCCTGTGATTTTAATTAAAATATTTAGCTACATGATGCTAATTATAAACAAACTAACGCAAAAATATTGTTGATTTTAAATCACCAAAAATATATAATAAAATTAAAAATTTTAATAAAAACATTAAGATAGATTTGTCAACATT
Organism: Protophormia terraenovae; assembly: GCA_951394005.1. Lineage (NCBI taxonomy): Eukaryota > Metazoa > Arthropoda > Insecta > Diptera > Calliphoridae > Protophormia > Protophormia terraenovae. The sequence goes on along the minus strand of OX596075.1, from coordinate 113,832,310 downwards.
GACTATGATATCAGTTAAAATGTTTAGCAACATGATGCCCTTATAAAGGAATGTTGAAAGGCTGCCAGATTTAATAAGAAAATTGTTGACTTCAAAATTATTTTAAAATCAGCTTAATTTATAATAAAATAAAATTATTTAAATATTAATTAATAAAACGTATTTCCCAAAGCTGCCATTTTTAATTCTCTTCTTTCACATAATTTCATGCTAAAATTTAAATCTTTATTTCATTTTTTTCTCTTTATTTCAAATTAAGAAATTTTATTTACCATTTCTTTTTTTATACAAAACAAAATTATTTTTTTTTATATTTTTAATAATACCTGTCATTCTCTTAAGCTCTCTCAAAAAATAGAGAAAAGCTTAAAAGGGGGATTAAGGTTATGTATAAAAAATTGACATTAATAATTTTAAATATTTGTAAATTAAATATTATTTTCTTTCTTTTTCTATCCATTTCTTAATAGTTTCTTTTAATTTTTCTTTTTAAAGTAGTTACATTTTTTTGTTAAGTAAAATATTTTCAATTCCAACCCCCCAAGAATGTAATTTTTTAAATTTAATTTAAAGAACAAATAAAATATATATATATATATTTTTAAATATATATTAATCATAATATATATAATAATATTTGTAAAGTTAAATTTTTTTTGTGTTTGGTTTTATTTTATTATTACAATATAATAATATATTTTTCTTTTTAAAAAGACCAGAAATAAATATAGTATTTTGTGTGTGTGTATTTAAATTAAAGTTTAAGATACCTTAAAAACATTTTAATTAATTTTGTAAATCCCCTGATTAAAAGTGTCTTTATATACATTTACTGCACTTTAGATTTAAGCAAATGTCCACTGGCATTTGCATTATCATTCGTTGTTGTAGCTGATGTCGTCGTTTTAGATGATGTCGATAATTTGGCAGAATTTTGTGCAGCCAAAGAAGCAGCCATACGTCTGCTTTTCTTGCCATCCGGTGACAAGTATGTTTTATAAAAGAATCTTGCAAACAAAACAAAATAACTAAAGTACATGGCAATGGACAAATTAATATTAGTCTGTGAAATATTACAAGACTGAGGTCCATGGGTCTTAAGGAAACCATTTGCCCAGACATTAATGGCACAGCCAATAATCATTTGGGTCAATTGTAGTGATGTTATAATCATGGCAATGAAGCGGGGTGGATTGAAACGAGCCGCTTTAAGGGCATAATACGAATACATTACAGAATGTACACAATAATTCATGACAATGAACCAACGGGCAGATGAGGTATATTCGGTGTATGAGAACCATGAATAGATGAGTACGGTGATGTGATGATACCAGTGTAGGAAGATCAAAGGTTGTTTGCGTAATACAATAAAGATGGTATCACCTAGTTCGGGTAATTTGGAGAGGACAAATAACCATGTCCAGAAACCACAGACACGATCTTGTTCAATGTAACTGCAAAGAAAGAAGAAAATAAAATAAAATTAATATTGTAAATGTTATAAAAATTCAAGTGTTTAAAAGATAAAAATCCGTTAATTTATGTTCAAAACTTAATAACGTTTTAAATTTATTAGCTTTTTGTTCGAAGTTCAAGTTCAATATTCTTATTAAAACAAACAAATAGCAAAAAACAAGAAACAAGAAAAAAATCAGAAATAAAATATTCTCAACACATTTTTTTTTTTTTTTTTTTATTTAACATTAAATTGCAACAGTGAGAAAAATAATTAAATGTTTAGTTGAATATGTTTACATTTTATTACTCAATTGTTTTAAAATAAAATCTCATAAAACATTGCTATATAAAAATTATTTTTGGTGCTAAAAATAAAGATCAAAGACATATACCTAATGGTATCAGAAGTTATTAAGACTCAGGAATTTGTAAACGAAAAAACTAAGACCAATAATGTCTAAAAAAAATAAGCAAAATCTATTTTTTTAAGGATTTGTCCAAAAATTTTCAAAAGTGTGATAAACAATAGCGCTGAACCATTAAAAGAGCAAAAAAGCAATTAGTTTCACTTACATAAGCTCTACACGAGAGTTTTTTTATATCATAATATCTAACAGAGAGTGTCAAATTCGCTCTCTGATATTACTTTTATACGCGCGATTATTGCAAATAAAAATAACTTAAATAAAAAGTACATGTTTACTCTGTGACTGAATGAAAATAATGAAATATTATGAGATTTATTAGAAAACATTTACCCCTTGTTTAAGATTTAACATAATATAAACAAAATGTTTACTCTCTTCTGAGAGCGAATTTGACAATCTCTGTTACATATTATGATAGAAAAAAATCATGTGTAGCCCCAATGTTACCCCTTGTTTAAGATTTAACGTAATATAAACAAAATGGTTACTCTCTTTTGCTAGCGAATTTGACACTCTCTGTTAGATATTATAGTGAATGATAGACCTAGTTTGATTAATTGCAATAGGGTTCGTACCATAAAAGCCCTGTGTGTATAATTGTAATTAGATCGCAAAGTTCACATGGACGTCATCGTTAAAACGTCTAGAAAGTGGACCAATAAATTTGGGCCTTATAAACATCAACACAAATGCATAATATACACAACACTGGGGTGAAAATTATGGTGAAACAAAATTTAAAACATAAATTTGAATTTTTAATGAAAAGTGGTAAAAAAATACAGCACTCCAAGTTGCCAATATGATTTTAGAAACTTGCACACATGGCGAAACGAAACAGGTGGTAGAAGTTCTACATAAACAACAATACGGGGAACTCATAATTTTTTTATACATTTTACTTATATGGAGTTTGATAGTTTTAAGTAATAACAAGCGCGAATATATATTCGGCTCGGCCGAATCTATTGTACGTTATATGGGAGGTGGGCGGATCACGTCCATTTTTTGTTTCCGAGTTTACATTGGTCCTTGAACTATTTGTACAAAATTTCGTTGACGTTTTACCTTATATGGGAGGTGGGCGGTAAAGTGGACGGACTGCGACCATTTTCGGTTTCCAAGTTTATATCGACCCTCAAACTATTTGTACAAAATTTCGTTATCGTACATGCATTTGTTTAAGAGATATCAACAGAAAAGTAAGAAATGAAGCTACAACGGACACCTTGTGTTTCTACTATTTTGCAGATAACTTTTTTGTTTATTAACCGAATTTCATTTTCAATACCAAACAAACCTTATATAAGATAAATATTTGAGCCAAATTTCGTTCCCTAGGTAGTCCCGTTCGAGCCTTATCCTGCTTTCAGCAGACGGATGTAGCTAGATCGACTCAGAATCGGACCATGACTCAGAAAATATTTACTTTGTGGGGCCTTAAATGATTCTTAAATGATCTTGAAATGATTCCTTCGACATGTTACACACGGAATGACAAAATCAATATACCCCACATCTTTTTGATGGTGGGTATAAAAACAAGAATCAGCTGATTAAGTGAGGCCACCTGTTTGAATTCGCCTTGCTTGCAATTTTTTTTTAATTTAAAATTAAAAGTGAACCTATAATTATTAACCCTATCGATGCAAATTCAACTGCCAACAAAAACAGACAGTTATAATTTTTTTTTATGTCGTCAGAACGCATAAAACAGGTTTTGTTTTTATCTAAAAGTAAACAGACTGAGATTTCTTAAAATAAATTAACAACTACATTAGTATTTATACTAAAGTTAAAGAAAATTTTCCATTCATTATTAACGCATTTACTATACTGTGAAATGTAAAATTAAAAGGAGCATTTTTTTCTTATTAACTTTATAGATATAAAAATTGATATTGAAAATATTATAATGTGGAATTTTTTTCGATTGTAATACAAAAGTAGAAAAAAAAAAAAACAGGATGTTCAAGGTCAAAGAGATTAAATGCGTCAATTAAAGACATATTTTTAATAGTTATTTATGGAACAGAATTTATTATATATATGTTTGTAATTTTAATAAAAATTAAAAATTTTTTTAATATATAACAAATTTTAATTATAAAAACAAATAAAATTTAATTGGATTTTAATAATCGATTGCCTTATATTATAATTATCAAATCACCCCACTTTGATGGTGTGATTAAACATAAATATAAAAACAATTTTCTAACAAAATTCTTTACAAATCTTCATTAGTATTTAGCAATTAACTAAAATATTTTTTTTTTTTTTTTATTTATTATTAGTTTTTTAAATAATCTAATAACAACTTACCTAGGAACACAAACGGAATGGAATGTACCGTAATGACGTAAAACATGTATAAGTTCTGGAGCTGTACGGAATGCTCCCATAACACTAAACATGGCCAGCATGGTATTCCATATAATTAAGGGACCACGTAATTCAAATCTGTAAAGGAAAACAAAAGGCGTATTTAAAATTATAGTAAATAATAATACAAATAAAATAATTTAATAATTATGTACTTAAATCTTAACAAAGGCTTGTGTTTATTAATAAAAATTATTTAGATAATACTTAAGTGTAATAATTTAACAACCACAAAAAATTATCCATTTATTTAGCAAAAAAAAAAAAAAAAAAAAAATCATTAAAATATTGGCACTCAAATATTTGTTAATATATTAACATTTCTTTTTGAAATTCTAAGTAAAAGCATTTATTTAATTTTTAAAACAAAAACAAATATTTATTTCACGTATTACTTGTAAATTGTTATTTTCTGTGAATTATTTATAATGTTTAGAATATTTTCTAGAAAGATTATAGTGGTAAATATTTAATTGTTTAGATTTTTATTAGAAAATGAATTATGTATAATTATAAGTTTACATAATACATCTGTTAACAAATTTTATTATTGTTTGTTGTTAGGAAGTATAATTTTCTATTATATTAATTTCCTTATTTTGTAATTTGTTAAAATTTTTAAAATGTATATAAACAAGTTAACACAGAATTTTACAAATCTTATGCGTTGATCTAAAGAAATGAATAAACATAAAATTTAAGTTATAAACAAATTAAATAGTTTAATTATTTATTATAAAATTTACCACATTTAAAGCATTCATTAATAACTATAAAATCGTATTAATTTAATTTTATGGACTTATAAAATTTTTTTAAATCTTTTTGTAAAATTTGATTTTGAACTGTAGTAAATTTTATTTATTGAGTGTTTACTTAGTGTCCAGACTAGCGAATTTTTTAATCATGACAAATGTTACATTCTTGTTTGAATTAGAGATAGTTTTTTATCTTAAACAATTATACATATTCTACAATAAACCATATTTGTGAAGCAAAAGTTTTCAGTACTCGAGCACTGACTTTCTTTAGACGCTGTAACGTCGAGTCTATATTAGACAAATTTTTATTAAGACAAACGTAAACTGAATTTGTCAGTATTATTGCAGCGTTAAGCCCAAATTACAAAAGCGCGTAGTCAGCAGCAGTGTGTGCTGCCATAATCAGCTGATTATTTAGAATGCACTGTTTGTTATGGTGTTGATTACATTTAGTCAGCAGCAGTTTGCAGTGCTGTTTCATTTAGCCCTGTTTCTAAATTCACTACGCTGCATTCAGATTGAGAGCGAGACAAAGAGAGTGAGCAAATAAATGAGAGGCTAAAATACACAAGTAGAACAAAGCTAGATGGTGTTGTAAATTGTGGCTGCCTACGCTGAATCGTAATTATAATGGCAGCAACATGTTGTGCTGACAGTGATCAGCTGATAATCTTTGCTGTTGCTGACTACGCGCTATTGTAATTTGTGCTTTAAAAGAAAATTGTCAGCGCTCGAGCTCTGACAACTTTGTTTGTCTTCACATTGCTTAGTAAAAGACGCCATCTTGATTGTTGTTGGTACTTTTTACATGGTTTATTATGACATACGTTTTCGCCTATAATTGATAGAAATAAAAAACAAACGTGTTTTATTTGGATTGCAAACTAAGAAGCTCTATACGAAATTCTAGAAAATTATTAATTTATTCCTTATTTGAAAATAAAATGAAACTAATATTTATTATGATAGATAATAAGGAAAATTTAAATATATAATTTGAAACATGTTTTAGAGCGGACAAATGTATTCACACAGTTGCAATTATTAGTATTAAAACAACAAAAACGCTAAAAATTGTTGCTGATTATGACAATATGGAGAAGTACCGTTAGAAATTATTTATTTTGTTTTCAATTAGAAAAGTGTAGTTTGAGAGCATATATATTTATAATGGGCCGAAAACAGAAGGATACTACAGAAGCCGAGAGAAAAATTATATTAGAGCTGTATAAACAAAACAAATCGAATGCAGAAATAGGAAAAATAGTTAAAAGAAGCCGATTTACTTAAGCCAGTATTATTAAACGTTTTAAAGCATAGATGCCCACAAGGTATATTAACTATTAGGTAGAGTTAAAAACACAGCTGACTTTTTTTTTTCTTTATGTGTGATGACTGTCAAATCTTTTTTTTATATGGTGTTTGTTTCTATGTGTGTTTTGTTTACATTTTTTATATCATTTTTGTTATTGTTTCAATGTACAAAATTTGACATTTTACGAAAACAAATGAGAGAACTTTTTTTTATTGTTGTATTTGTTGTAGAATTGCTCTAACCTAATAGTAAATAAGCCTTGGATGCCCACTTCAAGCACATTTGTGCTGAGATCTTCACACATATTCTTATTCTCTTTCATTTATTCTTCGCTGAGAGAGCGATGAGTACACAAATGCACTGAAAAAAATTGTACATTATGTATGAAAACAATTTTGAATATTTCCAGTTAAACATTGTTTTTATAAAATTGTATTAGATTTTCAACACATTAGATATAAATGACTGGACAAGGGAAAATATTTTAACAATACTTATTTATAATTAAGCCTTCCAAATAATATAAGGTTATTATTTACATTATATTTTGTTATATTAAATATAAAAATAACATTATTTATTATCTTATTTTTTAAATTTAGCAATGAAGTTTCAATAAATATTATTTGTGTTATTTTCCGATTGTTTAGTATTTATTTTTTAACCATTAAAGTTGATGACATATTTTATTTAATTCACCCATTTTTTCTTTTAGTGCATATTTTTTTTTTTTTACTAACACAACTACATGTATTGTGTTAGTATGCGTGGGCATCTATGTTTTAAAGTGTTATTAGAGTTTACAAGTTCCAATCGCTATGGTCGGCCGCGCAAGCTGACCCAAAACTGTGTGTAGAATCCTGCACCTTGCCGGTTATAGCTTTCGAGTTGCAAGGAAAAAACCCCTTATAAGCAATGTAAACAAATCAAAGTAGTTAAACTTCGCAAAAGAATTCAATAATAAAGCTGAAGAGTTCTGGGATGGCGTATTGTTCTCCGACGAAACTAATATTTAATATTTTTCAATTGGACGGAAGAGCAAGAGTTTGGAGAAAGGTGTGGTGTAGTATGGCTGCAGCAGGAGTAGGGAACTTAGTATTCATCGACGGTGACATATATAAAAAGGTTTATTTAAATACTTTAAAAGAAAACCAAATACAAAGTGCCGAGAAACTGGGTCTAGGCGAAAACTTTTATTTTCAACAGGACAACGACCCAATACATACAGCCAATGACGTCCGAATGTGGATAATTCATCATGTTTTTTTTTGTTCGTCATTCTCTCCAACTCTATAAGTGTAATATCCCATTGGATATATTATTTGGTAAAATTTCTATTGTTTGGTAAAAATTAGTGTTTATAAAAAACCGACTTTTCAAAAAACCGGTTTGACGGTTAACCGAAAATTGGGTAAAATTAAAAAATCGGTTTTTCGGTTAACCGTCTGCTTAAAAACCGGTTAAACCGGTTAACCGAAATTTTAATAATTGCTCTAATTTGAACCTTAATAAAAATACTTTTTGTTAAAAAAAAGTGTTTTTCAAGTTATTAGTGTAACCATTCACCAAATAATAAACACTGTTCTTGATAAATAGCGACTGATTTACATCGAAAGTTTATAATACTTTTTTTCAGCCTTTAGACTTGTTTTAATATAATTTATAAAAACAATTTTTTGGCATCTTTTAGCACTGCTTTTGAAGCTTTATAATGATCTAAAATGATTCTATAAAGTATTTTTAATATTAGTTATTTTTTTCAATCTTTCTAATTTAAAAATAAAATAAAATTATCGAAATTTTAAAGCATCTCAATAAAAAGGATAATGTATTTTATATTATGATTTATATTCACCGTTTTTGAAATTTGTCTCTTAAAGAAATGTTTATATAATTTTTATAAAATAATGTAATTAATAAAAATATCTGTATAAAATTGGAAAATAATTAAAATTTTTTCTGCTAAAAAGAGATTTGTTTTTAATTTTTTTATTATTAATCATTTAAAAGTACATTTTCTGCACTTTTTTAGTTCTACTTTTTAAGTTTTTATTTTTTCCTATTATCCTATATAAAATCTTATATTTCTCTTAAGCTGTACATTAGTAGGTGTAATGTTATTTTCTTCTTTTGGAAAATTTCATTCGCATGAAATTAAAGTTTTTAAAATGTTTAATTATCTATCTAATTTTATTATTCATACGGTTTTAAAATATATTTAACTTCCAAAAAGTAAATATATCACCTGACTACTTGTTAACTCAAACAGCAAGCATTTTTAGTAGTTTGAAAATATTTTCTTATATTTTAAATTCAGAAAAAAGTAACAAAAGAAGGAAATTTAGTGAAATTTTTAGTAAATTTTTAAAACCGTTTAACCGACACAAAAATACCGGATAAACCGGTTAACCGAAATTGAATATTTCAAATTAACCGGTTCGCAAATAACCGATATTTGAAGAAAAAACCGGTTTTTCGGTTAACCGGTTTATAAACACTAGTAAAAATCGAGTTTTGGATGAAGTTTTGAATTTTTTATGAAAAATCTGTTTTTTTTTGTAAAATTTTGTGTTTTTTATAAATATTCGAAATTTTGGTGAAATTTTTAATTTCTACTCGCGATTAGATAAAAAACAAATTTGACTATAAAAAAAAGCTGGAAATGTGCAAAATATATATAAAAAAAAAATGTTCTTTTAACAAAATGTTCAACATTTTTCAATTAAGTGTAAAATATTAAAATTATCTTTTATCTTTTAAAGATTTTCAAAAAGTTTAAATTGTTTTGTTGCTCACTGTATTTTTTATTAAATTTGTAATTTGCCCAACTTAAATAATTTGACTTTTATTTACTTTAATTTAATAATTACTTTTTACGTCAAAGACTTTTTAAATTCATAAATTTTTCATTATAATTTTTATTTGGCTCAGCGAACTGTGGCCCCAAAACACTAAACGAAAAAAGGCCCCAAAAATTACATGGGATACAACAACACGCAATTTTGGGGCAAAATTTCATCATTTTTGGGGCATTTTGTGACCTGATTTTTTGGGGTGAATTTGCACCAAATTGGAATGAAATATTGCCCTAAAAAGATCAAATGAAAAAAGCTCCATAAAAAAAATTTTATTTGTACTTTAGGCCTATTTTTCATTCAACGATTTTTTGAAAAATTTAATTTAACAATACGTGTGGGAGAAATTTCATGTTTCGAAGGATACTGACGGTCAAAGAACTTTCCGTACGGCTTGTATTAGCGAAGAAAATTTTTCTTATTGTATTTTCAATCTTAAAAAATATTTAATTAATTAAGGAAAATATTTCGAGCTTCATTTTCTTATGAGATTTGATTTGTTAAGAAAAAGAATAATGAAATAAGTCTCTTTTAGATTTTGTTTTGGAGTTTATTTCATTTTTTAAAGAATTAAGAAATTATTTAATTCTTGTAGGAATTTATTATGAAATAATATTTTCGTTTCATTTATAAAGCCAATAATTTCACAAAATTTGGAGAATAATACTCCTCAACTCTTAAAAATATAATTTTCCAGGAGGCGTTATAAAATATTTTTTTCGTTAATAAAACTTTTTTTGGGTTGCCGGAGCTTAAGGAGTTTATCCTCTGGGTGTGTCGAATACCGGCTTCGTTAAATAAGCTTTTTTTCGAATGTAAAATATGTTTAAGGTTCCGTCTTTTTGATAAAAATTATAATTTCTTCCAACTTAAATCGGACATGACAAATTTTTTATATCACAAGTAAAAAATCTCGGGGTTTTTGGGAATCATATTTTTGACTGTAAAACGTTAATATGGTTCTTTTACTATTTGACTTACATATATTTTATATTGTTAAAGAAATTCAAAATAAGTTTTTTTTTTTATTTTATTATAATTTTTTGGGGGAATTTTTAATTTTGGTTTCGTTATGTAAAATGTCCCATTATTTGTGTCATTTCTAGTTTCATTTTAGGGTAATATTTCATTTTTGTTTGGGGTAACTTTTCGTTATGAAAATGTGTCCTAATGATTGAGCCAATTTTTCATTTCAAGTTTGGGGTAATATTGTATTTTTTTTAGGTTATATTTCTAAAAACTTTGGGGAAATGATTCTCTATGAAAAATTTACCCATAATTGGGACCATTTTTCGTTTAGTGTTTTGGGACCAAATTTCCTGGGGCAACAGTTCGCAGCGTCTTTTATTTACCATCATAAATTTAAGCATCTCCCTAATGTGCATAATTAAAATATAATTCTAATTATATGTTTTAATAAAATATGTAAATATAAATCTTTAAGAAATTCCCCAAAACGTGCCAGGAATAATTATGTATTTTTTAATTTGAAAAACAAAACATTTTTTTTTTTTTGCGGCAAATTAAGAACTTTAATAAATAAAGGCAGGCAAAAACCCTATAAAAAAATAATGATAAAATGTAAAAAATAAAACACGAGACTTAAAAATAAAATAAAAGAAATAAATAAATTAAATATGTATTTTGGTATAACTAATAAATTTCACACAAAAATTTATTATGAGTCAGGGCTATAAAAATGGTGATAAAAACGTTGAAATGTACACCTAATTTAATCTTTTAATAAATGAATGCTATTTACTGGTCATGAGGTGATTAGTATTCATATTTTTTCCTTTTAGAAAAGAAATAGATTAAGGGTTAAAGAATAAACATGTAATAGGTATTTTTAATTATTAAGTAATAGACATTACATTATTAAGTATGTGCATATTTTTCTAAAAAAAAAATTGTTATGTGTTGAATTTTATTTGACGCGTGCAGACTAAAATATTGGTATTATAAGAAGGCAACGACAACTCTACAACAACTACAACACCAAAAAAAAAAAAAAAAACATGTAATTTGTTTTTACATTAACATCTCTTATTTGCGGTCCACACGAGCCTTTTTCTTTTTTGCACATTGAACAAAATGTTGTGCGCACATGCATTTGGTTAGTGTGGACCCAACTTGAGTAAAAGACGCCATCTTTATTGTTATTGGTACTTTTTGCATGGCTTATTATGACATACGTTTTCCCCTATAATTGACAGAGATAAAAAATTATCTGCAACTCAAACAAAAATTTGACGTTTGTCTTGATAGAAATTTCTCTAATATAGACTCGATGTTACAAAAAACAAAAATACATTTGACATTTCATGTAATAAAAAAGTTTGTTTGTGTGTTAGCATGTGTATTTTGGAAAGTACTTAAAAACAATGTTTTTTTGAACATTGTTTTATTTTAATGGTTATTCTAGAACACGTTTACCCTGTTCTAGAATCTGTATAGGTAACCTTAGATAAACAGCTAATTGTTATTTTTGTTTGTTATAGCTGTCAAACTGCATATATAAAAAACAATAATGAATTCGCCATATTGTTGTTTTTGTGCAACTGTTGCCACTTTCAATAAATTCGCCTTATTTTTGACGCTTGTCTTGAAAAAAAAAATTTCTAATGTAGACACTATGTAACTGTCTTCACTAGACGAATTTTTATTCTGATTAAATTTTGACATTTGTCTTGATAAAAAATTGTCTTGTCTGAACACAGCGTCATACCATATTGCCTAAGAAATGCCTGGAATAAATTAAGGTTTATTATTTATTACATAATCCAAACAAGTCCACCAGCCAAGTGAACCTTGGCTTTTAAAAGAATTCATGAATTAAATAAAAACACGGACGACGGAGGACGCTTGACAACAATTGCAATTAAAACAAAAATAATTTGTATTCATTAATTTTTATATGAATAGTTCAATTCGTTTAGTTACAATAATAAACCTTTAAATACCATTACAATAATAAAAAAAAAAAAAAATAAATATTTTTATCAGTAAAAAATTTACTTGCTAATTATAATTAGTCATTTGTTTAAATTGTTTGTGGCTAGTTATTTTTTTGTGGCATATTTTTATTTATTTACTGCTAATATTATTGATAAGGTTATAAAACAAAATTGCTTTCACAAATCATTTGATGGTTTTTATGAACTTAACAATTTTAATGACTAAGTATTGATTTTGAAAATAGATTATTTTAATTTTTAAAGAGTTTAAAATTGGCTGATATATTGAAACATCTGTTGAAGTATACGAAATTGGTAGTAAAAGAACTTTCATTATTAGTGTTTTTAATGGGGATGCTTTTTTGTATGGTATTCAAATTTTCTTTTGCAATCTTGGAATTTTTAATACAATTCTTTTTTAACTACTTTACAATTACTTTACCGTAAATGTAAAAAATGTAAACGGAACGTAAGTGGATGGTTACTTAAGAAACGTAAATGTAGCAAGTACATCAATATCAGTGATGTTAATTAAACATATTTATAGTAAATCTCTTGTAGTTTAAAAATCGCTCTATTTATTGGTTTTTAGTTTTAGCGATTTGTATAACAAAACAAACTTTTTTCTTGTATAACAAGAATTTTTAATTTTAAATTATTCTTCAACTCTTCGCTTTATTTAAATAATGTTAACTATTTATTTTAGTGAAGAAAACTGCAAAATAAATTTTCCAATTAATTAACTTTTTTTGCTATTTCACTGGATTAGGTTACTACGTAACATTTACTTTTGTAAGCAAAACATTTCAGCGGATTCGTTACATTTAAGTAGAGTAATAGAGCCTTTATTCTACAAAAAAGACATTAAGCGGATGATGATTGAATTAAGTACTTAGGAATAAATTTATATTGTCGAAATGTTTCCCATTAAACTTTTCAAATTATGTATGTATATCGATTCTCAAGGTCTTTAAAGCCGAATGAAAAAAAAGCCACTTCTACTGCGAATTATTTTAGTAGTTCAAAATTCGAATAGCAAAACAAATGTTTGTTTTTCTAATTAATGAATGAACTTTTATTAACCTCCTCATTAGTAAACATGTTTTTTTTTTTTTTTTTTAATTAAATTTGTTAATAATTTAATGCAACATTATCTCTTTTTAATTTAATTTGTTTAATTAAACAAAAAAAAAAAAAAAACAAATTGTTTTCTTATAAATATAAATTTATTGTAATTTATATTCTAGAACATTAAAAAAAAAAAAAAAACAAATCTTTTAATTAAATTAATAAATAAAAACATATAAATAAATAAAAAAAAAAAAAAAAAAACGAAAGCAATAGCATTTTCAAAGTTAACAATTTAATGAATAATCATTAAACGGTTTAAACAAAATATATTGTAAATTCTTCTAAAATATTACTTTTTAAAATTAAAATTTTTAAACTTCAACTAATTTTAAATATTCTATTAATTAAAGAATTTTATTAAAAGTTTTTAATTTATATTTATAATTTAAAAATATCTCAAATTTAAAAAGAATGTATAACTTCCCGAAAGTTATAATACAACTTTTTGACCTCCTTATTAATTTGTAAACTCATAAAATTTATTACTAAAACTCACATTAACTTTAATGCATTTTTTTACATCATCACCCATTAAAAATAAAAATTGTAATATAATAAGGACTGCGCACGAAAAAATCCGTGCATGCTCTTGTGCTTATAACTTTTGATGCGGTGAAAAATTAATAATTCTGTTAACTGGTTTGTATTTGTCATTATGCTCAATTGCCATGTGCTAAGTTCATGGTAATAACAAAATTGTTTTTTTTTAAAATGGAAGTTTAACAAAAAACACCTAAACATATAATTCAAATTTTTCATGATATATTGCATTGGTCATATAACATAATTGATGAGAAGGAAGTTGTGCCGCAAAATACAGTTTCTTGGATCATAATATTATATAAAGAAGTCATGATCACTGAATGGTAACTTGTAATGGAAGACACATATTATCTTCAGGCTGTAGGACTCAGGCAAAATAGAAAGGATTTTGAGAAAATCCTCTCATCTCTGGAAGAAGTGTTACAAAAAGTTAATATCTTTGAATCTTCATCAGAAAATTTGAAAGGAAGTCGAGCCTGAAGACGTATAAAGTAAGAAAAAAATCATATTAGAAACGCAAGCAAGAATTTGGAGGTAAAAAATAACATGAAAGTACTTCGGACGAATTTTTTCAGAAATTTTATTTCTGTATAGTAGACGATGAAACGTTCGTACAGGGTGACTTTTTTCAACTTCCTAGCCAGGAATTCTATGTCGCAGATTATGGCAGAAAAATTTCGTGTAGCAAAGAAATCAAAATTTCCAAGAAATTTTTTGATTTGGGAAGTAATATGCATACGCACGAATGAAGCACTTCATTCTTAAGAAATGGTTGTATTAACACAGAAATATACGTGAATGAGTGCCTTTGGAAAAGACTGCTCCCTTTCCTAACAAAATTCATTGTATCCGCTATTTTCTGGCATGTTTCCGCTTCTTTTCAATTCAACAACAAAACAATGGAGTTGTAACAAAGAAATTGTAAGAGTTTGTACCGAAAGAGGCTAATCCATCAAATTGTCCGAAACTCCGTGCAATTGAAAGATATTGGACTCTAGTAAAAAACAATTTAAAGGACATTTAAAGGTCAGCATAAAATGAAACAGAGTTTAAAAATAAGTGGACTTATTTGAGCAAAAAAGAGACCGAAATACAATAAAACCTTTAATGAGAATAATTCCGGAAAAGATCAGATATTTCCTTAAAAACCAACAGAAATGAATTTATTTTTTTATACTTAGAACTTGAACATAACAGTCATTAATAAAAATATCATTTTAAAACAATCTGCCCATTGGTTTAGTTTCTATAAGCAGATTTGCATACACGGATTTTTTCGTGCACAGTCCTTATTAAATATGAATAGTGCAATAATGTTGCAATTATATTAAATCTTTTAATATAAAAAAGTTTACTTGACTTTTAATTGAATTTTATTTACTTAAACCTTTTAAAATTCTTAACACAATTTTTTACATCTTAATGCAATTGTCAGTATTTGACAGATTAATTACATGACGTTTTATTTTCTATAACAATACAAAAATACATGTTACGCGTAATATAATGATAAATTAATCTTAAATACAATTTTTTAATTTAAAATGTTAATTAAAAGCATTAGATGAGTATTAAAAAAAAACAACGGTAAAACAATAGCGCAAAAATTACAAAGATGGCATCACTGCTCTTCTGACAATTTTTTTAAATCGTAATTTATAACTTCGAGTCTATACTAGACAAATTTCCCTTGGCTAATAAATTTTCTTTTAATATGATTTTTTTTTTTTTTTGCTTACATTAATTTATCTACAAATACATATTTGTTAATATAATTAAAAATTGTTATTTACAATAAAAACATACTTGAGAACCTATTTATGAGACTGCGTATAATAATATATATTTATTTGTCTATTTGTTTATTTATAGTAAAAGTTTAATTTTGTTTAAATAAACGTTAATAAAAAGACAAATTTTTATCAAGACAAACTTTAAAATCAACACTAGTTTATGGAAAGTGGCTACAGTTGTAAAAAACAACAACAATAAGGTGAATTCTTTTTTGTATTTATGCAGTTTGACAGATATAGTAACCAAAATAATAATCACATGTTTTATTGAGGCCACTATTATAGTGGAAGGCCAAAGTACGCGGCAATCAGCTGATCATGTTTTCTCACGCGCTCACACGGTCCATATAAAAAAAGTTGAAAAAAATTCAACTTTGACGCTCGGCCGCGTGTCACAGAATTGCCAGTTTAAATTTATGACAGTTTTTTTTCAGATTTTCCTTTGTCAGTTTATTGTAAACAGTTGATTGATTTTTAAGCTGGTAATAACGCTGCCGCGTGACGCGCACATTGGCCTTCCACTATTTGACGCGCGGCCGCGTGCCACAGCATTGCCAGATTAAATTTATGACAGTGTTTTCAAATTTTCCTTGGATAGTTTTTTGTAAACAATTGATTGATTTTTAAGCTGGTAATAATGCTGCCGATCGTTGCCGCGTGATGCGTACATTGGCCTTCCACTATAATCTGCATTTATCTCTGAGAACTGAAACAACCACCGCCACCTCTTGCTTGTGTTTGGGCACTAATAGTGGAAGGCCAATGTACGCGGTACGCGGCGCAAGCGGCAATCAGCTGATCATGTTTTCTTACAAGCTCGCGCCATCCATATAAAAAAAAAGTTTAAACAAATTAAATTTTGACGCGCTGTCGCGTGTCACAGCATTGCCAGATTAAATTTATGACAGTGTTAAATTTTCCTTTGTCACTTTTTTGTAAACAATTGATTGATTTTTAAGCTGGTAATAACGCTGCCGCTCGTTGACGCGTGATGCGTACATTGGCTTTATTCAAGGTAATTCTTTTTTTCTCTTTTAAAGAATAAATAAATAAATAAATAAATAAATAAATAAATAAATAAATAAATAAATAAATAAATAAATAAATAAGTAAATAAATAAGTAAATGTGGTAAATATAAGAAGCAGACGAAAGAAAAGTTTCTAGACCTCAAGTAAGACTGTCAAGTTTGTCAGATCACATTATGGCCTGGGGCTGTTTTCGGAGCAAGAAATAGGTTTAATTAATTTTCAAAAATGGCTTTAGAATTATATCAAACAAATTAATATCTAGAAAAGTTTCCTTTGTTTTGCCACCTACTGTGTAAGTTATTAAAAAAAACTTGGAAAAAAGTTCGAGAAAGATAGATAAAGAAGAAAACATACAAACAAAATTTTGGTTTAGCTTAATTCTCAACATTATAAATTTATGCAAATTAAATGTTTGCGAAAAATACTAATAGCTAGTTTTTTAATTAAAATAATTAAAGTTTTATTACAACTTGTTAGATAATATAGACAACAATTTGTGGAAATACACTCAGGAATGTACGTAAGCAAAACTAAATTAAATTGTTTACTTTAGCAGTAGCACAAGTAGTAGTAAAAAAAAAAGTAGTAGAAAGAAAAAAAATAAAATAAAACTAAAATTCCTAATAATTAATTTACTAAAAATAACAAAGAAGAGCAGTGATTAGAATCTAAAAGAGTTCTTTCAAATGTTAAATGACCCCTCTCAAAATTGACCATTAACACAATAAATTGAAATGAAATCCCTCCTGTTTATTAGAAAATATACTAAAGGAAATGACATGCAAAGAGGACATTAAAAATGTTTTTTGGTATTTTTTTTCCTTTGTTTATTGCTAAAAAAATATAAAAAAACTGGAAAACAATAAATGAAAGCTTTTTCATCCCTTTAATGAACAAAATGTAGAGTTGCCAATGAAATAGTTTAATATTTTGGCAGTTTTTAAAGGGCTACATTCAAAATAAGAGAATTTAATTTTTCAAATAAAAAAAAAATTGTTCTATCCTTAATATATAGTAAGAATAAAAGATTAAACAACATATTGATTCTCTTAAAAAAAAATCTCCCACTAATTTATAAAAAATAATATGATTCCTTAACTTCTTTTCCAAACAAATATTTGGCATCTCTGCTTTTTCACACACATCTATTCATACATGTTTTTTTTTGTTGGCTCAACGAACTAAAGCTTTTAAAAGCTTTATTTTTCTGTTTTATTTTTAAAGTAATGCACATGAAATTTGCGTCATTATTTTTTCGTAGAATTTTATTAACATTTAACAATAATTCTCATTCGCTTTATTTATGTTTTCGTTTAAATATTTTAGTTTGTTGTTGCTAGAATTCGTGCCTAAATTCAATAAGTAAGGAAAACCATAAAAGTCTTGCTGATCGCTTGACTGGTTTGCTTCTAGGCAATATGGGATAAGGCATTATTAAGCCATTTCTGAATGGCTTTAATGTTCGAGTCCTGTATGAAGCGCAAATTTTTGAATGGGTACAGGTCGTCCCTTTGAACTCATGAGTCCACTACTTTTCGGACTGTAGAGTTTGGGTGAAGCGATCTGCCCAGATTAATGATAAATTTGAAAAAGCGTTGCCATTTTGTGACATCTTCTTACCAATGTTGCAATTATTTATTATTTTTAATTTAAATGCTTTGAAACAAATTTAGAAAGCAATTTTAATTATTTTTTTTACCTAATTTATGAAGCTATGGGTAGCGATTCGTTATAAGCGAAACTACTTAATTATGATAAATCATTAACATCATTATTAAATAACACTATTATAAAAAACGTACTTTAAGCAGCTGTAGTCGTTTTTATCATTGAACTTAAACAAAAAAAATATATATGTATAAGAAATGTGTATATTATATTTATTTTTTGCCTTAATTTAATGCTTAGATTGTGGATAATATAACAAAAAATTAGTTTGATGAAGATTATGTATTAATGAAACAATAACATACAAGCATATTTTCTGCAATGGGTCATACAAATACACTGAGAGAAACAAATGAAAAGTTAGAAGAAAGATCTATTCATTATTATTTCTATATGGAATTGTTTTAAATAATTTATGATGGCCCAGATATACTGGATTTTATAAAAAATATATGTTTTTCAGTGATGTATTAAAAAATCAATCAAATAATTTGTGATAATTTTAGCTTATCTGTTATTACGTTTATACGCACGATTGTTGCAAATAAAAATAATCTGCAAATAAATAACTCACTGTTTATACGCAAATTGCATAAAGAAATATATTTCCTTATTTGTCGTGTCAGATGGGAAAAATACAAATATTATCATCGAAAATTCTATGAATTTAAAAGGAAGTGGCAACGCCTTACGTTTTATTTGCAATTAGCTCCACTAATCACAATTAGTTTTCGTGAGTTACTAACTTGCAAATAGAATATTAACACACCGTTTATATTGCAAAAAGTTCGTATCGCAATATTCTGAATTGCAAGTTATAGGTGCGTATAAACGCTATATGTAAGGATAAATAAAAATATAAATAAATTAAAAAAACGTAAATAAATTAATAAGCAATTAAATAGTTAAAGAAATCAAATAAAATACATATTTTAAGTAGAAAAAAGCTGAAAAAAAGTCCAGAATTGAGTATAAAATCCTTAATGTTAAGACTTCCCCAAAACGAATTAACTTTTAAATTTTTAACTAAAATATTTTCTAACAAATTAATTTCACAATGTTTTTTATACAAATTTATTCGTGTCAATTTTTTTTTATATAATTCAATCTACTTAAAATATTTTTTATTAGGTTATCCTGCCACTCAATCAAAAACAAAAAAATAAAAAAAATTTGCTTAAGAATTTGCCAAGTAATTTCGAAAAGGAAACACTAAACCCAAAACTGATTTTAATCATTATAATGAAATTATAACAAAAAAAAAAAAAAACTAATTCATCAAATATTCTATTGTTTTTTTTTTTTTTTTTTTGCTATCAAGTTTTGCTAAGTAATTAAGTGTTGCCAGATGAATGACTCGTAACTAATGATTATAAATGCACACAACTAATTAGTTCACATAATCTGGTCACTCGAAACAAATGGGTCATCAACCGTTATTTCTTTTTCTCTCTCTATTACTTAAATAATGATTATAAAATTTTGTTTCTATTTCTTTAATTTGCATTGTTTTAATTCCAAGTTAATTTAAACATTATTTTTCTTTGTCTTAGTATTATATACAATATAAACGTTATGTATCTTTTTTATATACCAAATTAACCTATTTCAAAATTATGCAACTTTATTTTTTTCTATGCTTTTGCAAAACTCAAGAAGAAGAAAATGAAAACTGTGCAAAAGAGAAAAATTTAATATAAAAAAAAAAAAATATAAAGAAAAAACCTGTCTATACGTTTAACATTTTTTTCAAATATAAAAAAAACTCATGCTTTGTTTCTTTTCTTTTTTATAACAGTTTTTTTGCTTTATAATAAATATGGACCGGATTTTAAACATGTATCTTTGTGGTTTTATTTGCAAGTTTAATTGTTTGATTTTTACAGTAAAATAACGAATATGATAAATTTTTATTCTTTAAAACACAAAATTTCTTTTAAATATTTTAATTAGTCAATCTTTAAAAATATTATGAATTTAATTTAATCAATATGAATTTGAACTTTTTCAATGAAATTTTAATAATTTTTTTAGTATTTGCTCTAAATAAATTAAAACTGGTTTATGAAAATTTATTATTTTACAATTATTGAAATTATGACTGGGAATCAAGGTTGTCTAGTATTGCCACTTAGTGGAGTTGCCAGATTTTAAGTAGCAAACATATAACTCCACACTGTGTAGAAAGTAACAGCGTTGTTCCGAAACTGACACTTTATTACGCTACAACCAGACTAGCCTTTTTCTTGTTCGCACAAGAACAAAACGGCAGAGCAACACACACAATTTTGTTCATTTTGTTTTCAGTGGGCAGAACATTTGTCGAACAAATCATAATTTTTTGTTTGCCGTCTGTGTCGCTTCAATACTTTTACATGCAGCGCCTCTTCTTCCGCGTACAAAATGACGTTTAATGGCAGACATGGTTGCTCGAATAATTGTGCGAACAAGAACAAAACATGAACAACTTGGGTTCACACTATCCAAATGCATGTGCTTACGAAATTTTGTTCAATGTGTTAATTTATTATTTGTTTGTACTTGTTTTCAAAAATAGTACATTTTCAAATTGGTATTTAAATTTAAAAATATGTCCTGTTAACCAATGACCCAGCCATAAAAAGGCAACAACAAAATTGTAATTGGAGTTTTTCCACCGATTTGTATTAAAAAATAAAAAATAATTTAGAGAAAATTTTTCATGATCTGTGAAACAACAAATTTCTTAAGTTATATATACCTATGTTATCTTATCACTTAGTCGGGGTTCACACACTGCAATTTTACTTGCCGCAATTCTGATTTTATTGGAAAGAGAATACTAAACTTACATTCTCTTTACTTCTCTCGTCTACGAAGTCAGAATTGCGGCAATAAAAATTGCTGTGTGTGAACCCCGATTTAGTCATTACATAAACCAATGTAAATGTTTCTCAATAGTAAAATTCTGAGAAACATTTATAAAAATAATTGGATATTAGAGGGAATGTATCCGATATACCAGAAGTGACATCTAGAATTTGTAGTTGCTAAACCATTAACAACGATATATCACATTCTATAATCGGTCTTAAAATGGCGACGCTATACCCAAAAAATCAAAAGGGCGGTATTTTGGGGCGTGGCAAAAAAATAATTTTTGCATTTTTGGAAACCTCATTAACTATTCTTTCATTCTAGGGGGTAATTGGCACAAAGTTTTTTTCGAACCGCCCTAATACACATTTTCTAGAGTCTCTAAGGAAGATTATAAAGGGTGGTCTAACCATAATGCACGATGTTAATTAACGTCGTTTTTTGCCCAACTTAATTTGACATTTCTTTGTTTAAGTGTTTGGCAAATTCAACCATGGAGAGGTACATAATTGAGCAGCGCGTTAATATTGTTGAAGCCTTTT
Organism: Protophormia terraenovae; assembly: GCA_951394005.1. Lineage (NCBI taxonomy): Eukaryota > Metazoa > Arthropoda > Insecta > Diptera > Calliphoridae > Protophormia > Protophormia terraenovae. The sequence continues at coordinate 113,810,585 of OX596075.1, read as the reverse complement.
ACAAAAAAGGACGTTCAAATCATAATGCATTTCGTGCACTTCGTGATTTTTTTGGTCAGCATAATCGATCAAATGTGTCCACAATCGAGAGAATTGTTCGCAAATTTCAGCAAACCGGGTTTGTAGGAAATGTGAAAACATCTGTGCATGCTCGCCGAGTTCGTTTGGTGCGGTTTATGGGCTGGCGGCGTCATTGGGCCGTACTTCTTCGAAAATGAGGTCGGCCAAGCAGTTACCGTGAATGGTGTTCGCTATCGCAAGATAACGGATAACGGACTTCTTGTGGCCAGAAATTGAGGATATGGACCTGGACGATATGTGGTTCCAACAGGATGGTGCCACTTGCCACACAGTCAACAAAACAATGGCTCTTTTGCGCGAGAAATTCAATGGCCGTGTTATCTCACGTCGTGGCGATGTTAATTGGCCGCCACGATCATGTGATTTGACACCGTTGGACTACTTTCTTTGGGGATATTTAAAACGAAAAGTGTACGCCAATAAGCGAAGAACAATTAAAGAGCTAAAGGATGAGATAATTCGGCACATTAACGACATTGAACATCAATTATGTCTCAGAACCGATATTTTGTTTGACACATAATTGTCATAGATCCTTCTATCATAATAAAAAATATTAAGATAATTCTCTGAAAACTTTTTGTTTTATTAACAATTAACATCGTGCTTGATGATATTTATTGGAGGATATAGAATAAAACATTGAAAATAAAATTTTAAGGAGTTTATCGAGAATTCGAAATCCTAAACCACAGAAAAGCCAAAATAACCATATAAAGTAAGAGTGTAAAATATCTGCAGTCTAACAGAAGTATTTATAGTCTATCGAAAAATTAGATAATTTTTTGTTAAACTTTTTCTTGATTTCAAATAATTTTTTATTACATACTTTTAGCAAAACATACATTTCTTACCGATTTGTTAAATAAAACTTATTTAATCCTCTAACGACTGACATTAAAACGTTTAAATTAAATGTTAACAATTAAAAAGAAATAACAGTTATATTTTTTTCTTTCTTTTAGTGCAACCTACAATTTTAAATGACATTGTTAAGCGTAAACTATTTTCATATTTGTGGTATTGAATATTTTTTTTTTTTTTTTATAAATACATACTATGTCGACATAGATAGTATTTCTTGTATTTCTTTTTTGTTTATTTACTACAAAAAACTAAAGAAAAAGAGCGCGCAAAATAAAAAATTATTTAGCAAAATATTTTTGCAATCATTTGTTATTTTGGTATATTACATCAGAGCAAAAAAAGAAAAAACAATTTCGTTTATAACAAATTTTATTTCTTTTTGCTTATGCTGTATAATTTACTGTTCCAGACGTAATATTTTTATTTTAATATACATAACAATATTTATTTTAGTTTACTGAAATTAATACCACAAAAAAAAAAAATTATTATAAAATTTTAATAATATTTATCAGATTTAAAAACAAACTCTTAAGTTAAAGTTAAGAGAAATCTTAACTTTAACAAAATAATAACTTTTTATAATTGAAAGTAAAAGAAGAAATAAAAAAAAACTGTCGACAATTAAATTATTTTTGCTGACATAATCTTTTTCAATAAGTCAAGTGCATTCATTCCCCAGTCAGTCACACATTCAGTTGTTATTCTGTTAAATATTTAGTCAAGTTACAAAGCAATTTTTTCATCACATCATCATCTTCATACATCTTTTATTTTATTTTCTTTTTTTCTTACTTAGTTTTAGTTTATAGACACGTAATTACCTTTAAATATTTTTTCAAAGAATTAACAACACTCTTTAAGTAAATTGTTACTGTACTTTTTTGTTTACTACAGCAATTGCTTAATGTTTATGTGTTTTGACAACATTAATAAGAGTAGCAATTTAGCGTTTTTTTTAAGGAAATCTTAAAAAAAACACCAGAGCAATTTCGATGTCCTAACAGTGGTGATGCTAGACCACATGTGTATATTTTTTTCGGAGTGCTTTTTCTCCAATAAATTGTGAACCAATACATTTAGATACATAATAAAATTAGTTTCTACCAAGGGATAATATATAATAAGTCCTTCTGCGTATCAAAGAGGACCACAGTATTTTGTATTTACAACTTGTAATCGAGGATCCTTGATTGTAGCAAGACTGTCCACGAATTTATCAATTTGTATCGGAAATTCTACATTTATTCTTGTTGGTATATTGACATTAATTTCAAACTATAAAATGTTACGCAATTAATCAGAGCGATATCGGAAGGCTAAAACATGGCGAAATGAAATAGGTAAAAGCAGTACAAAATTTAAAAAACGCGAATTCATTCATTTATTTTATACATGGAGTTTGAAACTTCAGCGCGTAGAAAATTGTGCTTTTATGGATTTTGACAGTTCTAAGTACTAAAAAAAAGTAATCAGCTGATAAAGTGAGGTCACCTGTTTCAATCCGCCATAAGAATGGAGTTTGCAGATTTATTGCGCACTCTTTGTCTATAGGACATTTTGAAATTACAACTTGGGAATTTGGAACAATTTGATGTAAGAAAGTCAACAAACTTACAACTTACGTATATATTAACTGTTGATGTATCGAGATGAAATCCTTCAAGTGTTCTTGCTGCAATAATGATGTTATGAATTTTTGGTTTTTACCTTATATAAGATAAATATTTGTGCCAAAGTTCGTCTCCCTAGGTTGTCCCGTTCGAGCCCTATCCTGCTTTCAACAGACGGACGGACAATAGCTAGATCGACTCAGAATCTAACCAGGACCCAGAAAATATATACTTTGTGGGGTCTTAGATGATTCCTTCGACATGTTACACACGGAATGACAAAATCAATATACCCCCCATCTTTTTTATGGTGGGTATAATAACTGATTTACTCTTACTCACCCTGTTGTTGTATAAGTTGAGTATTATTTTTTCGAATAAAAAAATGTCTCACTATGTAGTTCCAGAAATCAGGTACAGGTTACTTTCTAATAAAATTATACTTTGTTTAAAATCTTCTATATTACTGAGTGAAGCATACTCAAGTATGTCTAGATTAAGGATGTCAATGGTTAAAAATATAGTTGTGAGAGTTGTGAGAGTGAAAAAAAATGCACTCAAAAAAATAAAAATAAAAAATTGGATTTAGTAAACGAAATACAATATTTATACATGGTGCTTTATTATTATATAATACTTATTGCTTTTTATACTTAAATCTATTAATATTGCCATAAAAAATATTATTGCCATCCCTACAATTTCATCTTACAACATTAATATCATAGAAATTGTTTACCAAGCAATTCATTCCATCATTTTTTCCAGTGCATTTTGTACTCTTTGTACTTTCAGCAACGATTAAATAAAGAGCGTAAGAATACGTGTGAACTCAGCCAGCACAATTATGATATGAAATTGACATCCTTAGTCTAGATTCTGAAAAGTACGCAGGCTAAGATTATTGAGTATTTGTACCAACAATGGGCGGCATTATATGAAAAATGTCGTATCGACACATATCTAACGGGTTCTACAGTATTCATTATGGGGAAAATCTTTACGTTTCGAATCATAATAACCGCTTGAAGTCAAAAAGCCAACAGGGTTTTAGTACAATTATTATTTTAAATCAATTGCGACTCAAAGTAATCTAGATGTATTCGTGCTTCACCTTTCTTTAGGCGCCTATTTATCAATTATCGCTAATAATTCGTATAAAAGAATATGAAGATTCGTCTGTCCCCTATTTTTAGTAGTTAGACATTATGACGTCATAGTGCAGCTGAGAAAACAGTATAAAGTATATATTTTGAATTTCAAAATATATTTTTTTATCTAAAAACCCCCTTAAAAAACGCTGAATTAGCCACACCTTTTGATAATACAAAGTCCAATATTATCATCATACGTTTATAAGACAGGTTTAATTTTTTTCTCAATACTTTTTTTATTATTATTATTTCTATTAATACTTTCTTTTCATTTCACTTTTTATTAAGTATTTTTTATGTTTTTTCTCAACTATTTAGACACTTTATATTGTATTCTTCCTCTTCACTTGTTAAATTCGTGTTCATACATATTTGGAGGTTAATAGTTAAGGAAAGACAGACAGAAAGACAGACACGACAAAGCGGGCGGTTGGACGATCAATCGTATTTAACAATAAATGTTTTTTATAAATTTGGAATTTGTCACATTTTCATAGCAAAATAGGAGAAATAAATACCAACAACAAAAATATTTAGGTGTTTAACTCTTGTCTGTCGCACCTGTCATTAAGTCTGGCTTAATGTTTGTGTGACCACAATCACAGTTAATTTTTTGTCTATAGGCGATAAGAAACTTTGAAAAAATTAAAAAAAGTATGTCATATCAATATTGACTTTGATGAAATTTCAACCAACTAATATAAGACAAAGAGAGAGTGAGCGAAAAAGAGAGTGATTGTGAGGAAATACATAAACATTTTCTTTAAATTATTGTTGTATTTTTTTTTTATTGTTATAAATAAATACATGTTTTAGCTTTTCATTTATTGGGTTTTGGTATTTATATAAACAATTTCATTTATTTATTAACACTGGTCAGTAATTTTCAATTTCTTTCATTCATTGATTCTTTAAATTCTGTGTGTTTGTTTGTTTGTTTGCTTTTTTTCAATTGTTTTCTTTTTGTTTTTGTGAGTAAAAGAGTGAGTACAAGAAAAGACACTTTGTTGTTATTTAACTTGTTTATAAACATGTTTCATTGATTTAGTCATTATTTAAAATGTTGTTTTTGGTGAATCTTTAGATGCTACTATGAAATTTCTTGATTTTTTATGATTTCCTTGAAATTTTAGTGATATAAAAAGAGAAAATTTATTTAATTTAAAAGGGAAATTTAATGAAGGTGAAGTTAATCAATTTTTTATTAACATTAAGGGATAATAAAAGAAAAGTATTATTAAAGGTTTATAAGCAAATTTGTTATAGATATTAATGGTTTTTATTTAAATATCAGCAGAACATGTTATAGACAGAATAATGCTTATAAAATCTCGAATATGTTGCTAAAAAAATAGGTCTGTCCGTTGATGAGTTTGCTAAAATCTTTATTTTAACTTTTAATAGTTTTTTGTTTTATTTTTTTGCCATATTTCTTTTAACTAATCATATATACCTCTCTTCTTTTTTAAACAAGTTACGCCGCTCAAACTAATAAATATTCATTAATAATATTTCAAAATTCAAATGTCTTCTCTAAAAAGCAAACAAAATTTATGTTAACTAAAAAAAAAATATGTCTTTCTTTTTTAAATACATAATAATCGTTGTAATACTATAAAATAGCAAAATTACATAATATGTATGTAAATTTTAAAATTTGTTTAATTCAAAAACAAATAAAAAAAAAAAAAAAAATCATACGATTATATATTTTTTTTAATAAATTAAAATTAATAAAACAAAAAAGCTAAAGTTTATATAAATTTATTTAAATTAAACAAAAAAAAATATATACACTAATAATTTTTTTGCAAAAAAAAAAAAAAAAAAAAAAACTATTATATTTTATTACAAAATACAGTTTGAGTTCAAGGTTCATTACGTTTATTATTTTTTCAACGCCAAAACTATCAAACAGAAATTATTAAACAAAATTAAAAAAAGAAGAAGAAATAAACGTTACAAAAATTAATAAGACGCAATTTTTGTAAAAAAAATGATTGTTTGGCACACGTTTATAACATGTAGACAAATGTTACTTATGTTTTGTTGCTTTTTTTTGGTTTTTGTTTTACCTTTGATGACATAAAAATTATAATGTTCGCCATAAATGGCCAACATTTATTAGTTGAGTTTGAAATTCAAATCAAGGAAATTTTGGATTTTAAATTCAAAAAAATGGTTTTGTTAAAAATAACAACCTACATTTAAATTAGCTTAATAAGTCAATAGTTTTGTGAAATGCTAAAATAGGTAAAAACGGTAGTGATTATGTTGCTGGGAGACAACGAACAGCATTTTTTTATATTGTTTTCATATTTTTTAAATAAAACAAAAAATAAAATAAAATAAAAACATAAATTAAAAAGGAAATATTCTAGATTAAAGATTTTTAAATAGAACATGTTTTAGCAAAATAAAAGTTGTAGACAATTTTAATATTTTGTTTCAAAAAATATGTATAAAATAAACATTTATTATTTAAATTGAATTATGTAGGCGAATAGTTTGAATGCAAACAAAATGTATAAAAATTTAAAAAAAATGCATAAATTAAAAAAACAAGCGTGAATGTTATATTAGGGCTGGCCGAATCTATATACCCACCATCAACTCTTTCAAATTTTACGTTATATGGGAGGTAGGCGGTAAAGTGGGCGGACCACGCCCATTTTTTGTTTTCAAGTTTACATTGATCCTTGAACCATTTGTACAAAATTTCGTTGACGTTTCACCTTATATAGAAGGAGGGGGGTAAAGTGGGCGGACCACGCCCATTTTTGGTTTCCAAGCTTACCCTCAAACTATTTGTACAAAATTTCGTTGTCGTACCTGCTTTTATTAAGGAGATATCAGCAGAAAACTATGAAATGAAGCTACAAAGGACACCCTGTGTTTCTAGTATTTCTAGTTTACCAAACAAACCTTATATAAGATAAATATTTGAGCCAAATTTCGTTCCCCTAGGTTGTCCCGCTCGAGCCCTATCCTGCTTTCAACAGACAGACAGACGGACGGACATAGCTAGATCGACTCAGAATCGAACCAGGACCCAGAAAATATATACTTTATGGGGTCTTAAATGATTCCCTCGACATGTTACACACGGAATGACAAAATCAATATACCCCCCATCTTTTTGATGGTGGGTATAAAAATCAAATAAGTAGAATTTAACTGAGACTGAGAGCCCAAACACAACCTAGCGGATTAATTTTTTTATATGAAGATTTGGCAACTAAAACAAGACAGCGGAATCCGCTGAAAATTAAAATCTATTTTAATTTCACAACGGATTCTCAAAAGCTCTCATTTTTTCACTCTCCCTCTCTGTCAGTATTGCCGTTGTTGCAATGAATCACATAGGTTTACATTAAATTTATATAAGAAAGAAATTGTAGTTTAGTTTTAGTTGCGTTTTATTTTAGTTACAATGTATTTCTTTTTATTAAGATCTAGTTCCATTCTAGTTCAGTTCCTAGTTTAATTATTTTTCAGATCTAAGAGCCCAAACACAACCAAGCGGATTAATTTTTTTATATGAAGATTTGGCAACTAAAACAACACAGCGGAATCCGCTGAAAATTAAAATTTATTTTATTTTTACAACGGATTCTCAAAAGCTCCCATTTTCTCACTCTCCCTCTCTGTCGGTGTTGGCGTTGTTGCAAAATGAATCACATAGCTTTACATTTAATTTATATAAGAAGGAAAGAGATAGAAAGGTATGCTTTATATTTTTTATGAGGAAGAAACAAATTTTTTTATACATGTTGTTTTGTAGTTGCCAAACACAAAAAATATAAAGAAACAAAAACAAAATATATATGAAATCCACTGCTGGACGCCGTCTTCATTTAATTTGTATTTCTCTCTTAGAGCCCAAAAACAAGCAAGCGGTGTTGGATGTTGTTTTCGGCTCTAAGAGAGAAATGCAAATTAAGTGAAGACGGCGTCCAGCAGCGGATTTCACATACATTTTGTTTTTGTTTTTTATATTATAAAACGCAACTAAAACTAAACTAGAATTGAACTTAAACTGATGAAGAATCGAACTATAATTAAACTATAAATTAACTAGAATTTAAATAGAACTGAACTAGGTTTGAATTAGAGCCCTGCAAACTGTGTCTTATAAGGCTGTACAAGCCACTTGATATTTTTCAAGTGTTGTTATCAGTGTGTGTGCGGAGTAATAAATACTGTTCTGCAGGCACTTAAAACCATACAAATACTGCGTGTGTGCTTCAACTTTATGAACAAATCATGAGTGTGCTATGATAGCGACCAAACAAGCCTCTCAAAGGCTTGTATAAAAAAATACAAGCCTTTTGACCACTTGTTTGCTTCAATAAGGAAAAAAATTGTGTTTTCTTTTTTATTAAAATTATATGTGTGTGTGTGCGTTCATGACTGTATAAAGTAATTTCGTAAGTAAAACAGTCGTTTAAAAGTATTGTTTATAAACTTATTGTTATTTACGATCAAATAAATTATTAATGTTACTAGTTATAACAATTTAAAGAAACATGCAGATGTTCCATCGTATTCTTAACATTTGGGAAAATTTATTAGTCAAGGAGTAAACGTATATGGAAACGAATTTGTAAAATGAAAAGACATTGTTCTATATTATTTCCTTTTAGTTTTAAAATAGAATGATTACTTAGTAAATATAAATTAAATGCAATAAAATCTATCATAATATTAATAAGTACAATTTTAAAATTTTTTATAAACATACAATTAATTATAAGACTAACTTTATTTAAAATATAAATAAATACTAAAGATAAAAATTTTCTAACTTACATATGTAACTGACAGTTTCAAATGTCAACTTTAATTTTTTTACTTTTTTAACTCTTAATAAAGAGTATTTTTTAATAACTTTATGAATTCACCCTTTTACATTTATTTAGAAAAGAAGAACCAACAATAAAATATAGACATACTGTATATATGTGTGTGTATGCAAGAATATTTATAAACAACCACTTTTTACACATTATGAAGATTTTTTGCCACACACAGCAACTACGTATTACAAAAAACAAACAAATCATTAAGCCCACTTGAAATCTTTAAATCATTTCTCAACGTCTTGTATGATTTGCTTTTTTTTGCCACACCACTTGCACCACTTGTTTACGATAAATGATTTGAACGCACGGATTTGCAGTCGCTCATACACAGTACACACTTGCTTTGCTTCGGGCAGCGAACAGTACGAACAGTATTTATTGTTGTTTTTGCACATGTTGGCTATGAAACACACACTTGAAATTCAAGTGTGTTTGCTTTTCAAATCATCTTGCGCAGGAGACTAGTTTGAATTAAAGCAATTACAACTGAATCCAAACTGAAATATAATTAAACTTGGACTGAAGGAAAACTAAATTATAACTGAACTGAAATTTAAATAAAACTGAACTAAAACTGAATTAAAAAAAATTAAATATTGTTTCTGGAAAAAGTTAAGAGACAAAACGTGTGTTAAGATTTTTTCGATCTCACTCCTTATATAGAATTAATACAATACTGAATTCGAATTGAATTAGAACTGAAATATAATTAAGCTGGGAATGAAGTAAAACTGAAAATTAAAAACTTTTCTTAGAATTATATGGGCCATTATCTAAAATGTTTGATTTTAGCCCTTCAAAAAAATATTAAATTTTTTTTTATGGCATATTAAAATCCTATTGTATACATATAAAGTGACTCGAATGCATGTATAATCAGTTCGCGTTAATCCTTTCATGTGAGAGGCGCGAAAGTTATAACGGTTTTAAATTGAACATCTAAAAATTTTTAGATACTATGAGTATGTATAATTCTGGTCAAAATTACACGTAATATCAAAACCTACTGAGTGTTATTCAAATAAAATTTATGACATTTTTAATGTTTGATGGTACTAGTGCAGCATATTTTAGGGTTTCATAGTAAAGTTTAAAAAATTTTCTTTTCAATAAAAATAGCGATTTTTAAAAATTTTGTAAAAAATTAGAATCGAATCTAAGTTATTTCTCCATATATTGAATGAAAATATTGTTAGTGTTTATTACAAAGAAATGCTTTTTAATATTGTGATCTGTTTTTAACACAAATAAATATTTTTTGGTCCATAAAATGTTTATCTTTAGAAATTTTTTGATGCGCCTAAGAATTTTTATTAAATATAATTTCATGCTGTCCACACGATGTGCCTTAGCGAAAAGTGTTTTGACATAAGTGTCCCGTTTGCAATTATCAACGACATTTGACTTAAATTTATGATTCCGATCAATTATATTTATGCAATTTTCTATATAAAAATACAAAAACAAAAAGTGCAATTTTTGCATAATTTTCAAAAAGTCCATAAAATTCTTGTATTAAATTTATTTTTAATGCTCCTCCGATTTTGTTATGTAACATAACGAAAAACTAAGTTCACGCAGTAATCCAAGCAATTCCATAAGAAAATGTGATTGTTGAAAGTTTGTACAACAACAAAGACGCTGCAGAATTTATCTGTAAAGTCTAGGGTGATCGACGCGGTTTCTAACCGGGTTTTTCAGTCAATGTGCTGTCGGTTTTTTCAAAATGTTCATTTTTCGAATGTCGAATAGACCGGTTTTTTTAAACATAAAAAACCGGTTTTAAAAATAGCATTTTATTTCAGAAAACATGTACTAATTAGGAATAATTTTTTAGATATTCATAAAGACTGATTTTTTATAATTTAAAAATATAGTTTAAGTCTAAATTGGAATTTATTCTCTAATATTAAACAAATAAATAAGTAATAATTATAATAAATATTTTTGCATCCAATTTAATTTTTTTGATCCAATATTTCCTTTATTTTTTAAAGGTGTTGTGTTAAAAAAGTTCCATCTGCAGAATCGTTTCAATTGAGACAGGCTTCCATATTAAGCCATGCTTATGCTAATTCAAATTTAGTCTAATTTTTGATGACATAATTATCTTTAATTAACTTAGCATTTTTCTCTTTCCAGAGCTTTCTGAAGCTCCCAAACGACGTAGAAAATTAAAATTTGGCTTAATTATAAAACTTTTCGTCCAACAAATCCTAACGGAGCCATATTTTGGAATTTTTATCAGGGAGCGGATATAAGAGGATTTATGTGTCTTTTTCTAAGAATTTTTTCTCTTTCCAGAGCTTTCTAAAGCTCCCAGAAGACGTAGAAAATTACTTATAACCCTATTCGTCCTACAAATCCTAACGGAGCCAGATTTTTAAATCTCTATCAGGGAGCGAAATACGTGGATCTATATATATGGATTTAAATATATCTTTCCTAAGCATTGTTTTCTCTCCAGAGCTTTCTAAAGCTCCCGGACAACGTAAGAAACTAAAAATCTACTATTCGTACTACAAATTCTAATTCTGTTTCTATCAGGGACCGAAAAGTCTGTTTTGGTATTAAGAACTTTTGAGTTGCTATACTTATTGTTTGCTCTCCAAATCTTATCAAAAACTGATTCTGCATTTCGGCCAGGGAGCGCATTTACGACGATTTTTTTGTTTTGAAAGGTTTACGAATTTAAAACATTAATCCATATTATCCCAATAAATTCTAACGGCTTCAAATAATTGACTTCGATTAGGGAGATGAAGGTGTCCTATGTTGTTCATAATTTTTCTTTTAATTTTCGGATTTGTTTGTGCATATTTTCATTATTATATTATTTTTCCTGCCATTGTCAGTCTTATACGCTTGTATTTAATAAATTTTAACTTTAATATTATAAGAATTATTGATTTTTTTAAAGAAATGTAGTCTTTTGATATAAATATTAACTTCTGCAAAAAAACCGGTTAACCGGTTTTTTCTGAATTTCAAAAAGTGCAACCTATTAGTTTACTTATGATAGAATTATATCAAAAAGTATAAACGCGCGAACTAAAATTGTAGAAGAATGGTAAGTAATTTAAGTAATTTTTATCAGTTTTTCTATATTCTTGAACTTTAAACAACAATCATGATTACAAAAAGAAGCCTATTGTGCTAAAATTTTGCACTCTATTAGTTTCAAGTCATGTGAGTTCAGACCTGTAACCAATTTGTTTAAAATGTCATTACCACAAAACTTATTAAGGATTTAAATCAGTTTCAGCCAGGTTAAAAATTTTTGATAATGGCCCATATATTGCTTTTTTCTTCAAAGACGTAAACATTTTTCAAAAATGTATCAATTTCTAACAAAATACCAATTTTCCAAATAGAAATTTATTTTTGTTTTAAAATTTTTATAAATCATTCAGTACTATGTAAACGAATATAATAATTATTAGACCATAAGTACATATTAAATTTTTATTAGATTTTTTTTTTATTTCTATTAGTTTTTGCTATTTGCAATATGCTGAAAAAAAGTATTAATTACATTTTGTATTTGTTTTTTATAATGATATCATCAGTCTCTAATATCATCTGTTGTTAAGAAAAAAAAATCCATTTGTTTGTTTATTTTTTTATCGCCCATATATTTTCCGATAACTGTATTAGAATGTAATAACTATTTTTTTTTGCCATATTGTTTTTATTTTTTTTAATAGACGTGTATATTTATTTAACTAAAAAGCTAATATTATTAATAAAAAAAACTTAAATTCTAACTTATTGACGTTAATATTCAATCACCCCACAATATTTGCTTTTATTTTGTAAAAATTCCTCATAAAAAATCTTTTAAAACTAAACCTTAAATAAATAAAAGCAATTTAAAAAATAAACACACTTTTAATAATGTCATTAACATTTACAAAACATCTTTCCCTAAATGTAAATATTTAATGGAAAAATATTAGTAATTTTAAGATAAATTACAAAGATTATTATAAAATTGCGTTTGTTTTTATAATTTCATATAATAGAAATTTTACATTATACCTACAAAATTGTTTTAAATTTGAAAAAAGATTATAAGCTAAATGTTGAAATAAATGCAGCAATTTGACAATTTATCGGAAGTTAAGAAATAAAGTTGCCAGAGCTGTATACAAAGCATTTTTAAGTGTAGCCACTTTTAGTGCTTGGTGAAATGTTGCCATATATTTTTCTTTAGAATAAGAAAAAAAATCCTTTAAGTTCATTTTTTTTGTTTCAATTTAATAACATTCTTTTAAAAAACTAAAAAAAAAAAAAATACTTTAAGGAGCAGAAAAAATAAAAATCAATTTATATTGTTATTTTGCTTAACATCAAGTGCAATCGTTATTCTTTTTTTTTTCATTTCTTTCTAAGAGAATTCAATTTTAAGTGTGTATATTTCTAAACACAAATTTTGTTATGTCTTTTAGCTGCTATTGAGTAAGACGAAATACCCAACTAGGAAAGGCAACAAAAAGTAGTAGAATATAACGTATGCTACAGACCGTCCATCATTTCTTGTTATTGTAAAAATAAGATAAAAGAAAGTACCACTTTTACAAGTCACAGTTCAAGGTCCATATACAATTTTTTTTTTTTTTCTACAAACTTGTTTTTTGGTAAATTTTTTATAATACCCATCAGCAGCACGTGTGGTTAGTTTTTGTTGTAAAAAAATAGTTTTTAAATTTAAAAGAAACGTTATTTAAATTTATGTAAAAAAATAAAATTTTGAAGTTAACGAAAAATAAAAAACTATTAAATTTAAATGAAAGATGGATAAACCTTCATTAAGGTTGACTTTAAAATAATTAAAGCTTTTTATTTCACCATTATTTTTGTTTAACTATGTATTTTTAGAGCGTGAATACAAAGTTATTTGAACGTTAATTAATATTTGTAGTTTGTACTCAAAATGAACTAAAACTGGAATAAAATTGAAATGGAACTGAACTGGAACTATAATTGATTTAGAACGTAAATAGGTCTGAACTAGAACTGAATTAGAATTAAATTGAAAATTAACTACAATTGAATTGAAACTGAACTAGAAATAAATGAGAATTTGACTAAAACTGAACTAGAAGTTAACTAAAACTATAACTGAAATAAAACCTAAATATATATAAACTATAAATTTGAAAATGTGTAGATATTTACATTTTGGGAAGTTAAAGTTGTAGCCAAATAAATTTTCTTTATTAAACTCATTTTCATCATTTTCTTTGTGTTTTTTTCGTACTTTTGATTATTATAATTGTAGTTATACTGTATTTATGCTTTTGGTGATACAAATACATGTTAAATTCAGATTTAATAAAAAGTTCGGTGTTCGGTAAAGTTCAGCCAAAAAAATTGCCGAACACCCACCGAACATCACTTTTTAACGAACATCGTAGCCGAACCCGAACGTTCGGTCGGACACTAAAAAATATATCAAAAAGTTCCTCTGTTTAAGGAAAGCGACTGACATTAATTATTCGTAAGTCGAGCTTCGACCATATTTAAAATCTGTACTTTTGTAAATTAATACTTTTTGCTATTTTTTTTAGAAAATTTAAAATTTTTTTAATTGTATTTTTTTTTTATACTCACCATCAAAAAGATGGGGGGTATATTGATTTTGTCATTCCGTGTGTAACATGTCGAAGGAATCATTTAACACCCCATAATTCAGGGTCCTGGTTCGATTCTGAGTCGATCTAGCTATGTCCGTCCGTCTGTCCGTATGTTGAAAGCAGGATAGGGATCGAACTTAGGGGGACGAAATTTTGCTCAAATATTTATCTTATATAAATGGGCAAAATCGGTTAATAAACAAAAAAGTTATGGGCTAAAAACTAAAAACACAGAGTGTCCGTTGTAGCTTCATTTCATACTTTTCTGCTGATATTTCTTAAACAAAAGCATGTATGACAATGAAATTTTGTACAGGTAGTTTGGTCGAGCCGAATATAACATTCGCTTTTGTTTCTTTTTTAAATTTAGTCCTGAAAATTGGGATTTTTTTTTTATTGAAATATTTTCGGCAAACTGGTACTTTTTCTCTTAAATTGTTACTTTTTTATGATTTGTTCTTTTTTTTTTTTTAATATTAATACTTTTGTTTTCAATAATTGTGCTTCTGCTAACAATTTTTAATTTTATTGATTTAATTGGTACCTTTTTGTTTTATTTTTTCATTTTAATTTTTGTAAAATTAGTACCTTTTTCAATATATGCTCGGTCAAATTTTAAGCCACATTATAGAACATTTTTTATTAAGCTTACAACAAGCTGGCATACCTAAACAATAAGAGAAAATAACTCTTAAAAAAAGTGTTGCCACTTTAAATAAATTTTAAGAAATTACCAGACTTTTATGAAACTAAAAATAAACATTTATTTATTAATTACGCCTTCTACAAGTTCAAATTAATCCTATACAATTTAGATTTAGATTTATTGGCATGTACAACATTTAAACTATTACTTTAAATATTTTATAAAACTATTATTAGACTTTTAATAGCTTAATAAACGACCATATGTAGCACAATTCCCACAATAAAAAGTTTTCTTTAATTGAATTATTTACCATAAATAAATAAATATTTTCTAAAGAAAACGTTTAAAAAAATCTTGTATGCAAATAAACCAATTATGGCTTAATTTACTATATAGTTTCCCCAAATGAAATTGTATTCAATTATTTTCTATCTATTTTTATTTATACATTTTTTTTAGAATAATTTTGAATAAAAATCAAAAGATTGACTGCGTGCTAGATGAATAATGAATTTAATATATAATTATTTAGTTTATTTTAACTAATATATATGACATATTTATTATAATTTTGTCACTAATATTTGAATGTATTTTTTTTTTTTATTAAACTATATTTTTTTTTTTTTAGTTTCCGTGAGTGAATATTGAGTGAATATTAAAAAATACATTAAGAAAATGTAAAATAATTTAATGTTTACTAAGCTAACAATTTAATAAAATGATAATTTTATTTATACTTTAGAGTCTAAAGTTTAGACATATTATTAGCATTTAATAAATAGTTAGTCGTCTTACATTTTAAAGATTAATTAAAAAAAAAAAAAAAAAAAAAAAATATATATATATATATATATATATATATATATATATATATATATATATATATATATATATATATATATTTATTAGTTACTTAAAACATTCTGAATAAATTTACTAATTTTTTAATTAAATATTGTAAAATTATATTGATAAGCCACGATGAATTATGAAAATGGAAAAAATGTATTAAAATAAATAATGTATTAAACTCTCTACGAGTATATTCTTTTTTTTTTAAGGAATTGATTTTTATGTTTGAAGAAGTTTTGTTTCGAACAAATACGCTTTCTAGCATAGAAAACAACTAGAGATTCAACTCTTTCAATTCGCTCAGCAATAAAAAATTACTCTCTTCACACGTATAAATAAGTTCTGTAGAAAATTTTACTAACACATACAAAGAGTTAGGTTTTTTTGACAGTTTAGTTAGGTTTTTTGTGAGCAAGTTCTAGTTATTTTCTATGCTTTCTAGTTTCTAAATATCTCTATTAAAATATTAATTTTACATTTCATAATTATAGTTAATATAACGGAAGTATTTAAATAATAATAATTATAAAAAAAAATTAAATCTTTAACTTACCGTGGACGATTTTGCATAAAATGTTGACCACCAAATATCACCAACATATAAATGCCACAATAATAAAATACCCATGTCCAATTTTCCACCATCCATTTGCGTGTGCGTTGATGTATGAAATCATTTTCGAAATCGAAAATATATGAATAATTTGGTGTTACACTAATGTCCATATTGATCATGTTGATTAATTATTTTGTTATTTGTTTTTATTTTTTAATATTTTTTTATCTGTAATTTTAATTGTGTTTTGTTTATTTATAACTTTTATATATGGTAATTTATAAATTAAAAAACAAACTTAAAATTAATTAAACAACTTTTTTTTTTCAATTTGTGTTTTTTTGTTTGTAGATTTTTTTTGCTGTTAAGTTTTTTTATATTGGAGCTTTTAAAGATGTAGAAGCGTTTTGCGTTTCATAGAAAGAAATTATAAAGAACTTATTCGTCTTGTCGAGGGTAAGAAGAACTCTGTAGGGGAAAAATAAAGAAAGATTTAAATATTAGTAAAGAAAGAAATATTAACAAATACAATTTATTAGTTTTTTTTAATAAAAGTGCAAATTTATTTTAAAATACATAAAATATCAAAAACTATTTTAAATTCTTGATTAAAGATTAATGACAAAAGATGACACTTTGTATTTTTTACTATTTTTGGTTACTATTTACAGTAATTTCGCGAAATTTTGAAATATTTTTAATCCACATTTATGTCTGAAAGACTGATTGAAAAATAAAAAATTAGCATAGAAAAAAGAGAAAAAATAACAAAATAATTTCCAAAAATTTGTTAATCGCGTTTTGGAGTTTATTTCGTATATCGGCGTTTTTTTTTTTTTTAATTTTAGCGTTTTGGCCTTTTTCTAGCGTTTTGATGATTTTTCCATATTTGGATTTTTTCGGTTTTGGCGATTTTTTAAGTTTTAGCGATTTTTACGGTTTGAAAATTTTTATGTGAAAGCAAAAATTAACAACTAAATAATTTCCAAAAATGTTTTTATTACAAAAAAAATATATATATATATATATATATAATATATTTGGTTAATTTTTTCCACGTTTTGGAGATTATTTTGAGTTTTAGTTATGTTTATATAAAGTTTTTTTGCGTTTCGTTGACTTTTTAATATTCTGAGAATTGAGTTTTGATGCTTTTTTTTATTATCTATAACAATCTTAGAGGTTTTTAAATTCTAGATTTTTTTAATTTTGTTATTTTTTATAAATTTGGCGATTTTTAGTTTGTTTATATTTTTTGATGTTTACCCATTTTTAAAATTTTAGGAATTTTTTTAGTTTGGCGACTTTTCAATTTTTTACTTTTTTTGAGTTTGGGTGATTTTTATAATTGCGTTTGGGGTTTTTAATTTTTTTTTTTCTACTGGGTTCTAGCTATTTTTTCGCATTTCAGCTTTTGATCATTTTTGTGATTTTACAATATTTTTGAGTTTTGACGATTTTTTATAACTCAGTTTAGTTTTGGCCTTTTTTATAATTTTGAGTTTTGTCGATTTTTTATAATTGCGTATCGCGTTTTTATTTTATTTTTATTTTTTTGGGTTTAAGCGATTTTTTCGCATTTAACTTTTGCTCATTGTTGTGATTTTTTAGAATTTTTTTGAGTTTTGTCCATTTTTTTATAGTTGTGATTATTGTTATTATTTTTTTTTTAAGTTTTAGCTTTTTTATAATTTTGGCAATTTTTAGTTCGCTTATATTATTTGATTTTTATTATTATTTTCAATTTTGTAAATTTTTCTTCGTTTTTACATGGGGCCTACACAAGAGTTTTTTATATCATAATATGTAACAGACAGTGTCAAATTCGCTCTCTGAGAGAATTATCTCACGTGTAACTTAAATATTAGTATTATAAGAAATATTATAATACTGTTATGATAAAATTTCTCTACACAACTATAAGATTTTTTTTTTTTTCATCAAAATTGTGCTAAAAAATTTCGAATTTCTTAAATAAAAAAAATAAGATTTATTAGAATACGTTTAAGGCTCCGTTACTCTACTAATAAAAGGTTTATCAATTGGACAATTAGTTTTGCTGTTTTCTTCACTAAAAAATTTTTGAAATAATTTAAATAAGACGTAGAGTCGAATATTTAATTTAAAATTAAAAATTTTTGTCATAAAAGCACAAATTTCGTTTTGTATACGAATCGTTGAAATGTGTACAAAACAACAACAAAGTATTGGCTACATTTACGTTTTTAGAGTAATCCTCCACTTACGTTTCCCTTTACATTTACGTTTTTACATTTACATTTACGGTAGAGTAATGGAGCCTTTACCCCTTGTTTAAGATTTAACATAATATAAACAAAATGGTTACTCTCTTCTGCCAGCGAATTTGACACTCTCTGTTACATATTATGATACAAAAACTTTAGCGTTTTTAGCGATTTTTACTAAGGTTTATCAAATCGACTTTCGAATAATCGAACAATCGACTTTTTGTTGTAAAAAGTCGAAACCGACTTTTTGATTTGAAATTATCGATAAATCGACTTTCTTGATGCCAAAAGTCGAACAAAGTCGAAAAGTCGAAAATAGTCCGAAAAAGTCGAAGAGTTGGAAAAAGTCGAAAATAGTCGGAAAGTCGAAAATAGTCCGAAAGTAGGAAAATGTTTAAAAAATTATCCTATTTAAAATGAATAGTTTGTTATCAGCTTCTATTTATATACCATTAAACCGTATAGTTAGTAGATATTTTTGTGTGTAACTAGCACTCTCATTGGATAGATTTGTATGTTAATCAATCAATATACTTTTTTGCGTTGTATTCATTTTTATTTTTAATAGTCAAAAAAAGTCTACAATAGTCGGAAAAAATCGAAAATAGTCGAAAAAAGTCGATATTTCAAAATTAAAAAAGTCGAAAAGTCGAAAAATCGACTATTTAATAATTGAAAAAGTTGAAAAATCGACTATTTAAAAATTAAAAAAAGTCGAAAAATCGAAAAGTCGAGTTTTTGTTCAAACTATGAAACCCTAATTATTACACATTTTACTTTTTGTTAATTGCTGTTGTAGTAAATTTTTATATATTTCTTTGAGTTTTTGGCGATTTTTTTATAATTCTGCAAATTTTAATTTATTTTGGGACTTTTTATATAATTTTGGCGATTTTTTTTTTTGTGTTTTTTTTATTTCAGCCGATTTTTACAATTTTGCAATATTATTTTTAAATTTTTTATTATTTTTATTTAGGGTAATTTTCTACGTTTTAGCGATTTTTTACAGTTTTTAGTAATTTTTCCGCATTATAGTTTATACATTTTAAATTTTGTTCATTATTGTGGTTGTTTTATCACTACCTAAAGGCTAAACAACAACAATAACAACAATTTTATGTTGAAATGTCTTGAGATTTAAAGGACGGTCAGACAAAAAGACATGGTTTTTCTCTGTTCTATAAGGTTCCAGAATATCTATGTATATACTTAAATTTTTTAGCAACACTGTTCTCACAGGCAAGAATATCAGAATCAAGACATCGGCAAGGTTGCAACATAACACAATTTATTGTCATTTATTGTTTAGCATAAAATTTTACAAAATACCGATTTTAATTTTTAAAAAATTATTTTCTGTTATTTTTATTATGTCCAAAATATTTACAAAGAAATTCTTTGTTAGAAACAAAATTACTAAAGAAACCATTCCTCACTGAGACAGTAATAACCGGTATAGAAAGTTTATTGCCTCTAAGCCGCCACTATGACTAAACTATAAACTACACGTAACACTAGAAAAAAACATTAAAAAATGTATAAAAAATTACTTTTAAAACTCCCCTTCCCCTAAAAGAAAATAATAAAAAAAAACACCACCTAAAAAAGTACACAAATAAATCAAATATGTATGATTATTGTTCATAATAAAAACAGAGAGTCCATTTAAAAAAAGAGAGAACACCACGGTGGTTTGCACAAAAAGAGCGTATAAGCAACGTGCAAAAAACTATAAATTATTTTATCTTTCTTTACAATTTTTTGTCAAAGGGGAGGAAAACAAATACATTAAGTATTAAACAAATAAAAGACTTAAATATTTATCTAAAAGATATATGAAATATAATATAAAAGTATAAAATAAATAAAAGCACATGGTGCGTGTGGGTTTAATTACAAGGTAAACTAAAAAAAACTAATGTTATCATGTTTTTTTTTTTTTGCAAAAAAAAAAAAAAAAAAAAAATAGAAAACAATAAATTATATCGTCTAGCTCAAAAATTATTTTTATTTTAATTTTTATCTATTTAATGGATGAAACATTTTTGATATTTCTTTAGCTTGTGACTTAATACTTTTTGTATAAAAAAAATCTTATTACAAATTTAAGGTAGGGCAAAGAAATACAATATGTGTATTTTAGTTTTTGTTACTAAGATTGTAGTATTTGTTTAGTTTTAAATTATATTCTATAAAAAAATTTTTTATAATTTCGTTTAAAAAACAATTAAAAACATATTTTTAAATTGTAAAAATAGCTTTAGAATTTACTTGCCAAAAAAAGTTGTCAAAGAGAACAATATGAATAAAAATAATAAAAGAGAGAGATTTAACTGTAACTTCCTTCCTTTACTTTCAGTGATGCTATAACAATGTTGTTAATTATTTTATTCAACTAAATACACTAAATATTTATATGAAATCACTAGATTATTATAAAAGATTATAAATAAGGATTATTTTCTTGTAATTGTTTAGAGAAATAATGGATCCTTGCAGACTCCGAATTAATCTTGAGCTCGTTTGAGAATTTAAAGCTTTGAAGCTTAAATGTTTTCAAACTTACATTTCTTTATTGTAATTGGAAGTTTTGTCAAAAAATTTTGACAGTGGGAATACATTTACAAATCACAGTTTCGGGTTCGTAATTTCTACAATTTTCTGTCTAACTATTTGGAATATTCTGGGAGTCGAAAAAATTTCACTCTGCGTTTTGTTCTTTATGAAAACTACTCCAAAATATTGATGAAACTCTGGAGAATTCTTCTAATTAAAATTTGTTCGTTCTTTTTGAATGTTTTAAGACAAGCTTTTAATAAAAGTAATAACAAATTTCGCTAAAATTAAAAACGCCAAAAAGGCGAAAAATCGCTAAAATAGAAAAAATTACTCCAAAAAATCAAGAACATAAAAATATTTCCAAAATTAAAATAATAGCCAATTTTTTATTTCATAAAGCTTTAAAAGGCGAAAGAACACTACAATGGAAAAAATAGAAAACTAAAAAAAAAAATCGCTAAAATTTTATATATTATATTATAAAAATAATCCCAAAATAACGAAAAAACAAACACGAAAAACTTTTGGAACTAAAGAAATTTTTGTGGAACTAAAAATCGCATGCCATTAAAATGCGAAAAAATCGCCATAATTCAAAAAAAAAAATTCAAAATGCTAAATATACAAAGCCAAATAATTTTCTAAAGCTAAAAAAGTTTCCAAAATTTTTCCAAAAAAACTAATAAATCTCAAAATGCAAAAAATCGCTATAAAAAGAAAATCTCCATAATTTAAAAAAACAATGATAAATAAATTTCTGAAACTCATAAAAAATTCCAAGATTTTTCAAAAATTGCATTATCATAAGGCGAAAAATCGCTAGAATGAAAAAGAAAATCGCCAAAATTAAAAAAAATAAAAACTATCTTAAAATATAATCGCCTTAACTAACTTAAAAATATAATCCAAAAAAATATGCCAAAATAAATATAAACCAAATTCTAAAATAAAAATTTAAAACATTTTTCATAAATCGCATAAATCATCAAAATCGTCAAAACTTTAACCCCCAAAAAACCCTAATTTAAAAAAATCACCAAAATATGAAAAAAGAATTTGTTAAAGCTGAAAAATTGCTGGAACGAAAATAATTGCCAAAACTAAAAAAATTTCAAAAGATCACAATCTTCAAAAATCACTAAAACGTGAAAAAAATTCCCAAAGACCAAAAAATTACAAATTCTATACTATATATTTTGGCAAGGTGGAATGCTATATAAAATATACTTTCATGCAAAAGTTTAAGTTTTCATTGATTTGTCAATCCTTAAAAATTTATTATGTTTAAGTCATCTTTTTGGTAAAAATATAAAGTTTCCATTGTTTTATTACACAGCAGTCTATGATGACTGTCCCTAACCGGTTACTTGATTGACTACATTAGGACACCACTAGTCACTTTACTAACTACGTGAATAGTCACTTCAACATGGACATTTCCTAGGAGGAAGTTTATTAGCACCCAAGGACCAAAAAGTGGCGATATAGTGACTAGTATGAACAAGCAAATTTATCGGAATCTTTTTACTGACAAAATTGAGTCAGTCACCTGATTAATTTTAATTTGGTTACTTTAGTAGCTTGAGCCAGTCAACTGACTAATTTTTAATGTAAAAAAAAAATTGAAAAAAAAAAAATTAATTGGTTACTTTATTAGCTTCGTGACTAGCCCTAGAAGGAAGTCTATTGGCACCCCAGGACCAAAAAGTGGCGATACAGTGGGTAGTTCAAAAAAGTCAATTTATGGAATTCCTTTCAGTTACAACCTTAAATTATGATTAATTCGAAAACCAATAATTTTTACAAAGCTGTTTAAGAAAAAACCTCAAATGTAGAATAATCACACTCTATAATGAATTGAAAACTCTAATTAACACGACAGGATTTTGTATTATATAAAATAATGCGGAGGTTATCCATTTCTACTAGACGCATTCCACATGTTTTAATTAAAAAGCTTAACATACAAATAATTAATTTTTTTTTTACTTCCAAAGTGAAATACTAAAGACTCTGTTAAGCACCAAGGAGTCAGTAAATTGATATTTGACACTACACACGTCTAAAAAAGATACATAGCAGCCAAATGTTCTATCATGTATTAATTGCAGTTAGTTCAGTAACACAACCTGTACTGACAATGGATGAACCATTTAAATTTTTTACTTTTTCGTGACCTCAAAAAAAAAAAAAAAAAAAAAAAAAAAACAATCACGCTTACCAAAGAGTCAATAAAGTATAAAACGCCACCTCAACGCTTACCAAAGAGTCAGTAAAGTATCAATCGTCTCCTTCACGCTTACCAAAGGATCAATAAAGTATCAATAGCCACCTCCACGCTTACCAAAGGGTTGGTAAAGTACTATTTTGCTTAACGGCCGTTCATCAATGAACCTTACTGTCCAAAACCGAGTTAACTAAATAAACTGCTGGGTAATCATAGAAACACTATATTATGCTCTCTTTGATTTAGTCACATTTTTCTTGCAAAAGTCAGGGCTGTCAGATGGGGCGATTTTTCGCCAAACGTGACGATTTTTAATTGCTCTTGGCGACTGAATTTTCCGTTTTGCGACATGGCCAACGTATATTTTTAGTATTTTTCTATCCAAAACGGCGGTTCTCAACAAGGGGTCCGTATGAAGATTTTTAGGTGGCCGCAAAGACCTTTTGCTTGAACATAAAATAAAAAGCATTTCTTTAAACAAATAACACACATATGTATATTAATTTCTTCATACCTATAAAATAAAGTTGCAAAAAAAGAGTAAAAATTCTAAAACTACTGTAAGACATTTGTTAGCAATTTTAAAATCCATTTTTAAATACAAAGGTTTTGTCTTAAATTTATAATTAATTGAAATCAAATGTTTTTACTATTTTCTTAAATATAGCCTGTTTTAACAAAAGCATTTGGTATTAAATTGCTTTTGTTAAAAAAAAGTATCACTTGTTTTCAAATTAATATTCATTTTTATTCAAATTTGAAATTCAACATACGTATGTATTTTCAGAAATACCTTAAAATTATCAAATTTAAAGTAAAGTCTACGAATTGCAGCAAGAAAGTGGTATCATAATTAATTCTGACACTAATGGATTAGAACTTTATTGTGATTCTAAATTCGTTTTAAGGAATGTTTTAGAGAAGTAGTGCTTAAGACCAAATTCTGTAAGACTTACATCACTTCTAGAACTAATTACTGGTTCCCGAATGACATCCTAGAATTGTTTAAAAAACTGGTTTAAAAAATTCCAAAAATTAAAAAAAAAGTATTTACAAAATTAAATTGATTTTAAAAGTGGCCTTTAGGAAATAGCCCATTAGAATAAAAAAAAAGGTTCTGAAACCGTTCTCTAACGCTTCTATGGCATGAATTCTGAATGTGACAATTTCGAACAAAAATCATTGATTAAAGAACTAGTTCTAGAACCGTTCCATAGAATGGATACTAACACTTCCACAGAACTAGTTCTGGAGGTGACAATTTCAAACAAAAATCATTGGTCTTAACGCCAAAGTAGAACAAGTACAGGCTATTTTGATGTGTTCTGGAACTTGTTGTAGAACTAATACAGTTTTTTCTGGGTTTATATAATTTTAGATTTATTCTGTTAAAAAATATAATTAGTTTTAATAAATTTTTAAAATTGTTTACCTTAAATTGAGATATGTATAGCAGAAAAGTGTATTGAAATTAATATTTTTTATTCAATTATTATTAGCTACTGAAATTATCATTGACTTTGTTGATGCTGAATTTACATTTTAAAATTTATATAAAAAATTTTAATATTTTAGTTCTTTTTAGTTGTTCTTAAAATAAACATTTATATTTAATTTTGGCGGTTTTTGGAGATTTCTGATTAACAATTTGGCGACAGAGGCTCAAAAAATCTGACAACCCAGGCAAAAGTTCCCATGGTTTTGCTTCTGCCCAAGGCATATTAACTATTAGGTAGAGTTAAAAACACAGCTGACTTTTTTTTTCCCTTATGTGTGATGACTGTCAAATCTTTTTTTTATATGGTGTTTGTTTCTATGTGTGTTTTGTTTACATTTTTTATATCATTTTTGTTATTGTTTCAATGTACAAAATTTGACATTAAACGAAAACAAATGAGAGAACTTTTTTTTATTGTTGTATTTGTTGTAGAATTGCTCTAACCTAATAGTAAATAAGACTTGCTTCTGCCAAAAAAATATTACTCTTAAAAAATATTGTAAAATTTTTAAACTTCCATTCCGGAATATAGGAATCAATAATTTGTACGGATTACCGAATGTTTTAGCAATGCTAAATTTGTCAAATCTGCTAGCTGTTTTTAATATTAAAAAATAAAAAAACGCTATATTGTTATCACTGTTACTAATGTGTAATAGGTTTTTTTATATACATATTTATGTAGATGTTGCTTGTAAATATGTATGTTTTTGTCGCCAGCTATTTTTACACACCAACCCCCAACCCTCCCCATTCACACACACAAACACATGAACACATAGTGCCTGTTACAAAAGTCTCGTGCTATTTCTTTTGTAAAGCTCGTGCAAAAAGTAGAAAAAAAAAGAAGAAAAATACCATAAAATATTTATTTAGATGAATAAAAATATTTTACCGGGCGGCTTATTAACAGACAGAGAATAACAACAAAAATAGACAGTAATAACAAGATACACGACAGAGAAAGAGTGTATGTGAATAGAAGAGAGAAACAAAAAGAAATACTTATAGAAAAATTTATGAAAAAATAAAAACTATTCGGGGAAGTTTTTTTTTATTTTTGTTTTTGACTATTTTTGTATTGTATTTGTTTGCATATACAAAACTACTTACTGACTAACTTCTGCTACTCTGCCTGCTTATATTACTACTCTATAACTAACCAACCATTTCATACATATTATTTTCTAGTTTTCTTTTTATAGTTGTATGTATTATATTGTATATTTTTTATTTTTATTATTAATATATTATTAATGAAATTCAAAACACGCAAAGTTAAAAAAAGTTTTAATGGCATTTTAGAAAATAGGAATTTAAGTTTACAAAATAATGTTTTATGTATGTCTGTTTGAATTGCTTGAGATTATTTAAACAGTTCAAGTTTAATGAAAAAACAAAAATCAATAATTTTAAAATAAAAAAAAAAAAAAAAACAAATTATGTTTATAGAACTACTAAATCATTATTAGTATTAAGCCAATCATACATACAACACACCTATCATAAACATTTCATTGACAATTTAAATGTTTATACAAATTTTTTTTATTTATTTATGGTTTTCATCATCATCATGAGTTTTTATTTATTATTTAAATTAAATTTAAATTCAGAGAAAAAATAATATCGCATCATCATCACCATCCACAGCAGCATTAGCTTTGGGCAATAGCTTCAACAAAACAACAAATACCTATAAAAACATACATAAACGAATTTCTTTTTACGTTAAAAATTTATATCCGGTTTTTTCTAAATTAACGGTAATTCACTTTAGTGTCAGTCGTCTGTCACTTTTGCTGGTTGTATATAATTATTTTTTGTTTATTTTTTCGTTTATTGTCATTTGATTTTTGTTAACCTAGATTTGTTGCAGTTATATTTTTTTTATAATTTATATAAATATAAATAACTAAAAAAAGATACAAGTTAACTTCTTCTTTTTTTTTTGTTTGATTGAGTAATAATTTTTTGCCAATACGAAAATAAATCCTTGAAATTTTTATTAAAAATTTATTTCCTCTTTTACTTGCGAAAAATCTCTTTTCTTTACGAGTGAGGGGAGTTTTGTTTAGAGAAATTCTCTTTAGAAATTTTCTCGTGCTTTTTGTAATTTTAATAGAGATGCCAAATGTAAAGAAAATACGCTATAAAGGGGATGATGGGCATTCATTTAACAATTCTGCTTAAGTTTCCAGTATTTTCATGATATTTCTATAAAAGAGTTACATATGGACTGCGAACGAAAAAATTCGTGCACGCTTTAAGGTTTATAACTTTTGTATACGTAAAAAACGTTAGAACTGCATTCTACATTCATATTTTTTTTTAATTCTACCTGCTATCGAATAAAATCATTTTAACTACTTATTTTTGTTAGTTTGAAATGAAATGTTATTTTTTCTTTAAATAATAGTCCTAAATTTAGGACTTTTATTTAAAAAAAAAAAAAAAAAACATTTCAGGTACATAAAATTCCATATTTATTGAAAACAAAATCTATATTCGTACACATGATTAACATACAAAATTATATTGTAACCAGAGATGGAATAGTTGATACTATAGTACTTTTTATACTATTTAACATTAAAAAGTACTGAAGTACTATCTCTAGTCATTTGATACTGTCCAACAATTAAATGTATATTCCACAACTCGAATTAAAAATAAAAATTTTAAATGAAAAAAATAAAAAATAAAAAAAATAAATAAATTGGAGATATATAATTTTCAAATACAAATCTATCTTTTTTTTAACAAATTTGATTTATACATATTTAGAATTAGTGTTCAGAAGTTATAATGAGCACTATCTTCGACTAAATGCTTTGATTTCCCAAGAAATTAAATACGTAATTAGGACAATTTAAATAAGTTTATAGGGCAAACGAACTATATTCTAGAAACATCTTGGACTTGGACTTTTTTCTCCTTAAGTTTATTTTAATAATTTCCTTCGTTTTGAGTATACAATTTACTTTATTTGCGTTTTGCACTAAATAAATAATAAGTAACTATCAAAAATTTTAATTTTAGTAATGGTGAAAAAGTACTATTTGAAATTTATGTTGATGATACCCAAAAATATTTTAATTTTCCATTCCTGATTGTAACCCAATTTTAATATTTTGTTGGATATCCCTTTCTTTGGCATTGACTTAACAAGTATGTTCGTTAAGGATGGTGATTTTTTTTCCATTGTGTGATTAAGGCCTTCCTTAAGCCATAAAAATTGCGAATATCGTAATATTTTAGTTGTTTTTTTTATTTTTAATTTCCATCGGGTTTATATTAGGGCTTTGTGGTGAAGTTTTCAGCTATATTGTATAATTATACAATATCCACAAGCGTGTGTCTAGTGCGGTGTGTTTGGGGTTGTTATCTTGCTGGAAAATAAAGTTATATTTGCAACCCAACTTTTCAGCTCTTTGATGTAAATTTGTTTTTAGGATATTAATATATTTTTTAGTATCCATTATACCATATATAAAATGTAAATTCCCGACCCCTGCTGCACTAAAAGATCCCCAAACCATTATTGTATCAGCGTCGTCTTTAAATGAAGGCAAACTATTTTGCTTTGCTTACAAGTGATTTTCTTGCTGCAATTCTACTTCTAAATTCAAGTTTTCGCACATAATTTTGAACTGTTTCGGTGTTTACATTAATATTAAGGTATTTAACGAGAATTCCTTGGAGTTTAACGGCACTTATCGTATTATCCTTTCTAATTTGGTGCAGAATATATTATAGTGCTCTTCTATCTAATAAAAATCTATTTGTATTTCGGCATTTTTTAATAACATTAACACTTTCTTTGTACTTTTTTTATAACGTTTTGAAGTGTAGAGATTTACCATCTCTATGCTATTCTACAATTGATTTTTTTTAACTCCACAGAAAGTTCGCAACACTGATATTTTCTACTCACCTCACATAAATTTGTAAATGTTTAATTAAAAACAAAGTGTTGATTAATTTATATCAACACATTTTTAAGCAAATACTCAATTTGTTAAAGGTGTATGAATATGGATTTTGCATACTTTAGTTTACATTTGTTATTACACTCAGTAATTGTGGGCAAAATTTTGTTGTAATAAATAGTATTTCTTAAAATGAAAATTTAACAAAATTTATGCAAACACATAATTAAAATTTATAGACAAATAACATATTGACCAAACAAAACAATTTCTAGAAATGCAGGTCAGTTAATTTCCAACTTCACCTGCATTTCAATTCTGGATAATATATATTGGGTTAAAATATATTGGGTTGTAGTAAAAAAAATATTTAAAGAAAACTTAAAGCCAAGTAAAAAATAAAATAGAGTTTAAAATGAAGTGGAGAATTTTGTTGTTTAAATTTATTTAAAATTTGTTTTTAACTACTTGTCTGATGGTTACAAATTTTGATAGTATTTTTTTTTACGTTAAATAAAACAATTTTTATATTTCTTATTGTATCAATTAATAAATTAATCAAATATTAATAAAAATAAGTACTAGTTTGAATATAAAATTTTCAATTGTGTATTTTGGATTATTACTACACCATTTCCAGTTGTATTTCAGAAGATTCTAATTATATTTCAGAAAATTCTATTTATATTTCAGAAAATTCCATTTATATTTTAGAAATTTCCATTTATATCTATGAAATTTCTAATTATATTTCAGATATTTTTAATTATGCTTCAGAAGTTTCTAATTATATTTCAGAAATTTCTATTTGTGCTTCGGAAGTTTCTAATTACATTTCAGAAATTTCTATTTGTAGTTCAGAATTTTCTATTTGTAGTTTAAAAAAATCTGTATATATTTTAGAAATTTTCTATTTTTAGTTCAGAAAATTCTAAATGTAATTTAGAAATTTCCATTTACATTTCAGAATTAATCAAATTCTATTTAAGAAATTTTCATTTGTATTTCAGCATTTTCTAAATGTATTTCCTTTTATCATTTGTTAATTAATTTAAAAGATTTAATTAAATGCAATATGCATTTGCAGACATTATCAAATTTTTTTTATTGTTTATCTTGAATTTAATTAATGGAATTTTTAGTAAGCAATTATAAAAATCTAATAATGTGTCTGGCAAATTTTTAGATAATTAAATTTTAAACACAATAACGTATTAAGAATATAATTAAAGAAATATTTATAAATTTAAATAGATTAAAATGTGTCTGGAGTTGACTAAGTAGTTTGTACAGTTTAAAGATTTCTTTTCTAAAGGGGCCTTCAGACGTTCAAATATATCTAACAATGAATTTGACGACTAAAAAATGCTTTAAAATACACGTTCAGATATTTTTCTAGTTTTCGCAAACACTTTTGTATAAATTAATAAATTATTACCAAATGTTTTTATAAATATATGCACAATTGTGTTTATTGAAAATTTTACGTATAAAATCCAATATTTTAATTTTTAAATTTTTGATTTTCTTCAAACAATCGTACGACTATCGTATTCAATACATGACACTATCAAAAGTTTTAATCATCAGACAAATCGTCAGATAAATTTGATCGTCTAAAGGGGCCTTAAAATCAATTATTTTTTAAGACATTATTAATTCAAAAAGCCCCTTTAAACGTTCAAATTTATCTGATGATTTGTCTGATGAATAAAACTTTTGATAGAATAATGTATTGAATAAGATAGACGTACGATTGTTTGAAGAAAATCAATAATTTTTGATATTTTGTTTGGTCTGGTAGAAGTCGTACGATTTAAAAATAAAAATATTGAATTTTAGACATATTTTTTTTTTTTTTTTTAATTAATACAATTGTTTATATATATTTATAAAAACGTTTGGTAATAATTTAATAATTTATACAAAAATTTTTGCGAAAACTTAAGATATGTTCAGATTAGGCAAATGTTTGACCAAAATATCGTTACCACTATATAAAATATTTTTGATTTTAATGCAAAACTATTTTTTACTTATCAATAATCAAAGCTGACATTTTACCGAATCTAATTTGACGCTATTTTCTCTTAAAAAACATTTGCAAGATCAAACAACTAACTGCAAACAATTTTTTTTTTAGAACTAGTGGTCACTCATCAAATTTGATCAAATATTTGACAGATGTGAACATAGCTTTAGAAAATAAATGTGGAACTGACATAGAAACATTCGCTAAATCTTAAAACATATCTAAACGTGTATTTTAAAACAATTTTTAGTCTTAAAATTTTTCGATAGATATATTTGAACGTCTAATAGCCCCTAAGTAATAAGAAAATTAAATAAAATTTAGAATATTTTTAGTAAAAATATTAGAAAATTTTGATTAAGAAAAAAAGAAATTGCAATAACTATTATTTAATTATTGCGAATAACTGTAAAAAAATATTTTTAAATCATCTAAAATAACAAAAATTCAGAGAAATTCTTAAGAAATTGAAAAAGAAATTAGAACAAGATTATTCTTAAATTCCTCTAGACTATTAAATTCATCTGACGATTTGTCTGATGATTAAAAATGTTGATAGCATAATGCATTGAAAAATTTATATTTTTTTGTGTGGTTTGACGACAAATCGTACGGTTTTAATACAAGTCATACGATGTTTAAATCAAAATATTGAGATTTTATATATATGTATATATATTTTTTTTTAATAAACACAATTATTTAAGTTTTTATAAAGTCATTGAATAAATGCGTTTATTTCAACAAGAAATTTTGCGAAAATAAATGAAAAGACATATCTAAAGGTATATTTCAAAGCAATTTTAATTTGTCAAATTTATCGTTAGATATATTTGAACGTCTAATGGCCCCTTAAAAGAAATATAATATTTTTTAAACATTCAGAAAATTTTGAATTAATATATTAGAAAGAGCAAAATTTTTCTGGTCTAAAATAATTTTCTTTTTTGAATGTGAAATTAATAACCAGCTACTAAAATAAAAATTATAGATTTGTTTCTATAAAATTCACCAAAAATTATTGAACTTTTTTAAATTTTTAATAATTTTTTAAACTCTTTAATTCCCTAGATAAAATAAAAGATAATGTTTTATAATTGTTCTTAATTTTTATATAGAAATACTCTTTAAAACATGTAAAAAACTTTTATATGTTTATCTTAAATCTATTTTTATTTTCAATCCATTTAAGATTTAATAACAATTTATCTTTAATTAAATATAATTTAAAATAATTTGCTTTAATTTAAAAATAAACAAATTAAATAATTGCGCATATTTTTATTTAAGCAATTATTGGTCACGAAATTTATTTACAAAAAAGATAAAAAAAATTAATTATAAAATATTTCAGCAGAGGACAGACATACTTAAAAAAACAGAATTATTTTCAATATCGTTATATCTTCTTCTTTCTTTATTTGTATTTACTGAAAACTCACGTTTTTTCACTGATAAACTAGTAAATTTAAAAATTACTAAAAATATTCTACCTATGTATCAACCCCCATCATCTAATCTCATAATTTTCAATGTTAAACATTTACTCATCCTCATCACTATCATTTAAATACAAAGTAAAGAAACCTAATAACCAAAATTCCACACAAACAAAAAAACTCCCTTAATTATGCTTTTCATACATCTCCTTTCTCTAAACGTTGGCAATCCTGTAGAATCGATAAAAACTTAATTTTTTTGCAACATTTTGTTTCCTCTTCTTTTTATCCAATTGGTATTTTCTTTTTTGCGCTCTCACTCTCTTTCTCTTTAACATTCTCTTATTTGTGTTTTTATAATTTTTTTTTTTTCATCTTCATTAATAATTTCCCCTATTATTTTTTCTGAACGAAGTTATTTTTTGTCATCTTGTTAAGGAAAAACACACACACACTGTTTTTTTTACATTCAAATTTTTTTCTGGCTGTTTATTTTATAAATTTGCACTTTTATTTGTAATAAATAGACACTATATTTTATAACAAATAATTGGATAAATATTTACTTTGCAATAATATTTTTTTAATAAAATATTTCAAAAAACGCGTTTTCACTTAAACTTTTTTTCTTTTCAATTTTGAAAACTTGTGTGTACAAAAATTATTTTTTTTATATTTTACTTTATTTTAGTTGCCGACTTTCTATCGCTGTCGTTTACGCTTCTACACGGCTAGTTAACGACTGAATTTTTTCTCCTTCAATTTCATCGTCTTTTATTAAACAATCAGGGTTGCCTAGTGTGCTAGTAATATATGAGAAGGGGTAAAAGTGCAAAGAAAAATAGTAGTAAGAAATTAGGTGCTCAGTTGGAGCAGTAAGTTAAAAAGAATAAATAGTTTTTGTTCAAAATTAGTTAAATAAAATAAATAAATTTAAGATTTTAAATCTAGTATTTAATCTCAGGGTACTCATTTACCTCCCTAATTCACCAAAAATCGTAAATATTTCCTATACTATTTATCCGATTGCAATGATTAAGGTGTCATTTAAAAGCTCTAAGGGCGCATTTACAAAAACAAAATAAAAATAATATAAAAGTATCATAAACACAATTTTTTAAGTATTTTGTAATTTCTTGTGTAAAAAAAAAAAAAAAATTTCGTGGAAATAAATTTTCTTAATAGCCGGCCTTCGGCCGGGCGGAAGGGTTTTTAACTCTGTGGTATGTCCAAAAGCGGCTTCGCTAACGTAATTCTTCCTTTTTACCCAACTTTTTTTATAACGAAAATTTTTTTGATACGAGTTTCTTAGGGAAATTCGATTTTCAAAGCCCTATAACTTCTATTTATACCAATCTCAGTAATAGCCGATTTTGAGATACATTCGTAATAGAATTCAAAATTGATGACATTTATTAAAATTTATTTTGAATTTTTTTATTTTTCTGATTTGTTGTTTTTTGTCAAACATTTTTTGAAAAATTTGACAACAAATTTTAATGTGCAAATAAATGTTAAAAGGTTAACGAACCAAAAAACCCTCAGATAATCTACAATGTAAATAGGCTCATTGTAGATTTTTTATAATAAAAATAACTGTTAAAAAAACACACCTTTCTGTAACTTAATTTGTTATGAAAAATATATGTATATCGTCCATTCGATGAGAGAACGTCCGAAAAAGGGTATTTTTTTTTACTTGATGGCTTTCAATTTCTATAATTTGTATACAACTCCATTAAGCTTTTTATCAATTTCATTTTTCAGTTTTGTGAAAACGCGATTCACGTTGTTTTAATATTTTTTTTTTTTGTTTTTCATTCATAATTTTGTATTTTAAAATAAATTTTTCGTTTCGACAAAAAAAAAAAAAATATCGATTTTTTAATCGAAATGGGAGTCAAAAAATTTGTAATTTTAATCTGGTCATGGAAAAAATATTTTAAGCATTTTTCTCATGGGATTTTGTTTTGCTAGAAAATTTTTAAGGAATTTTGATGAATAATTTTGTGGAATATTATTTATTATCAACAGTTTTTAACGACAGTTCATAACCAATTCAAAAAGATAAAAAGGTAACGGTAATGGTAAGGGTATTTTAGCGGTAACGGTAATTTCAGTTATTTCGGTAACGGTATATTAGCGTTATCGGTATTTAGGCCTATTTTGGTAAAGAAGTTTTTTACCCCGGTAGCGGTAGTCAGTTTAGGTTTTTTAGAGGTTAGGAGGGTATTTTGGCGGTAACGGTAGCCAACACAAAAATAAAAAGGATGTAATTATTATTAAAATTTCTTTACGGCAAGAGTACCAAGTTACAAAAAATGAAAACAAATTAATAAAAAGAACAATTTTTAAAAAAGTTTTTAAAGAAGTATATATGTCAAATAGCCAATTTCACAAAAAATTTTAATTTATACCAAAAAATTTAAAAAATACCAATCTTACGATGAAAAAGTAAAGAATTTAAAAGTAACGATTCCTAAAAAGCTAAAACAACAGTACAAACCTTTTTGGTAGTAATTACAATATGTATAAAAAGTACTAGTTTCTAGTTTTGGAAGAAATAAAAATTTTTATAAAAAATACTAGTTTCTAAAAAATAAAACACATTTTCTAAAAAATACCAGTTGCCCGATAAAGTAACGATAACAAATTTTTAGCCAGGAATTTGCAAAAAGTCTGCTATTCAAATTGTAGTAAAAAAGCTACAATTTATCAAATTTTACATCCTGGGTACCATTAAGAAATAAAGATTTGGAAGAGCCGAGTAAATAAAGGGCTTTCTAACGTTTGTAATTATAAATAGGAATTGAAAAGAACTTTAAAAAAGCTTTACCATGTATTTAACGTATAAAGAAATTATTTAAAAAGTTTGTTGATTAATTAAAAATTTTGACTGACCAAAAAATCGGCCGACATTTTCACGTCGGCGGTTCGACTCAGCCAGTCGGCGTAGGTAGGTCTCTTGGCAAAAATTTGATACTACTACTTTTTACAAGTGAACAGTTGCAAAAATAGTAGTAAAATCTGGCATGACCTTGAAAAATTTGATATAACGGAATTTGTGGTGAATTTATTTTTATTCACCACACCTCGATTTTATTCACCACACTTTTTTATTCTTACCACACCATGATTTTTATTCACCATACACCCACACACAATTATAAATAAACAGTTGCAAAAATAGCAGTAAAATCTGGCATGACCTTAAAAATTTTGACAAAGGAATTTGTGCTGAATTTATTTTTATTCACCACATTTTTTTATTCTTACCACGCCGCGATTTTTATTCACCACACACCCAACCCCTTCATAAGAAAAGAATAAAAAAGCCTTCTTTTTCTTCTTCCTTTCTTTTTTTCTTTCTTCCTCTCATTTCCTTTTTGTTGCTTTTGGTTGTTTTTTTCCTCATTCTCTCCAGGCCCCGTTTTCACCGATTATTTGAATGCATGATGAAGGATGGACGTCATACATATTTTTTCTTAATTAATTTCTTCTATTTAAACGAACTCCGGGGTAATAAAAGAATACGAGAATTATAAAAGAAATTTAAAAAATATAAAAATTTTTGGGTTTATGTCTCTACTGAATGAAAACTCCATTTCTAAATATATATAATTATACAACAGGGTGCGCTACTATATAATATTTAAGAATTCGAAACATAAATAAGGTGTAAAGCATACTTTAGGGAGCATTTTAAATAAATAATCTAGCACAGTGGTGTCGATTGTAAAATAAAATTTAATTATTGTTTCTCTAGTATATTTTAATTATCTTTAGCTTCTAAAACACATATCAGTCTTTTTTTTAGGGAGAGTACAAATTGGAACATTTTTTGTCTCTATACATGTCAGTGTTCTTTAATATTATTAATAATATTATTTGGGTTGTATTGCTAGAAATTGTTGAATTTAAAAACACCCCATAACACTACTGGTGAGATGGTGAAAAATTACAGTGATAAATAAATTCCTAACTATTTCTGTTATTGTGAATGATGATAGAACGTTATTAATTTAAATAGACATTTTTGCAAACTTTTTTTTCCAATTCTTAAAAAAAATTGCATTTATCAAAATTATATGTAAATAAATATAAAAATAATAAACTAATATGTAAGTAAATAATAGTAAATTAAGGACTGCGCACGAAAAAATCCGTGCATGCAAATCTGCTTATAGAAACCAATCCAGAGGGCGAATTTTATCAAAGTGATGATATTTTAATTAATGACTGTTATGTTCAAGTTCTAAACATGAAAGAATAAATTAGTTCCTGTAGGTTTTTAAGGAAATATCAGATCTTTTCCGGAATTATTCCAATTTAAGGTTTTATTTTGTTACGGTTACTTTTTTGCTCGAATAAGTCCACTTATTTTTAAACTTCTATTGAGCTTTTAATGTTCTTTAAATTATTTTTTACTAGAGCCCAATATCTTTCAACTGCACGGAGATTAGGACAATTGGATGGATTAGCCTCTATCGGTAAAAACTCTTACAATTTCTTTGTTACAACTTCATTGTTTTGTTGTTGTAATGAGAAGAAGCGGGAACAGGCCAGAAAACAGGGGATACACTGAATTTTATTAGGAAAGGGAGAAGTCTTTTCCAAAGGCACTCATTCACGTATATTTCTGTGTTAATGCAACCATTTTTTAAGAATGAAGTGCTTCATTCCTGCAGGTGCTTATGACTTCCCAAATCAAAAACTTTCTTGGGAATTTTGATTTCTTTGATACACGAAATTTTTCTGCCATAATTCCTCTAGCATCTGCGACATAAAATTCCTGGCTAGGAAGTTAAAAAAAGTCACCCTGTACAAACGTTTTATCGTTTACTATACCGAAACAAAATTTCTGAAAAAAATCGTCCGAAGTACTTTCATCTTATTTTTTACCTCTTGCTTGCGTTTCTATTAGGATTTTTTTCTTACTTTATAAGTCTTCAGGCTAGACTTCCTTTCAAATTTTCTGATAAAGATTCAAAGCAATTAACTTTTTGTGACACTTTTCTTCCAGAGATTAGGTGACTTTCTCCCAAAATCCTTTATATTTTGCCTGAGTCCTACAGCCTAAAGGTAATATTTGTCTTCCATTATCAGATTACCATTTAGTTATCATGACTTCTTTGTATAATATTATGACCCAAGAAACTGTATTTTGCGGCACAACAGCCTTCCTTGCAGTTTTTTTATATATCCAATGCAAGATTTCATGAAAAATTTTAATTATGTGTTTAGTTGTTTTTTGTTAAACTTCCATTTTAAGAAAAACCAATTTTGCTATTACCATGAAACTTAGCATATGGTAAGTGAGCATAATGGCAAATACAAACCAGTTAACAGAATTATTAATTTTTTACCACATCAAAAGTTATAAGCCCAAGAGCATGCACGGATTTTTTCGTGCGCAGTCCTTATTTGATAATATTTTAAACCAACAAAAAGAATAAAGAAAAAGAGTATTTTTTATTTATATATACAGGTAACCCTCGATTTACGCATCTTGTTAGGACCGGAGAAATTAAAAACACGTAAAACAAGGTACAGAGTATATACAAATTTATATTTCGGGACCAGAATTTCTATATATCGTGTAATTTAAAGCACTAAATATATGAAAAATGTTAGTTTGAAACCATAGTGTAAATTATATGCAGTAGTTTTACACTAACAAAATACAAGCAATTGTTGTTTTTGTAGATGTGCGAGCACTTTCTATTTACGCTATGGTTTGGAACCTTAAAATCGCGTTAAATTAAAACACATTAAATTATTTATTTTTTATATTAGTTACAACGATTTTCAATATTTCAACACATAGGACCTTTGGTATCGATTTTCATACCATCATCATTAATTTATTGATTTAATATGAGATTGATGTTGATAGCCATTATTGTTTAAACGCGTTATATCAAGTTCGCGTTAAAAAACAGGTATTTCAAGAAATGGTTGCTATTTTTAAAGCGTGTTATAAGGAAATCGCGTTAATGAAGTGTCGCGTAAATCGAGGGTTACCTGTATATGTTTTCTTGTTGTAGTTAGTTTTGTTTAGCTGAACAATAAATAATGGATGGATTCATTTCTTCAACTTTTTTTAAAAAATGTGTAGTATCTTGTCATTTTGTCATTAAAACAATTGCAAAAGATGTTGCATATTTTTAGGTGGAAAAATTTTTGTAAGGGACAAAAGTCGTTTAATTTGAATGCAGATATTTTATTTACATTTCAGAAAATTCCAGTGAATAAAAATATCAAATAAATGCAAATAAAAAAAATTATTAATTAAATAAAAATAATATTATTGTTAGAATACTTGAATAATAAAATAAACCCTAATTATAAATAAAATGGTTTAAAAATCACTCATATAAGATAAACAAACAACAAATAAAACAGCACTTTATTTATGTACTGATGTGCTAGATATAACCCAGCGTTAAAAAGAAGGGCTAAAAAGTCTTTCCAGAAGGCCTTTTTTTAGAGCCGGGAGGCCTTCTTCAACGAAGTCTAATAATATTCTAAAAAAGAAAGAATATTCTACTTGCATTCTGTGTTCATGTATTTTTTTACACATTCGCGACCCCATGCATTCCTTCTAAAAGGCCAGATAAAGCATTTAACATAACAAAATGATTTTTTTTTTTGGAATTTGATCTTGTTTTTGTAACGGTTTTGAATAGTTTTGTTGTTGCTTAAATAAAAAAAAAATTATATTCCTACTCCCCTTCTAAGAGAAGCGAAGTAGGTCGATGTATTTTTTTGCAAAGTTTTGTTGATGCTTAAAACAAATTATATTAAAAAAATTATGCTTCTATCTCGCCTTTTAAGAGAAGCGAAGTCGGAAGTTCTTTTGGATATTTTGGAAGGCAAGAATAAGCATTCTTGTAGGCCTTACTATAGAAGGCATGTTAAATGCAATTAAATCTTGAAGAAGGTGTAAATAGACCTTCTAGAAGGCCTGAACGATGGAGGCCTTACAAATTTTACCGCTGAGAAAATAATACACATACATAGTGTATTAATGTAAATATGTTTATGTATGTGTTTGCCCCCAAATAAAAGAAATTACATTTTCCATTTCTTCTGACATCTTAAAGTATTCACCTTTTCTCCCACCCCTTCTCTTTAATACTTTATTTATCTCGTTTAAGTTTCTCTTAACTAATGCACTTTCAACTAATTTGACACCTTCTCTTTTTTATTAGTTAGTCATTATTTAATTTTCCAATAAAGGAGGAGTTTTGCATATAAATTCTAAAAAATCCTAATAAAAACTGTTTAAAATTTAATAAAAAGTTTATAAAAGTGTTAACAAAAGTTAATTGCACAATTATCAAGTATTTATTTAAAGAAAATTGTTTAATTAATACCGCAAAAGTTAATATAAAGTTAAAGAAAATTCTTAATTACTACGCATGTTGTTCAAGTTAAATGGCGTTCCTTTCGTGTTTATTGCAATTTATTCGCAAACGCAGTCACATTCGTTTTCGGCTTTTGTTGTTATTGTTATAAATTACGGTCAATTGTATATGTTTTTTGGCGAGTGTTGATTTTTCGTGTTGGTGTGTTTGTTTTTTATTATT
This sequence comes from Protophormia terraenovae, assembly GCA_951394005.1. NCBI lineage: Eukaryota > Metazoa > Arthropoda > Insecta > Diptera > Calliphoridae > Protophormia > Protophormia terraenovae. Next base: position 113,770,778 of record OX596075.1, on the reverse strand, counting down.
TGTTTGTTTTGCATGGTGGAGAATTGGGTGGTGTGTAATATGGAAAATGTAAATAAAAAATGTAAATAAATAAAATAAAAAAGTGTTGTCAATAATATAAGCATAGAGAAGAAATGTGAAACAGTCAATAAAATTAATGTTTTTCTAAAGGAAATAAAAGAAGAAGAAGAATGTGCAAAAAAAGTGTAAATAGAAAAGTAATGTTTTCTTAAAAAAATATTTCAAAGAAAATTAAAATATGTGTATTTGTTTCTTTAAAGTCCAGTAAAATTAAAATAATAAAAATTTATAAAAAAGTTGCTTCTCTTAATAAAAAAAGAAAGAAAAAAAAAAAAATAATAATAAAAATTTAAATATAAATATAAATAAAGAAATGAAAGAAATATGGCCTGTTTTTTTGTAAATAAAAGCGAATAAGTATTAATTAAAAGTGTGGGTGCTTTTTTAATATAAAATGTTAGTGTTATTTACTAAATTCATTGAAATTGAGAATAAGATAATTTGCAATAAAAAATGGGTAAGTTTATTTTCTATTTGCCACGTCCCACATACTTTTTTATTTTGTATATAACGATTTTTTTTTTTGGAAACAAAATATTACTTTTTTTGAGCGCAATATATAAACAATTTATATATTTATGCAATTGTATGACGAATAATTTGTTTTTGAATAAAATTTATTTTTATTTATTTTGTTTAATTTAATAATAAAAAAAAACAAACCCAATTACTTAGTCCATAAAATGTTAAGAAAAGTGGTAGAGAAGGACCTAAGTTTTAGAAAAATTATGTTAAATTTTCCTTATCTTTACTTTTTAAATTTCATCGAAATCGTCTTTAAATTGTAGAGCCCTTAAAACTTTTAGTGTTCGTGATTGTCAACTTTGGAGAATATAATTAAGCAAAGGAAAATTTTTTTAATCGGAACTTTTTGGTATATTATTATTATTATTATTTTTAGAAAATTGGTACTTTACTGAAACTAAGTACTACTATTAAAAGTCTCGTTATTTTTGAAAAATGTTGACTTTTGAAAATTTATATTATATAAATTGGTATTTAATTTAAACTTTTATTATTTTTGTTTTACTTTTTTAGAAAACTACCTAATAAATTTAAAACGAATTGGTCGTTTTTTTAAATTTATAATTTTTTTAAATACATGTATAAGTATTTTTATACCCTTCACCACAGGTGTAAAGGGTATATATAAGTTTGTCATTCCGTTTGTAATTTCCACAATTTTAGTCGGAGAGCAAAAAAGTTGATATTTTCGGGATTATTGTAAGAAATGATGACGATAGGACCATGTGCGCCCGTCCGTGTGTCGGTTGAAATGGCGTTTATGAAGCCTAACGATAACTGGCATATATTATATATATATATCAAACGATTGGAAATCCTTTCGAGAATTTTGCTATTGAAATTCAGCAAGACTTCGTTTTTGCAAAGAAGGCTCGGAAATTTTTTTCTGTATTTTTGTGCTGAAAAGATGAAAGAAATCGGTTCAATAACAACTGAGATATCGGGCTAAACGCATTTTTGGTTTTTTTAAGCCCATGTTTAAGCTACAGATTTTTATTTTTATATAGATCGGTCATAAATATTTTTATAAAATTTCGGTTTTTTCAACCAAACTCGTTCATAACCAACCGAGTTATGGGCCAAAAATTAAAACAAATCTGTTAAGAATATACAATGCTGTGCAGAAAAAGCAACAAAATTAGGGCAAACCTAAGAATAGTTTTATTTTTTAGAATATTTGGTTTATAACAAAAATAATTTTACGAAATTATATACACATTTAAGGGTTAATAAAAACACAAACATTTAAATAACTAACTTTGTCTATTAACAAAAACTGGAATAAAACACTACAATCTTCATATAGGAGTGTGCACAACAATAGCAACATATTCATATTTTGCTTCATTTGGTTATATATTTTACATTTTTCGGACTGCACTAATCTTGAAGCTGCATAAAAAATCGTCCACAGATCTTGCGTCTGAGTATTAGACCACATGGTTAAATAATGTTAAGCAAAAATTTAAGCAATGACGTTTAATCTAATCCTTCAAAAATTTCAAAATATATTTTGCATTTTTTTCCATGCAAAAACATTGAATTAAAGAAGATATTTCTCTATGTATAACGAAATTTCTGTGCTTTTTAATAACCTATTAACCTAAAAATATCAAAATTTCATTAGATTTCTAAGAAAAGGACATAGTTTTTTCGTTAGAATTCAAGTACAGTCATTATTACATCTTTTCTCTGCCTAAAATCATTTTTTTGGAACTGTGCGGTTTAAGATGTACACCTTGACAGTAAACAGGGTTGCGCGACGTTACGTATCGGGTCATAGTGGATACATATAAATATTGTTCTAAATTAAATTAATTTTGTTAATTTCTGGAAGAAAGCAACGTATTTATATGAAATTATAAATTGTTTCTTGTATAAAAACAGAAACAAAAAAATGTACCTTTATTGAATAAGCTTCTCAGTGAGCAGTGCTATATTGCTTAGCCTATAACTTCTTCAAATGCTTTCAATGGACTTTGAGTATAGTATATATTAAACCTTAGAGACTATAAAACCTATCTACGTAGACAAATCCGTGTTTATAAGGTGTTACCTATTTATTTTTAATAATATCTGAATGAAGTTTTTAGCGGAAGTCCTTTTACATGCACAGAAAAGTTATCATTTTTTAAATTGTGCTTCCAAAATAAATTTTTTAACCTTATTTAAGCAGTATTCTATAATTTGTATTATTCCAATAAGCTTTTCTTATTCCAAATAAACTAAAAATTTATTGAATTTTTATTAAACAACTATAATCTTAGCTAGGATACTTGTTATACAGAAAATGAATTGCCAAAGACTTGTCTTTTGTCTGGTTAATGGTTTAAATAAAAAATTTGCAAATTGTCAGTGCATCAAAATCCTTGAAAGTTTCAACTCAGTTTTTTTCTTCATTTTTTAGTTTTAAATGCCTGTATTTCATTGAGATTTTACGCGAATGATTTGAAATTTAGGTTTTCTTAGTTATTTTGTAAGATCTGCAAAAAGCCATCAAAAGTTTTCCTAATTTTAAAACAAACTTCGGCAATACAAAACACTAAAAGTAGGTTTCAAAAAATTTAGAATTTTTTGATATTTCTCATATACGTATTTATTTCAATTTTAAAAATTTGATTTTATATTGTTTCTTTTGCAAATGACCTAATACTGAAATTCTTAGAATTTTACCCTACATATTGACATATAAATAACATATTTTTTTTCTCTTTTTTCACAGATCTATTAGAAATTTTCTCTATTTTATTCTCTTGAGAAATTTTTTCTGAGAACTAAATTTTTCACCAAAAATTATTTTAAAGAGAAATGATCATGAAAATGTACCTAATAGATTTCTAAAATAAACAGTTCCGTTTATTACCTAAAGGTAGGTTCAGACTAGTCAAATATTTGACCAAAATGACGTAACCACTATACATATATAATATTTTCTATCTTCTCCATTTTAATGGGAAAATATTTTTTACTTTTCATCAGGGAATGAAGCCATCGATTAAATATGTATCCGTTTCAGAACAAATAAATCATTTTGGCATCGATTTGTTAGTGCATATTTCTGCATATTTTACTCTTAACGGCATATTTTTTCATTTGGCGATTTTTAGTGCATATTTATAGCATATCTTGTTATTTTTAGGTCATATTTAACCCTTTTAGAGCATATTACATTTTAAGGATAAGTTTTTTTTACCCCATGAAATGTTTTTCAAATTTGATTTTATAAAAAAATGAGAAAACAAAAAAATAATAATAATTTTAAAATTAATTTTAATGGATACCATTTTATCGTTGAGAAGCTTGTCTTGTAGCAACAAGATTGATATTTTTATTGAAGTTTATGTTGTAAAAACAATTTTTTTTATGAAAGCATATCGAGCCCTAACTGCGAAAATGTTTAAGTGCAGAAAACGAAACTTTACAGGAGAAGCATTTTTGTAATTGTTTACACATTGTTATATGTATGAAAAATGTCACGATAAAATTACTTTCGCTATAAATCAGAAATGACCTGATACGTCGATGAAATTTTGACAAACGAATTTCGAAAGTCAGTGATCGATATGATAATTTTGATAATTTCTGAACTAATAATAGTGTCTAGAATTAGATTGGTAAGAAAATAGAAGATCAAAAACGTTTTTATGAGATGCAGTAAAAAATGGGAAATCAAATTTTGACGCTGTTGCCTTATTTTATAACGTTAAAATATTAATAAAACCATTTGTTTTAATAATTTTGTTAAAAAATTATACAAAATCTTTGTTTTTGAGTGCATATTTTTGCGTTTTTTTAGAGCATATTTTTCGTTATTTACTGCATATTTAATGCGCATAAAACCCATTTTTTTAGAGCATATTGTGGTTTCCCTGATTATCATTAATCTTAGCTAACATTTTCCCGAATCTTGTTTGACACTGTTTTCTCTTACAAAACATTTGCAAGATCAAACAACGGCAAACAATTTTTTGTAGAAGTAGTGGTTACGCAAATTTGGTCAAATATTTGATAAATGTGAGTATAGCTTAAGAGCTTTAAAAAGTGAATTTATTAGAGCATAATTTGGTTCAAAAAAGAATTTCATATCAATCATTAATTGGAAAACTAATTTTTTATTATACTTATTATTATATATTTACATATTTTCCTCAATATGTATATATGTATGTATATAGAAATAATTGTGTAAATGAAAAGATTTCCAAGTGTCAGTGTATTGTTTTTTATTTAGTTCAAATGTGTATTGAATTTATAAAAATATTTTAAGATTTAAGTATATACCCAACAAACCAAATGATATCATAATGATATCATAACGATATCATTTCAGTGATAAAGAAGCTCGAGAATGATATCATTTATAATTCTAAAATGATATAGGATGCTTTCTAAAGGGTACACTCGAAAACGACATCATAATTTTCGAAAATAATTATATTAGTAATGATATCGTTAAATTTAAGCAGCGCGATAATTTAGCAATATATTCCAGAATATATACATGTCAATATTGGAAAAACATATAATATCCTTTTTATTTCGTCAATATGTAATATACTTTTTATTTTATCAAAAAATAAAACAAGATAATCAAATGAAACTAAAGTTCATACTGTTCCTAATAATTTTGTATATAATACCAAAAATCTGCGATCCGAAAACGGTTTCCTTTAAAATCCAATCTGATTCCATTATGTTAACCTCTTTTATTGTGCAAATTCCGCTAGATTTTGCTGTAAATATATAATTTTCATGTAATATACATATAACATACATACATAAATTATTTTTTCTACAAAAATTTTCAATTTATTTTTATTTTCATGAAAATGTTTGAAGTTATTTTCTTGGGAAAAAATATTTCGATATTTAATTATATTATTTTAAAATTATGATATCATTAATGATACTGTATCGTTTCTTGGTTTGTTGGGTAAAAGGTAAATTATACTAATTAATTAATTACAAAAATTATTAAATACTTAATAATAGACATACATATCTTTGATATTTTATTCAATAAAAAGCGAGAATTACATGCAATAATTTTTTTAAAAGAAAATTTCGATAATTTTTCTAAAAACAAGTATTCAAATTACAAATTCTCGCCTGTAACTTATTATAAAGGTTTAATAATTATTCTCTATTAATATGTATAAAATCTAATGAAATGGTTACTTAACATATTTTCTTTCTTTTAAATTAAGTCTTAAGTCTTAAAACTATAACTTAATTAAAAAAATCACAGTCCATATTTAGTTCGTAATGAAAAAAAATACTTTTATAAAAATAATAAAAATCGTTTTTCTTGTAATCCTATTCTAATCTACATACGGCCCTTGTCTATCAATAAAGATCCATAGAGGCCATATTTTCATGTAATATCATTTGATGAACATCATTAAATACTTTACGTATACAACTGGTATCCGTGGCTACGGTGAAATGATAATAACACTCACGTTTTGTATTATTCATATGATTACGTGAAGGCCTTTTTACCGGCTCTTGGGTAATATCGATAAGTTTTTGTTTAATAAACTTTTTCGTCCAATCACATTCATCAAAATAACTTTCTGCCTGAGGACTATTACGAAATTCTTGAAATTCTGGAAAATAATCAACAATATGTTTGCCAGCTCTTATTTTACGTTCCATAATATCTTGTTTATTAAGAAAAACAATTAGACCAGCCGAGGCTAAGAAACGATTTTGCCAAACACCACGAAAGAGATTTAATGCTTCTTGTAAACGATTTTGTGTGGGATCTTCTCTTAAAGTTTGATCAAAATCACTGCAGGAGATTAGAAAGAGAACAGCTTGTATACCCTCGAATACTTGTATCCATTTATTACGTTGATCACGTTGACCACCAACATCATACATATGAAAGATTTGTTCACCACCACCCATATGTTTGGGAATTTCAACACGAAATGATATATTATGTATGCCGGTGGTTATTTTGCGACTATGTAAAATATCCTCAGTAGAGGGGATGTAATGACAGTCTGAGATGCGATCAAAATTATCCAGGAAACTGTGAAGTGTAAAAAAAAAAAACGAAAAAATAAATTAATAAGTATTTAGTTTTATTTTAGTTTTAGTCTTAAGATAAAAATACTTACTATTTGGTACTATCCGATAAGGGAAATTCATTCGAGCGTTCAAAACATGTACGTATACCAACATCATTCCACAAGGTCATGACATGATCACAATATTCCTGTAAATATGAAAAACAACAAAAATATAATTAATAATTGTTTTAAAGAAGAAACTTATTTTAAAATGTTAAAATTAATAATCTTTTTTTTTTTTTAAAGAAACGTATTTCCCCTAAAAGAACAACAAATAATATGATTCTTTTTTTTCTCTCTCTTTCTCTTATTTCGTACGACAGTGTCGCATTATAATCTTATCACTTGTCATACACCATAACACCAATATCTTAGTTGACGATTTATTTAAGTTATATATCAAAATGAGTCAATTCTGATTCTATTATTATTGTTTTCGCTAATTTGTAATTGCTTAAATTTTTGGTGGGTTTTTTTGGTAGAAAAAATAAGATTTATTACAAATTTTATTTTTTGATTTTATTTATTTGCCATTTATCTTTTACATTCCATAAATAATGAGATGTTGTTAACATTTTATTGTTTATAATCAAATTATAGATTATGGTGGGAATTTCTGATTTGAATATTTAATTATATATTCGCAGTTGGTTTTAATGGGGGGGCCTTGTGAGATATATGATTAATTGTAAAATGTTTGTATGTGAAAGGTGTTATTTAACAATATTTCAGCAGTGAATACAATTTGGATAAAAGCTCGAAAAGTGTTTGAAATTTGACTACAACCAAAAAACTATCGACTACCTCTGTGTACAAAATAACACCATTCCGTGTCAATAGTGTAACAACTCCATAGACAGAGTGCTCAGATCCATGTTGTTTTATTATTAGTATAGTGTTGGTATGAAATTGACACCATATCAGTGTCAAATGATTAAATAATATTACTTATTCAATTCAAGGTGTTTTTAAAGTTAGATATGAACGGTGTCACAAATTCAATAGTGAAAATTGCTAATGTAATCACGTGTGTGATTTTTCAGAGATTTTAAACGAAACTTGGGCGTCTTATAGTAGCGATAGAAAAGTGTCAAAGAAGTAACAACAATTCCTTGTAAAGTGGAAGCAAAATCAGAAAATCTATAGACTGGACTATTGGTCATATACACGATCTGACACTTTCAGATTCGAAATGAACATAACGAGTTGCAGGACATAGAGTAACTCTCTGTTTTAAAACTACCATTGTTACCCATTTTAGTTATACGTAAAATATGACAGATATTGGCCTAAATAATAGTCCTCGGAAATATAAAGATTCTTTTGAAAAAGATGATATGAAAGCCGATCTTTCTGAAATGAAATCGACCAATTATCTGGAGTTCAAAGAACTTAAGTTTGCTGAATAATTTTCTAGCTAAAGATATATGTAAGGCTAAACAAAATAAAAGAATAGTGATATTGTAGGAAATAAAAGTCACTAGCATAAAAAAAAAAATTCAGATAGAACTTGAAATTAAATATTTTTATCGATTTTTTTTTTTGGAGTTCAATTTTCTTTCTTATTATTGTTATATGAAACAACTTTTAGAAAGACCCTGTTTCAAGGAAGACGATAAAGAGAGAATGAAAAAGAACGAAAATTGTAAATTATAAATTGCCTTGTTGTTTCTGTTTGGCGCTACCAAAGCAGAGTTTGTGGACTTCATCAGCATTCGTGGTGTCTTATCCATTTTGGGGTCATTGAAAACTAAACATGGCACCCGCCTTGCTCTGAATTCAATATTGAGGGACTCAGCAGCACCAGGCATTTGTGCTGCATCTTTAACATCTTTAACGTCGTAAACGCTGCTAAAGATGTGATTATATAGTGTCGTAAGCCGACACCCGATTCGAAGGACCATAAACAAGTCTGCAATCTTAAATTGCGTTATTGTCTCTGTTTGGCGGTGCCAAAGTAGAGTTTGTGGACTATAATTAGATACCAGCAGAATGGAATACGTATGTTCTGTGCCGCTACACACGAAATCCTCTCTGTCGTCCATTAAAAGATACATAACATTCCGAGAGATTTATTATCTCGCAGAACATTACTATTCTGGCTCTGACGGAAGTCAACCTTGTGAATTTTGTATGAGAACTTGGTTTATAATCTTGTACCTTTAAATTTCGGCAGATGAGGTGACTATTTAAATTCAGCTCTCCAATGTTTGACTAAATTGGAATCAATCAATCAATTCGGTAAACAATCAATCAACATCCATACGTCAAAAGATCACATAATCATAAGAAATCATCTCTGCCGTCAGTGAAATGGGTACAAAAGAACCCGATAGTTTTAGAAATCCAGTTTTTACAGACAAAAAATTGGTGAATTTCGCATAGGGTCCATTAAGATGGCGCTAAGAGCCACAGATCGGACACTCAATACATATTCTGCATAAACGATATCAAATTTTAACTAAAAAGCTTTTAAAGAATATTTTGGCGGTTCACATTATTCAGAATCCAGCAAAAACTTTGCTTTCCTGGTAAGCTAGCAGGTATAATTGGAAACAAAAATTAACTACTTATTACTCTGCTACTATACTACTGAGTACTTATTTATGTAATGTAGAGAAAGCAAATAATAATGATGCCTCATTACCAAGAAACTACTTTAATAAGTTATGCGATTAACTAGAGCAGGCGATATTGTCATAAAATAGAGAAAATTTCAATGAAGATTTCAAAATTTCAAGAAAGATATAGGGGTTGGACAATTATCTAAATTTATCTTGACTTAAATATTAACAAGATATCAACATTACTTGGATCCCATTATATATACACAACAAAAAGTTAGAATAAAGGCCACAGCATCAGCATCACAAATTACGATAAATTTGCTACAAATAGAATGTGATAGTAGCTCACTTTATTGGGAGCAATCCAAATATGTCTACCCCATTTACTAGTGAAATAAATAATGTTTTCAATAGTTTATTAAACTTGGTTCTTGAAGAATATTCGACTTTTTTTAATGAAATTTCTAGTGGATATTAAAGATTTCAAATTATTTTGAAAAATTAATATTCATATTAATGTAAATGTTTGTTGAGAATGATAGGAAATTAAAAGTCATCTCTTATTATTAGTAGTAATGTAATTTAAGAGTGGTTAAGTGGCGTAAATTGATTACCAGGATCGTGTGAATTCAGAACCCTCAATACTTCTTTTTGGAAAGTTTTCTGAAGCAGCAGCTATTTACCAATCATCCACAATTTAGCGATACATTAAAAATAAATATAACATAGGCCATCCTTGAAATTCAGTCTAATTGAAGCGTTCGAAATTTTGAAAATTACATCCCATCGCCCTTACACAAAACAATAAATTAATATAGAATATTTGTCATGGTTCCAATCTACTTTAAATATACGCTAATCCATGATAAGATTCCCAGAGATAAAATTCCTCTCCTAGTAATGAATTAAATCAAAAGTATAGGCTGTTTCATGACAAAATATTTCTGCAAAATAATTTTTGTTATCGTATAAAATTATTACCATATCAGTTTAGACTATAAAAAAGATCTAGAGCCCTTAATATATTTGAAAGACTCTTTCTAATTAATTTATCAGCTTTTTAATGTCCCTGATGGTTTTTTGTAAAGCGACCCAGTTACTGAGCAGAGATTTCTACTTATATTAGTAAAAAACATAGAAATATTGCCTTGGCTATAAAATTTCTATTGATTAACTATACACATCGTTTACTAAAGAAGAATAAAAAATGCACTTCAGTTATCAACATCCAAATAGATAATCAGAACATGAAATGATAATCTCCACAGTTCAATAAACCTCTAGCAAAAAAACACTTCAAAAAATTGAGGTCACTTAAATACATATAATAAATGTAGGACTACTTTACTAATGTTACTAATGACTTAATCAAATTAACTAATTTCATCAGACGATTTCCACAGAAAAAACATAAATTAATGTAAGTCTTATAGAAAAAAAATGATGACATGGTTATACTCGTATGATCATTTTAATTTTTATCTTTTCATTAGGCAAAAAAAAAAAAAAAAAAAACATTTGTATTAATATTTATATTTTTATATAAATATATTAAATATTTTCATTATCTAATTAAAACAAAAATTCCACACGTACTTAAATATTTATCATGATGTTTTTTGAATATAATCATAATCTTTGTTAAAATGTGACAAGCGTACGAATTTAATTATCTGATGATAATACATACATATATGGAAAATAGTTCCTTTTAATAGGGGATCAAAGATTAGCCAAGATAGGTTTTGATTAAGATCTAATGGATTTGTAGGCCTTTAGAATTATGGGAATTTACAATATTTTATTTAAAGTATTTGTTTTTAGATCTTTTTAAAGAATTTTAAGTAGCTTCAATTAAATAAGATTTTCTTAAATTGATTACTTTTCAATGACGCAAATAAGTTAACATAATTGTCAGTCTTTAGTTTTATTTTTTGTTTATTATTTAACAATTTAAATATTATTTTGGTTACTTTATTATTATTGTTTCAAGAAAAGTTTTTATTTAAACTTCTTGTTTTATTGTTGTTATAGGAAAAAAACAAATATAAATATTGATTTTTTTTATTTTTTGTTTAATAAGTAGAAATATAAAAAGAATAGGAAAAAAGAAACACTTGTGGATAAGAAAAACAAAGTTATTGTTATTTTTTGGCAAAAAAAAAAAAATACACTTAAAGAAATAAATGGATTAATTTTTTTAAACGGTAGGTTTAATACCTTAATAATATAATATTAAAATTGGCTCCAGACAAACTCTTTGTTTTATGGAAAGTTTTTTGTTTTAATAAATTTATATAATTGGTTTATTATTTTTATTTTTAATAAAATTTTTTGTTTAAAAATTAAACAACATAAAAACAGCTGTCAAAATATAAACAAATTTAAAAATCAGCTTTGAATTGCGCCTTTATATTGTTAAAACAAATCGGCGATTATTTTTAAACTACAATTTCTGTTGTCTTCCGTAATTAATACATTTACACTCTTTAACTAGTCGTCTTCACGTAACATAAAATATTTAACATTAACAATAACATCATGTCAATGATAAATTTAGATCGTTCAATTTGGTGTTAATATTAATTTTTTCGATGTTTAAACATGGTTATTTTAACATTTGCTAAAACATCGAAAAAATTAAAACTAAAGCCCAAATTACAATTACGCATAGTCAGCAACAGTATCAGCAAAAATTACCAGCTGTTCACTGTCAGTACAACATGATGCTGCCGTTATAATTACAATTAAGCGTAGGCAGCCACAATTTACAACTACCACCTAGCTTTAATCTACTTGTGTATTTTAGCTTCTCATTTATTTGCTCACTCTCTTTGTCTCGCTCTCAATCTGAATGCAACGCAGTGAATTTAGAAACAGGGCTAAATGAAACAGCACTGCAAACTGCTGCTGACCAAATGTAAACAACACCATAACAAACAGTGCTTTCTAAATTATCAGCTGATTATGTCAGCACAAACTGCTGCTGACTACGCGCAATTGTAATTTGGGCTTAACTAGTAAATAAAACGTAATGGTGTCATTTCCGTTTTAACTTATTTATTTAGCAAGGCGACTTTAAGCAGGTGATCCCACTAAATCAGCAGATCATTTTTTTTTAGAACTAAAGCCCCAACCAGTCAACTTTCCATCGCAACGTAGAATGAAAAAAAGTAGCGTGAGATATTTTGTACAACCAGTCAACAAAATTAAACGTATCATATGTTTTTGAACATTTACTGTGTAAACAACCCTGTTTTTCGGTTATTTTGTGAGCAAAATAAACCACAGGTTGTTAAAAAAGCACACAGCTACGTAAAAATCTATTTTCTGTAGATTTCTGCGATACGCTACCTAGAATTTTTGTGTCAATAGCTAGATACACACATCTGCATAAAGCTGGTTGAAACAGCTGATTGCGATACGATGATTTTTAGTTGAGTGGTTGGGGCTTAAGAACTATTAAACTCCATATAAACCATAGTATAATTATAAAGTATACTCGTAAGAACAGCTGTTTTACAATTTTTTCATTGACATACCTCGCGGAACTGTCAAATTGTTTTTGTATTCCTATGTAAAATTTTTTTCGAGTTTTTTTACTTTTCCTCTCCTTCATTCTATCATTTTCCGTTCAAAGCATTTAGACATTATGTGCAGTAGTTTTACACTAACAAAATACAAGTAATTGTTGTTTTTGTAGATGTGCGAGCACTTTCTAATTACACTATGATATAAACTAAATTTTTGCTTAGCCTCTGAAGTGTCAAACGCCATGCATAAAAAAAAATCAATGAATTTGTCTTATTTTTGTTTTTGTAAAACTGCTAACACCTGTTTTATTTCGCCATGGTTACTTTGCTTAGTCTATATGCAAACCTTTTTTTTATGATTATTGAGTTTTTGCTAATTATTTAATATTTTTCGCAAACTAAAAGCAAAATAATAAAGAGATAGAGAGAGAGGGAAAGAAAGTATCCAATTGAAATAAAAATAACTTTAATACTAACATTTACTTAACACATGAACCAATTGAAAAAACGCAGTTAGATACTTCAAATAGTGTTTTAAAAAAAGTAAACAATAATATTTATAGTATTCATTATTTGAACAACAAAATTTCCATACTTTTCTTATATATATTTTTTTACTGAAGCCGTTTTTTATTTAAGATCTTAAATTATTTGCAAAATCAACTTACCTCACTCATATATTCGGGTGCTGTGTCGCCCATTGTTAAAATATAGGCGGCACTATGTTTACTGGCACAACTTTGATACTCCAGACCCAATATTGACATATGTTGTACCAACTGGTATATAGATTCATGGATATTCTGATAGATTTCGGGAATTTTATCACGGCGTTCACTAGAAGTAAAAAAAAAAATAAACAAATTTAATAAGAAAGTTTTTAACTCTTAACAAAAAAGCTTTTATTACTAAAAAAACGATGAGACCTGAGAATCTACTTTGTTCGTTACATAGTGTTTACATTAGACAATTTTTTTTATCAAGTCACGATAAAAATTTGTCTTATGTAGATTGAATTTGTTAGTATTATTGCAGCGTTAAAAGAAAATTGTTAGCGCTCGAGTTCTGACATTTTTGTCTTGACGTTGCTTGGTAAAAGACGCCATCTTGATTGTTGTCGGTACTTTTTACATGGTTTATTATGACATGCGTTTTCCCCTATAATTGATAGAGATAAAAAATTATCTGCAATTTAGACAAAAATTTGACGTTTCTTTTGATAAAAATTTCTCTAATATAGACTCGACGTTACATAGTGTCTACATTAAACAATTTTTTATCAAGACATACGTCAAAATTAACGCGAATTTATGGAAGGTGTCAAGAGTTGCACAAAAACAACAATATGACGAATTCATTATTGCTTTTATATATGAAGTCTGACAGCTGTAACAACTAAAAATAATAGTCAGCTGTTTAACTAAGGTTACCTTGTATAGATTCGCAGTGATTTTAACGTTTGTCTTGATAAAAAAAAAAAATTGTTAAAATTGTTCTATTATACAATAGTATTGACACTATGTTAAGTAGGAGTTCATACACGACAATTTTTCTTGGCACAATTCCGACTTCAAAGGCGAGAGAGAGAGCATTTTATTCCCTTCTCCCCTCTTTTTCTTTCCTTCCAACTCAGAATTACAGCAAGAAAAATTGCTATGTGTGAACTCCGACTTATTCTCGCTGCTCTCTAACACCCTTTATGAAGAATAGTAGATAGTTTGGGGAGATCCACTAAATGCTATTCAAGCCTATGTAGATGTTCAAGGTGTAAAACCATAATTTTATTTACATTCACACGAAGGTTCTATGAAATAAATAGTAAATTAATCTCAATAGTATTCCAAGATTCTACGAAACAAAAATGCTTTTATTAGAAATACAAGCCCTGAGAATCGTCGTAAGTGAAAAACTTGTACAGTAAAGCCCCAATTACATTTACGCGTAGTCAGCAACAGTATCAGCAAAAATTATCAGCTGTTCACGTCAGAATAACATGTTGCTGTCGTTATAAGCACTGCAAACTGCTGCTGACCAAATGTAATCAACACCATAACAAACAGTGCATTCTAAACTATCAGCTGATTATGGCAGCACACACTGCTGCTGACTACGCGCTAATGTAATTTGGGCTTAAATTCTTATCTTCAAATAAAGCAGCAGTTTGCAGTGCTGTTTTATTTAGCCCAGTTTGTAAATTCACTGCACTGCTTTTAGATTGAGAGCGAGACAAAGAGAGTGAGCAAAGAAATTGGAGACTCAAATACACAAGTAGAATAAAGCAAGATGGTGGTTGCAAATTGTCGCTGCCAACGCTTAAATGTAATTATAACGACAGCATCATGTTATTCTGACAGTAAACAGCTGATATTTTTTGCTGATACTGTTGCTGACTACGCGTTAATGTAATTTGGGCTTAAGACATGAATTGTTGAATATTAATAAAGTCCAAAGATTAAGGACTATCGGAATATTGTTTAGAAGGTTAGACAGTTCGTTTTGATTGAGATTTTCCAAAGGAGAATCTTTTTTTAATTAATCCAATTGTACAATTAGAAATCAAAACAGTAGTTTTGTGTGTTACTAAATGTACTGAGAGGAAATTATTTCTAATGCATCTCAAGATCATGTTCTGAGTGTCATAACAAACACTTGCCATCTCATCTTCATTTAAAAAAGTATTTGGTGATCAGTTGATATTTCATAAGATCGAATACAAGGAATTTATTTTCAGAATAACGTCTAGTTTATTCCCTTGCTTTTTTATTACCTTGGTGTTCGTTTGTAGATCCTTTTAAAAGATTTTCATTTTTAATGCAAACGGAAGAATTTTTGTAGCTTTGGTTTGAACATTGAAAGGGGCAGCTACAGAACTTACATCTAAACTGAAATAAGCTTACAGTCTCTTGAATATTAAAGACATAGAGGACGATTTTTGGTCGTAAGGAGGTGTCAATGAATCTTTTTTTTTTTAAATGGACTTTCAAAAACATGTGGTTCCAAAATGCACTGAGAACTTCTATGTCAATCGATATTTGAAATGATAACTAATGTCTCTCTGAACGTCTGGTAATGGCCCTCAATATACCCAATTTGGCTCTTCTTTCTTTATTTTGTTCTGCCGCAGACTACAAGTGGATATAAAAAATGTCAGACATAAGGCCCAAAGGTTATTGATCGATGTTTTCACCAGAACTATTAAAAAAGCAGCAAAGTGATGAAATAGTTCTCATAAATGAATGACAAAATAAATCACCTTGACTACACTAGATTTTTTTCTCTAACATTTTTTACACAGAAAAAAATATTTCAAATAATTTTGTAATAAAATTATTAATAAACTTTATATTGGAATTTAATTATATGATTTATTAATATAATTAATTATCTAATTGGTTTTCAGTTTTGTTTTTTAATAAATTGACAGCTGTTAATAAAATATAAAGAAAAATTAAATACTTGTCTATAAAAGTACAAAAATAAAATAAATTTAAATAAATTTTCAGCTCATTGCATCTATTTAAGGAAAAGAAGTAATAATAATATCAATTATTCTAGTTATTAATATTATCATTTTGATGATTGGAGCAAAATCAATTAAAAATTAATTAATATTACAAATTTCGTAATTGAAGTGCATTTTTACTTTTTTCTGTGTATATATTTTACGGATTATCATCATTAAGAGTAGGAAAGATCGTTAAATTTGACCGGTCCAGACTTCATTTTACAACCGATCTAAAAATCGTTTTGTAAGGGGTTTATTAAGTCGAGTTTTTATGAAAAAATGCAAAAGGTCTGGAAACTTAAGTATAAAGATAAAAGTCTGAATATTTAACGTCTGAATGAACTATTTATTATACATTTTAAAAGAAGTTAAAATGGCTATCAGCGATCGAGGCCAAGATCCACCGATTTGACCGTTAGAGACTTCTTTGATAGGACTTTTTTTTGAGATTCTGGGTCTATTTGGTAGAAATGATATGCAAATTGATCATCAGTGAATATCGGAGTTCTCTTAACTCTTAATATATGATTCTCTTATAAATTTAAAAATATCAAAGGCTATATATCCCCTTAAATTCTTCTTGAAACTTTTGAAAAATGTTTCCCTATTGTTACAAAAAAATTATATTTTATATTCCCATTAATGATCTTAATTGTTAATTAAAATCTCTCTTAATTAAAGAAAATTAAAAAAAAATGTTTAATACTTACTCATCTGAAAAGCCATTTATGTGTAAAATACGCATTTGTTTTATAATAGTAGTTTTGCCAGATTCGGCTGTACCCAGCAATAGAATTTTTACAGCTTCACGAAAATTTTTATGAATTTCACTACATTTACGTTCGACTTCTTTAGACGATGCCTTAAGATCGTCTGGATGAGTTTTTGAGTGCCTTAAACACCGTAACATTCTAAAATAAAAAAATAAAATTAAAATTAAATAAATTAATAAATAAAAAAGGATTAATTTATTATTAAACAAATTAAAGATAATAATAAAATTAAATACTAATGAATGTGTCTTTCAAAAAAATAATTATCTAAAAATACCAGAGTTACAAAAAATATATCTTTTAATACTAATTAAGTAGAAATGCAACTCTGATATTGTGAGTTATGTAAATGTTCACACTAGGCGACATTGCGCAACGTTATAACAACAAAACAATGGCTGTCGCTGTACATGTCGCCTAGTGTGAACTTGAGTTGGATTTCTACTTAATTATTATTAAACGAAATACAGTGGTTTCCCGGTTTAACGAATACTCAGTTTAACGAATTCGCGATTTAACGTAAGTCCAAATTTTTAACATTAAGTACCTTATATTACGTACAATCTATATATTTTAGTACTCGATATAACGAATTTTTTCAAAAAATCTGATTTGAAATCTATAAAAATAACAAAAAGTAAATAAAACACGTTTCTCATCCTATTGAAAGAGTACTACTATCCCCTTTTATGCAAAAGGAAGAGAATTAGAGATTTTCGGTTGGACAATATTTTTTCATTTAAAAATTATTTTTTAAATAAAAAACAGTAAAAAAAAAAATAAAGTAAAAATACGTTACAAGGCTGTTATTTTTTTTTTTACTTTTTAAATATGTTTTCATTTGTATTTCGCGCAATGCCATTTTATCATGTACCTCCATAAAAATAAAAGAAAAATCCGCTTAAAGTATCCATTCAGTTGAGAATTACTTATTAAGCCGATTTAACATTATAAACAGTTCTAGTATTTGACAACCATAGTAAATTCTGTGTAATTTGTCAAAAAAGAATTTTAATTTTGCTAGTTTTTTATCACTTTTGTTGTTAGATAACTAAATTGTGTTTTAACGTTAAAAAGTAAAAATGTAGACTTTAAAATAAATCTTTTAAAGTATATTTTGTTAGTAAAATATATATTCGCGATTTAACGAATTTTTCGATTTTACGAATTGGCCTGACAATATATCATTCGTTAAACCGGGAAACCATTGTATTCTTAAATATTTTATTTGAATTAATTTTTAAAAATATTTCAAATATTTAAATAACACTATTTATAGCAATTCCTCTTTATATTTTCCTATTTTATTTACACTTTTTATTAAGTTACTTAAGTTAATTAATGTTCAAAAACCTAATAACTCGTGCCTGTTATGAAATTCTTTTTTTTAATCTTCAAAATCTCTATAAAAATTCTTTAAATAACTATGAATTAACATTTTAGTACATTTACCTATAAGAGAATAATTTAATTTATTTAAACAAATATTTATTTTTGCTATTTTCTAAGCTTACTTTAGCAATACCTAAACAAATTCTGTCTAACAACAATTGTGTAATAGAAAAAAAAAAAAAAAATTATAAAATTGGCAAACATTCGGAATAAATTAATTTTCACAAAATTATGTTTGTTTTCATGTTGTCTGTCTGGCTGCCACTAAAAACTGTTTATCATATTGGCAATTAATAAATGTAAAAAGTACTTAATATGATCGTTGTTTAGTTAGGTAATAGTCGGTCGATGTGAAAAAATAAACTAGAAAAAAATGTTTACGATTCAAAGATGTCGCTTTATTTTTTTTTAAAGACATATCTTAATATCTTATCATTTTCACATACATATAGACTAATTTTTTTTCTAATTATATTCTTATGTCATAATACATTGTAAATAAGGCGTAAAAAATGTACAGATATATTTTGTTCTTTTTTAGATTTTTGGTGAAATTTGTATTTTTAGAGATTTTTTGTCTTGGTGAAATTGTGCCGCTTTTTTTTGCCGACTTGTGAGAACATAGTTTTAATTAAATGATAATTTATTTTTAAAATAGTAGATTTTTTTTTTTTTTTAGAATTTTATTATGATTTCGAAATATTTTTTAATATATTTTTTCTTCTTAAAATATAAACAATGTTGTTTAAAACATTTTTGAAATATTTTCTTGATTTTCAGCTACTCCTTTTTAAAGCAACTTTGCATTTGTTTACATTTCTCTTTATTTTGTTAATTAACGGTTTTTGGCATTAAAGACTGCTTACATTGTAGGCGTGTGTTACCATTTCTTTATAAGATCTGTTAAAATCTTTAAAATTTAAATAAATTGTTTTTTTTTTTTTTATAGATAAAGGTAAATATTTATTTGAAATAAAATTATTGGCTTAATGGGCAAATAATCAGGTCAATGCTTTTTTTTAAATTGTTAATTGATCATTTATTTCTTTTATTTATTTGTTTTTCATTCTATAATGTTTATTTTTTATCTACTGCAAGAAAGCTATAAAAAAAATGAAATAAAAGTATTTTTTAAAAAATAAATTGAATTTAAAAGGAAAATAATTAAATTAATTGTTTTATTTTGATGTTTTAAAATCATAATAAACAAGAAATTGCTAATTGTAGTCGGAAAATTAGCACAAATAAAATTTTAACTTAAATTTAATTAGAATTGGAGCAGAGTTATTAAATGTTAAAAGCTTTTTATGTAAAACATTATTGGAAACTTTTGTAATTTCAGTTTTCAATATCATGACTTTTATATTAAATAAATATAAATATTTCTGAGAAAATTTTTAGTTTACTATATTTTCTACATACATAAGTTTGGAAACTATTTTAAAATACTTATTTATTAAATCGTGAGACAGTCCCTGTAGAGAGTCAGAGGGCAAGAACTTTAATATCAAGAAAGATAATTTATTAGCCAGAGAAATAGCTAGATCACAAAATGTGAACTCGAAATTTTATCACAGGGAATAAATGTGTATATTAAACGGTTGAAAATTTGAATTTCATTGTTTTTAAATATTATAAAAATTATGTTTTTGGAGAATTTTTATATCCTTCCATACATATATTAGGGATATACATCTATATCATTTATTTTACTTTCCAGAGCTTTCTGAAGCTCCTGAACGACGTAGAAAATTAAAATTCGGCTTACTTATAAAACTATTTGTCCTACAAATCCTAACGGAGGCAGATTTTTAAATTTTTTTTAGGGAGCGGAGATACATTGGTTTTTATATTTGTAATTTCTAAAGCTTTTTTCTCATCTCGAGCGTTTTGAAGATTCCAGACGACGTAGAAAATTAAAATTTGGCTTACTTATAAAACTTTTTGTCCTATAAATATTAATGTAGCCGGATTTTGAAATGTTTACCAGGGAGCGGAGATAATCGGATTTATGTATTGGTTGATATGAAGCCACATAATAACCCAGCAGTTTATTTGGTTTCAATTAACCCGCTTTTAGACAGTAAGATTCAATGGTGCATAGTCACCAAACCCTCTCCATCGGTAACCAATGAGCGTATTGTGAATTGCCACTTTACTGACTCTATTATGGTAAGCGGGAAGAAGACGAAGCATTGATGTGATTGTGTATGTAAAAATAGGGTCACCTTGTAGTCGTGGAAGTGCCTATTTGTCATTTTATGACCCTTCTGTAGTCGTGGAAGTGAATGTGTGTGCAAAAAAGTTACAGTCGTCGAGGTGGCAATAGACTTCCTCCTTTTAGAACAAATAAATTGAATATAATTTTTATTCCAAACGGGATCTAATATTTCCTAAAGTTAACCCTTTAGAAAATCTCAAATGTCCAACAAAAATAACGAGAGAAAAAGATATAGTCGGTCAGGCCCGACTATATGATACCCTACACCATACAGTATATTTCGGGGAGTTGTCTTTTATTAGACATGGACCCAAATGTGGACCGATACTTATAAGTGTAAAATAAGACATACAAATACAGAATATTACGTTGATGCTGACATTTATAAGAATTTATTCACTTTTGGGTGATTCCCGAAAGAGGGCCTTATGTGGGAGCTATGGTAAATTATGGACCGATCTTTATAAAATTTGGTACTATCATTTATGTTTATATAAAACTTATTTGTGTCGAATATTAACTTGATACTAACATTTTAGTAGAATTTATGGCCGTTAAATTGATTTTTTGGAAAGGGGTTTATATGGGAGCTATGAGTAATTATGGACCGATCTTTTTAAACCTCGGCACACTTATCTAAACTTATATGAAACTTATATGTGCCAAATAATATTAAAATATTGCTATATTTAAGGGATTTATGATCGTTAAACCCTTTTCCGGGAGGACATTTGTATGAGGGCTAGGTGAAATAATGGACCGATCATTACCAATTTCAATAGGCTTCGTCCCTGGACCAAAAAAATGCTGTGTACCAAATTTCATAAATTTTGGTGCAAAATTGCGACCTGTAGTTTGATTACAAGGTTTACATGGACGGACAGACGGACAGACGGTCAGACGGACAGACGGACGGACGGACGGACGGACGGACGGACGGACGGACATCGTTAAATCGACTCAGAAAGTGATTCTAAGCCGATTGGTATAAATTAAGGTGGGTCTTAGACCAATATTTTTGGGTGTTACAAACATCAGCACAAACGCATAATACCCTCCTCACCTATGGTGGTGTAGGGTATAAATATTATTAATACTATTAATTATTTTAGAAGCATTAATTCTTTTCATAATTATTTTCATATCATATTCTAATTTATAAAATAAGTCGACAGCGTAAGCTGCTAGTGTTTTTTTCATTTAATTGTAATTGTAATAAAAACACTATTTAAATAAAATCCTAAAAGTTCGTTTGTCAAATGTGTCATTCCTTTCTTTCGTGTTTGTTATTTGTTTTTGTTGTCGAAGTGTCGATGGTCAAGTGTTTTGTAATTTGATGATTAATTTTTCTTCGCGTTGTTTTGTTTTTATTTACTGTTTATGATTTGTTTTTCAATGGCTATATGTAAATGAGTAAGTGGGTGGAAGGAGAGTAAGTGAGAGTGTAATAATTAAAATGTAAACAAATAAATCAAAAATTACTAAAGTTAAATGTTGTTATATATATGTATGTTTCGGTCGTCTTCTTTGTAATAGCCGATTGATGTTTCGTGTTTTTTTTTATTTATTATTTATGTTTTGTTTGCAATATGTATTAGGGATTGAAATTGAGTGGGTGGATGGAGAGAGGTGTTGAGAGTGCGTAATAATAAAAATGTAAACAAAACAATCAGTGTTGGCAACGAAGCAATAGCAATTTAAATATTTCAAAGGAAAATAATTTTATTATTATTTGCTGAAGAAAATGTTAAAAATAATAAAAATAAATAAAATTATATGTGTGTTTTGTTGCTTAGGAAGTAAATAAGTTGTATAAAAACAAATAAATAGTAAAAGGCCTGTTTTTTGCATATGTATAAAAAAAATAATAAATTAATGCTAATCAATAGTTTTTTCCCAAAAGCATGAAATAGTTAAGTTTTGATTATTTAATAAATTAAATTTCATGCAAAATAATATGAATAAATAGTCTAAGTTTTTGTTTATATGTATTTTAAATAATTATTTATATAAAAAATTATATAAAAACATTAAATAGAAAAATTAGTTATTTGATTATTTTTCTAATTTTTTAAGTTCAAATATATATAAAAAAATTGTTTACTTCAAAAAGTAGACTGTAAATAAATAAGTTAATAATTCTTAAAAAATATTTATTAAAAAAATACCTTTTCAAACTTTTCCACAAAATATTTCAATTTTGTTGCTAAAATTTAAATTTTTATTTAAATAAATAAATTCTTTTTCTAAACACTTAATTTTTTGCCATCACTGTATAAATATATGGCCATTCGTCGATCAATGTTTAATGATAATAATTTATTTTGTATAAGTTAAAAATCATTTAAAATTACTATCTTGTTTGATGGTTGATCACCACACAAGTGTGAATTTTATTATCTAATAATACGATTTTTTTGTTAAGAAATTAAAAATATTTTATTCACGTTTCAAAACAATTTAAAATGTGACGTTTTTCTTCACACATTTTTGCACTGATTTTTTGATTTCTTAACACTCAAAATCTGAATAGATAATTTTTGTTAAGTATTATAAATTTCCGGTTCTGACTAGAATGGAAAATTTTTATTAATTCAAACAAAGAACTTTTCAAAATTAAAAATAAATGCAAAAAAAAAATAAAATCTCTTAACTATATTTAATGGATTATTTTAAAAATTTTATCTTAAATTATAAAGTCCAATATAGAACACCAGGCGTTTGTTTATAGGTTGATTGGTCAATGAAATTATCTAAGGAATTTTTGTATGATATCTAAATAATTATAAAGTTTATAAAAATATAAAAAAAATAGATAAGCTAATTATGTTGCTATTAACAGAAAATAAAAAACCATCAATGAATTTTAATAAAATGAATGAATTTTATGGATATTTAATTTTTTGTTTAAACAATCTCTTTAGCAGATATATACATATTTTAGTTAAAAATAACACTTTCTATTAGCCAAAAATTATAAATCAACGTACGTCTAAACAGGCGCCTCAAGTTGAATATAATCAGTGGCGATTTGTTATCGCAGCAGTGGCATCGCTAAAATAATTTCCTAATAATATTGTTGTTATTTTTCGTTTTAAAGTCTTGATAAAATTAATCGCTATAGAAAATAATATTAAACAATATAAATTTAAAAATTTTAAAAACGATCATAGTCATGGGACCCGAGCCTGCTAATAAAATTGCAAAAAAGAAATCTTATCGCATGCAAGATATTATGCATAAAATGTTTACCTTTTACCTGACCTATACATTTATTATGATTTTTAACTATTCATGCATTTAATGAGTAATTTTTAAAAATTTTGATTATTAATATTATATTTTAATATAAAGAAAGGGACTTGAACTCGGTTTTTTTTGTAATTAGAAATATAGCAAATATTTATTATTTTCTTTTAGTTGCGTGTAACTTTCTTATCACGTGATTTCTATTTTTTTGTATTGAAACAATTTATGAACGAAATTTAACTGGTTTCTTGTTTATAGGCTGGCCGGTTTCTACAGAAAATGTGCAAAAGTATTTATTATGTTTTGGACTATTTTATGGCACCCGTAATAAATTATTTAATGTGAAAATGTATGATTAAGTTTTTCGGATATTTTACTGCGATCTAAACATGTTTAGGAGAATTATTAACAATTTAATGTGGTATGATTTTGGAGTTTTCAAATTTATTAAATAGAAGATTGAAAGATTATATTTTGATAGTCCATATAGGGTCAATGAAATAAACTCTACCTCTAGAATCACTCACCCAATTAGTACCAAAAATAAAAAAATAAAAAAGCAAGAGAGAGAGATCAATTTAACTCAATAAGTTGTATGAGGAAAAATATTGGTTCAAGTTGAAATTTATTGATCTTGAAAAATCTTTGAATTCATTTAATTTTATTGATGTTTGATTTTCAAATAAATAAAAGGACCCATTACTCTACCGTAAATGCTAAAGTAAATGCAAACGGAACGTAAGTTGGTGGTTATTTAAAAAAAGTTAAATGTAGCGAATAGTTTGTTATTGTTTTGTACACATCAAAATCAGTTATGTCAATAACTTATTTCCATTAAATCGTATACAGTTGGAAAATCTCTAGAATTATTGATTTTTATTTAAGCGATTTGTATACAAAACAAAATTTGTTCTTTTATAAAAAAAATTTTAAATTATTGCTTCAACTCGACGCTCTAATTAAATTATGTATTTTAATAATTTTTTTATTGAAGAAAACTGCTAAATAATTTACATCTATTTTTTTTTTTAAACAAAACGTTTTCAAACGGCCAAAATTTGTATGGAAAAAATAAAAATATCCAAGTATTTTTTATAAAAATTTCAAACGTTTGAATACCTTACGTTTCACAAAATGAGGCCTTTAGTGTTTTGAAATAAAAAAAATATTGTCAACACTGTTTTTACATCTGTCACGTAAACACGTAGGGTGACATAATTTGATTAGATTTACGTTTGTAAGTACCTATACACACATAACTCTCATAAGCAAAATGTGTCAGTTGATGCGTTACATTTACGGCAGAGTAATTGAGGTCATAGTGATTTGGAATATCGTAACAGAATCATAACGATTCTAAGTGATTAAATAACGTGTGATCGATTGACACCTCTTATTAGATTTAAGGCCGTAGAAGATTAAGAACGCCAAAGTGAGAATTAACAACAACCGATCATTACAAGAATGAAAAAATTATATTTTTAAAATTATATATATAAAAATTGGGGAACTAGACTCTATACACTAAATGAAAACAACAAATAGCAGAAGTCATGAAAACCTTCACTTCCCAAAAACCTAAAATATTAATGACTAACGAAACAGAGGATGATTATCGGTTGAAATTTGTCATGATGGATAAATAAGAAATATAAAACCCTGATCATTGAGTTTCTAATACTGTGATGAAAATAAGAGCTGAAAGTCATAAAATTCATACAGTGCAAATGCTGACACTGCTCAATCGAAAATTTACATTTGAAAGAGAGCATTTTGGTAATTTATTGTGGGAAATTGACGAATTGGAATAGCAGGATTACTATTCTAATTGAACAATGGAAATGTACAACCACTGAAAAAAACATCTGCTTACATGTTGAAGATGATACCATTCAGTGTCAATAGTAAATCTGCCTCATATGTGTTGAAATCTTAACGAGAATCGATACCTAATTGGCATTAAGTTGACACCATTTTGGCATCAAATTCTTAAAATACGTTATGTTATTTCTAAATAATATGTTATTGAAAATTCGACTAAAATCTATTTTTTACAAAAATGTTTTAATTAAAAATTAAAGATAAAGGTATTTTTTTTAATAACAACTTTAAAATAATATTTAAAAAGCAAAAAACATAAACAAAGGCGTTTACAAAGTCTAATTTTAAATTTGACACACGTTTTTATTTTTTTATTTAAGGGAGCGTATGACTATTAAAAGACTTATCTTTAATAACATTACAAAACTTTGCAGTTTTTACAATATTGACATTATTAAACAATAGTCAATAATAATAATATAAATACATTATTTTTACAGCTATAAATAATTTGAAATCTATTTCGTTGTTTTAATAAATTTGTTATAAATTCTACAGTATGCTAGAAATTATAAATTAGATAAGGTAATACATACATATATATGTATGTAATCATATTTGAATACTCAATTTATGTATAAGCAAAGTTCTAAATGATTTTAACATATATATGCTAAAATAATCATATATAAGTCATAAATTAATTATGCCTGTGGCTTGTGCCTGTTTACAACTTGGCAACATTAAATTAAAATATAGTATATAATATAATATTTATGTAGGTAAAAATTGTACTATGATTTTCTTTTGTTTTGTTGTTTTTGTCCATTATTAAATTGTATTAAATATGGGCCATATATTATCATATATACTAACATAAAGAAATATAGAAATTTTAGCGATAAGTATTTATTACAAAAAAGTAGAGTATTACAAAAGTATTAAAGGCCTTGTGCAAAAAAAAAAAGAAGGTTGTAATATTATTTATAAAGAATTGAGGGGGAAGATGTGTAGCAACTATTATATTTTATTAGGAAAGTAGGATTTTATATTAATAATTTAATTAAATTTCAATTTATATGAAATTAATATGAAATATATATTTGTTATTATTAATGGTTATGTTTTGAAATGCAAATTTTTGTCAGAATTTTTTTTTTTTTTTTTGCAGGGTAGAAAGGTTGCCTTTTTGCACTTTTGCATTTATTTCTATATTTTTTCATTTTGCTTATATGTATTAAAAAATGCTTTGTTTTTGAATTCTCTTTTTAAAACGAGGAAAATTATTTAAATCTTTGTTAAAAAGTTCATAATTGCAAGAAAATGCAACATTTCTGAAAAGGTTGGGTCAACATATTGCAAATCATTTATTTGTTACCAGACTATAGAAGGAAAATATGTTTAAAATGACAAAATTATAAAAATTTAAATTTATATTTTTTTTGGAAAATTTTAAAATTTTTGGAAAATGTTTATAAAAAATTTAAAACAATTAAAAATTTTAGAAAAATTTAAAATTTAAATTTATACAAAACATAATTGTTTTGTTATTATTATTTTTTATATTAACTTTAATATTTTAAAATACTAACTTTTGTTAGATATTTTATAATTTTGTTTGCAAAAATGTTGCCTTTTTGTGCTTTTGCACTTTTTTGTTTTATTTACTAAAAAATGCACTTTTTGCACTTTTTGTTTTACTTAATAAGAAATGCAATTATGGAAAAGGTTGTATGAAAAAGCAATTTTTTTCAAAAAGTTAAGGGCAAGAATTTGGAAAAGGTTAATCTGTAACAGGCAGAACGGTTTAGGAGTAAATCCTACAACGACCGAACTAGTACTTTTCACTAGGAAATATAGGGTTTCGGTTTTCAAGCTACCACGTCTTGATGGTATACCAGTGGAACTCTCGAGATAAGCCAAGTATCTTGGCGTAATCCTGGACTCAAAGCTCTCGTGGAAACGTAATGCTGAGAGTCGTATGAAGAAAGCACTATGTGCTTTCTACACATGCAAGAAAACCTTCGGAAAAAATTGGGGTCTGAAACTGTATGTTGTCCTTTGGATGTATTCTGCAGTTATTAGACCCATTCTTACCTACGGAGCTCTTGTATGGTAGAGGGCAGTAGGTGCGAAGACACATATCTCTACTCTAAATTAAGTGCAGAGATTGGCTTGTCTCTCAATCACTGGTTTAATGAGTTCCACTCCCCAGGCCAGTTTGGAGTCTATGCTAGACATTCTTCCTCTTGATATTTTCATTAAAAATATCCCCGCCAAGTCCGCTCTACGACTCAAAGAATCAGGCGAACTTAGGCACGACCACGTTGGTCATGGCACTATATTGAATGTAATGTAAAATAAATCAACTCTTATACAGGGAACCGATTATTTGATACCGAAAGTGAATTTTTATAGAACTTTCGACATTAGAATCCCATCTAGGAAAGATTGGGCAGCAAATTCCGTTTTTAAGGAATATGCAATCTTCGTATTCACTGATGGATCGAAGACGGATGCTGGCACTGGCTCGGGTATTTTCTCTGATGACTTAGACATTTCGATGTCTCTCAGATTACCCAATTCGTGTAAAGTTTTCCAGGCCGAAGTATATGCTATCAACATGGCAGCGAAGCGAATTCAGGAGTTTCAATTCTACGCTTCGAACATTGATATATATGTAGACAGCATTGTCGCAATCAAGGCTCTGAATTCTCCCATTATAAAATCGAGATGTGTTGACGACTGTATACGCTTCTTAACTCAGCTAAGACACCTCCGGGTGGAGTTGATATGGGTTCCAGGCCATACAGGTTTACGAGGTAACAAAATGGCAGATGAATGCGCAGTAAATGCAATGCGTGCATCCTTGGACGGAGTAATCGTTTGTATCCAACACTCTTGATGAATATGCGGTGAATGAATTGGAATTAAGGTGGTCTTCAATCACTACTTGTAGACTGTCAAGGACTCTCTGACCACTCCGGTCACGGAGCATTATTATCTCTTGTATGGGCACTGTATGATCGGGCGTATGTCGGAACATATGGGTTACCCAGGAAATAGCTTTTGTAGAAGTTGCTTAGATGAGGAAGAATCCGTACAACATTTGTTATGCGAATATCCAGCACTGAAAGGGCGTAAACTGAGACATCTAGGTAGAAAACTCTTTCATGATCTGAATTGTCTTAATGACATGCCACTGTCAAAACTGATTAGGTTTGTTAGGAGTACGGGTTGGTTTCAAGGTGGACCAACGGAACGTTAGTTTTGTTTATAGGAGTGGAGAGGAGTATTTTTCCCATATAGGGTATCACAATGGGCGTAAGGGCCTCCGAGTGCACTCGCAATAGCGGGCGACCCTCATAACCTACCTAATCTGTAACAAAAGTGTAGGTTGAATATTTAATTAAAACTGGAAATTTATAAAAGCTAGAGACACAATTTAGAGAAAATTTTTTAAATTTAAATTTTATTTTAGAATTAAAAAAAAAAAAAAAATTTTGAATAAAAAAATACGATTTTTTTTTTTTTTTTTCAATTTGAAAAGTTATTTTTTTATTATAATTCAAGATAGAATTTTTATAAAAATTTAGAATAATTCTAAACATTTTTTTTAATTAACACTTTTTTAATTGTATTAATGATACAATTGATCAAAATTTAAAATGTCTAATAATTTTCACTAAAAAAAGAAACAATTTATAGGCTTTCAATTATTTTTCTTATTGTATCAATTAATTAATTAATAAAAATAAATGATAATTTAAATAATTGAATATACAATTTTTTTCATAGAATGAATTTGAATTAATAATAATTGAATATGTATTATTTATAACTGAAATTAGATTTTAGTTTTTCTTTGATTTTAAGTAATTTATTTAATGAAATTATTTGAAATCATTTTAAAATTCTGATAAATAATTTAATTGAAATTTTTTTGAAAATATTGTTTTCTGTACATAGAGAAAATATGGTCTATTAACGGATTTATCAAAGATAAAAGCTATTCCAATTACTTTTTTAATTGTATTAATTATTCTATTAAACAAAATTTAACTTTTTAATATTTTCTAACAAAAAATAAAACCATTTATTTGCTTTAAATTTTTTTCTTATTATATCAATTAATAAATTAATCAAATATAAATAATAATAAATAATTTCAATAATTGAATTGTAATTGAAATGGGATTTTAGATTTTTCTATGTAAAATTTGAATTTTATTTCTTAGAATACTTTTTGAACAATTTATTGGATTATAAAAATATTTGAAATTATACATTTGTTTTCCATTAAAAAAAAATATATATATATATATATATATATATATATATATATATATATATATATATATATATATATATATATATATATATATAATTCTTTTTAATATTTTTTTTTTAATTTTCTTACATCAAATTGTACTTTTAATTCTAGTTATTTATTGGCAATTTCCTAAAGTAATAAAATTATTATTATAATTTTTTTTTTTTTTATATTATTTTTACTCACTTTAATTTCATTTTGGACAGTATTTTTACAGCAAATTTATTTCAAAGGGTCCACAAAGTTAAATGCTTTTGATTGATATGATTTTAATTATATTAAAATTGTTATTTTTTTTTTCTTTCCTTCTTGGGAATATGAATGATTAATTGTTTTATTGTCTTGAAAATATTAGAGGATTTTCCGTATTTTTTTAAAAACACACTTTAAAAACACTTGAATTGTTTATTTTTTTTATTTAATACTCATAAAATGGTACTTTTTGTTTTCTGCTATATTTTTAACATAAAAAACGGAAGTTGTTCTGGGGTTAATCTTTTATAACACGTTTGTTTATTTGTAATTTTTTTTTTATTAAAAAAATTATATTTTTTTATATATTTTTTATAATCATAAGATGATTAATCTTTTTTTTATTTTATTTGCTTTAAAGATTTAGTTTTATTTTTAAATTTATTATTTTTTTTTTATATAAAACAAGAAAAAAATTCTTTTAAATTTCAAAATTTGTTTATTCCGCACGTCTTGTTTGCAATTAATATGATCCGTAACTGAAACGTTTTATCACTTCAACGTTTACTTATAAATAAATTGTTGGTTGTTTGAATAAAAGTAGTAAAAGACTTTCAGTCCATCCGATCAATTAAATATATTATTATAACAGAATAGTCATAACGTCTATGTATGTATTGGAATTAAAAACAACAACTTTTTTTATGATAAGATTAAGAACATACAGTCAGATGGGCTGTTAGAGGGACAAACGGGTACAGGTATTATTAACACTTTACTCTAATATTCGCACCGTGAGCAAATATAGAGAGAACACAAATACCGCATATGAATTTGTTGTGAATGTGAATTCGTTTCATTTTATTATAGTAGTTGTTGGCTTTATCGTTTTATCATTTTATCAGAGATGGATGTAATGAATTTATTTTTTATATAGGAAATTATTTAATTAACCCTTTAACGAGTAATACTGGCCTCGAAACAAGCTTTCTCTTTGTTTTTTTTGTTTTCAAGCTACAGAGACAAAATTCTCTCTCTTTGTGCTTATTTTTTTAGCTCCCTTTTTTCAGTTATCGATTGTAAAGAACCATTCACGCTTTCAGAAAAATTAAGTTATAGTTACCCTGTTGCAATATGGAGTAAGATACAGGGTGTCAAAATTTACCACTTCGTACATGAAAAAGTTTTAAAATCATTGAAATATCTCTTTAATGATAATCTTAGACACCCTGTAGCTCATTTCGTATTACAACAGGGTGTATACAAGATCATTTTTATGAAAACTTAATTCCCTATCTACAGCTTTTCAATATATTCTAATTCGACCCGTTTAGTAGTTTAAAAGACACATTATTATATAAAACTTTTGACGATCAGTCAATTTCAATTAATTCTATGATAACTTACCACTGTTTTAATTGTGTTTCCTTAAACAATTTTTTAACTAATAGGCATTACTAAATACAGCGAACCTCGTAGTTACTTTAAATCTTCATATTTTTAGTTAATTACGTCTATGAGAAAAATTCTAATTCCAAAATTTATACATTCTTGTTTTTATATTTTCACTTCAAGCCTCGGAAGTATTAACTACAATAAATAAAATCCACATGTACAAACATTTAAGAGACATTTATTGCAAGCTAATTTTTTTTGAAGAAACGTGACATGTTTAATTAGTAAACACTATTATCTATTTCATGTTATAAAACATAAACAACTGATATACAATTTTTGAAAGTTTAACTGCACTAAACAAAAATTGCTCTAACATTTTTTTGGGGTAAACTAAAAAATAATAAATAAAAGAAAATAAATAAAAGAATTGAATTAAAGAAGTGAATAAACTGTTAACGTATTATGTATCTCCAAGCGTATTTTAGAAGCTTACTAATGAGAAAGAACAATAAATAAATAATTATAATAAATATCACTCACTCATTACTGTTTAGGAACGGATCAAGGGGAGGGAGGAAAGTAAATGTTCCTATTGAAGAGAAGAATCCTGCGTTTCGAATAGAATTCTAAACAGTTTTATTAATTTTTTTCTTGTTGATAATATAGGTCAAGGTAGATTAAGAAGGTAACGACAACTCTACAACAACTACAACACCAAAAAAAACCCCATGTATTTTGTTTTTGCATTGTCATCTCTTATGTCAACTATAATTTTGTCATTTCTCATGTTTCTTTACAAAAAACAAAAACAATTCATGTAGTAAAAAGAGAGGAGAAAGACGCTATAACACAAAAGTAAGCAAAAAAAATGTAAACATAAACAAAAATTTGACACTTCAAATTACAAAACACAGGCAGCCATATTGATTTCAAAAAGAAAAAAAATTCTCAGCAGTTTTAATGTCGTTACCTTTTTAATCTACCTTGATATAGGTCTTTGTCCGACGTTTAAAAATAATTTGAAGAATCTTCGATTCTTAAAATACACATGTGAGAAATTTTTCAAACTCGTTTACTTTTGGGGTTCAAACAAATTTCGAAAATTGTTTAATGGCATATCAATGCTATTCAGTACCAATATACCTTGGCTCTAGTGGAACACAGATCTGTTCGTATGAATAACTTTTACCGAACGGCGTCAATGTTATGGAGCTTTAAAAATTTATAAAAAATTGCAAAAATTCTATTTATAGTCTTAAAACAAAAATTATTGCATTCATTTACTCTACAATGATGTATTTTAAATACAGATTAATAAGAGAGAAACTATAGTCGGTCAAGACCGACCATGTGATACCCTACACCATTGTGTATGTGGCCAATTGTAGACCAACACTTTTACTAAATGTAAAATAAATTATACAAATACAGAACAATGCATTGATACTAAAATCTATATGATTTTATGCCCTTTACGGCGTTTCCCGGAAGTGGGTTTATATGGGAGCTATGGTAAATTATGGACCGATTCTCATAAATTTTGCCAATTTTGTTTCTACTTGTATAAAACTAATTTGTGTTGAATATTAACTTGATACTATCATACGTATGGGATTTATGCACGTTAAAGTGATTTTGGGAAGAGGGGATTATATGGGAGCTATGGTCAATTATGGACCGATATTGATGAAATTTGGCAGAAAGATTGACACTTATAAAAAACTCCTTTGTACCGAGTTTCATTGAAATAGTGCTATATTTAAGGCATTTATGATCGTTAAACCCCTATTCCGGGAGGACATTTGTATGGGGGCTAGGTGAAATAATGAACCGATCATATCCAAAAGTGATTCTGAGCAGGGCTGTCAGATGTGGCGATTTTTCGCCAAACGTGGCGATTTTTAATTGCTCTTGACGACTGAATTTTCCGCTTTGCGACATGGCGAATTTTTTTTTTGCGATTTTTAACAAAGTGGCGACTTTATTAAATAGGTATTCGCATATTAAAACTATTACGTTTTCTTACTAGCTAACGTCCATTTTTTAGTATTTTTTATCCAAAACGGCGGTTCTCAAATGGAGGTCCGCGGTTCTCAACAAAGTATATTGAATTATTCAAAATTACACAAAATATTACAAATTGAATGAAAGAAAAATATTTTCATTCAATTTGGAAATGATTTGAATTAACAAAAATTTAATGAATTCTTTATGAATTAATTCAATAAAGAAATAATTCTATTCAAACAAAAGCCTTTGAATTAAGCTATTGAATTATATTTTTGGGAATGGTATTATTGAATGAAAAACTATTATTTCTTAATTCAGAATTAAGATTTAAGGGAATTAAGCTAGGATTTAATTAATTCTTTCGAAGCTCTGCAAAGTTGCAAAAAATATAGAGTAAAAATTTGTTTAGTGTTTGTGCATGATTATTATTATCATTCTGGTAATTGTAAAAAACCATTAATGATATTTTGTCCTTGGCATAAGACGTTTATTAGCAATTTTAAAATCCATTTTTAAATACAAACGTTTTATATTAAATTTATAATTAATTGAAGTCGAATGTTTACTATTTTCTTAAATATAGCCTGATTTAACAAAAGCATTTGGTATCAAATAGAGAATATGCCATTAATTTTTATCTTTAAGTATTAAATTATTTTTGGATTAAGAATTATTTAGGAATAACATTTGATATGAAATTAACAAAGTATCACTTTTTTTTCAAATGAATATTAATTTTTATTCAAACTTGAAATTTAAAGTATTTTCAAAAATACCTTTAAATTATTAAAGTTAAAGGCACGAAGCAAGAGTTTGTAAAAACCCCTGATCTAAGTCGGGGGATCACACACAGCAATTTTTCCTGCTGCAATTCTGAGTTCGTAGGATAGAGAAGAGAATACTAAACATTTACATTCACTTCACCTCTCTCGTCTACGAACTCAAAATTGCAGCAAGAAAAATTGCTGTTAATGAACCCCGACTAACAAAATCAAAATCCTTAATTTATAAATATCTTCAATAAATGTTTGATAATTTGTTTTCCATCACCTTTCAAATATAAATATTAATATTTTATGGGCCATAATAAAAAGAAAACGTTCATGAATGAATTAATTCTTCGAAACAATGTATAAGTTTAATAGGACAAATGTTCATTATATAATTTTAGAATTATTCTGTTAAAAAATATAATAAATTTAAATAAATTTTTAAAATTGTTGACCTAAAATTGAGTTATGTATGTCAGAAAAGTTTATTGAAATTAATATTTTTGTTATTCAATTATTATTAGCTACTGAAATTATCATTGACTTTGTTGAAGCTGAATTTACATTTTAAAATTATATAAAATTTGAAGCACTAAATATTTTAGTTGTTTTGAGTTTTTCATAAAAAAAAAAAAATATATAAAATTTAATTTTCGCGATTTTTGGCGATTTTTGATTAACAATTTGGCGACGGAGGCTCAAAAAAATCTGACAACCCTGATTCTGAGTCGAACGGTATACTTTAAGGTGGGGGTCCGATAACTTTTTCTTTGCGTTACAAACATCAGCACAAACGCATAATACCCCAACCAACTATGGTGGTGTAGGGTATAAAAATATCGCGATATGTTAAGAATACTTGGATATATTAGCGATTTAATACGTATTAAACCTTCTTATAAAGTTTGTAAAGTGAAGTTTTTAGAAATGTAATCTTTGTTCATACTCATCCATTTATTGCAAAATTCATCTTTTTTTTAAATAAGTTATAGAACAATTTTATTTATATAAATTTTTTTATTTGCAATTAATTAAATTTCTAAAGTTGCATTGAATCGAACGCCATATTGATATTTATATAGGATATTAAAGCAGCTATGACATATATCATCGCCGATTTTAATTAGTGCCTTTGATGTGCCTCGACGTTTAATGTTAAATTAAAAACATCGCGTTCTTAGCTCATGAAAACCTTTGTTAAATATTTTCAGTGAAATCATATTTTTTGCATAAGTAAAACTTATCACAAGAACTTATTTCAGGTTAAAATTGACTTATAACGCCAAAATCTGTTGTTATACCGGATGTGCAATATTTCTGATTTCTGAATGTAATTTGGAAACCTTCTTTGATAACGCGATACTATAGCTTCACTGAAATGACGTTGCGAGTGTGTCTCGTGAAAAAGGCATCTCACGTTTTCTCTCTCTAAGTTTAGGTACCTACTACAGCATTTCTGCTGAGGGCACATTAACGAGATATATGTCAAATGATGCATAATTTCAAGAGCTATTAATTTCTATTCTGTTGAATTTTGCAATACCCAAAACGGCGTAAAATCCCTAGTAAGAAAGCTGCAAAGTTTTAATATTTTTTTTTTAAATTTAGTTTCACAACTTTTGCACAACACAATTTGTCACTGGTTAATGGCATGCTAATTAAATCCATGCTGGTCTTTTTCTACAAGTGTTTATAGCTTACATTAGAAGAATTGGACACTTATGCTAAAATCCGCGATTACAGCAATCAAAAGAAAAAAAACTTGTTAGTTTCAAACACTTTTTTTAGATTTTTTTATATCATGCATGGAACCGTTTCAGGTCTTGAATTTTTGTTCTGTTACATCACCGAGTTTTTTTAAAATAATTGCATCAAAAGTTATTTAAAAAAAATCAGAAGTTAAAAAATATTTGAGGTTAAAGATCAGTTTCATAAAGGTAAACGTAAAATGAAAATTGCTCATATGTATATAGATCTTTAAAAGTAATTTTGATTAAATCAAATCATGCCCCCTATTGGCATCCATTTCGAATTTTTTTTAAATGCAAAATTTTACTGTAAGTACAATACACGACTACATAATTTACTTAGAAACCAAATAGAACCAAAAAAATAAAACAATAATACTATTTTCCGATGTTTAACATTTTGCTACCATTATTTTGCACAGGCAAAATCAAATTTGGCCATTTACGTAAAATAGCGGTAACTTAACAAGATGCATAGAAAAAAATATTTATTGTTCATGTTTAGGACTTCCATATAAACAAATTTGTGTGTTTGGTATTTAAATTAGGTAAAATCGGTTAATAAACAGAAAAGTTATGGGTGAAATACAAGAAACACAGAGTGTTCGTTGTAACTACAATTTATACAGTTCTGCAGATATCTTTTAAATAAAAGCATGTACAACAACGAAATTATAGTACAGATAGTTCGAAAATTGATATATATCTCGGAAACTAAAAAGGGGCATGATGCGCTCACCTCCCGTATAAGGTTAAACATCAATGAAATTTTGTACAAATAGTTCAAGGACCAATGTAAACTCTAGAACAAAAAATGGGCGTAGTCAGCCCACTTCACCGCCCAACATTTATGGATATAAAATGAAAGCTAATTATTCCTGCAAGATAACAAAAGTTTTTATTTAAATGTTGCAGATCAAAATATTAAGAAAAAATCCTTTATTTAAGGATTATAATTAAATAGTAAATATAATATTAAAGGGTTATATTTTCAAAAAGACATTTTCTTAACTTTATGTACTGCAACTTTTAATTAAAAAATATAATTATAACGCAGGTACTCGTAGCTTTCGTTTGAAATATAATCTTTGTAAAAATTCTATATTATCCTTAAAAATGGAGCATTTTTTGAAATTCGAAAGTCCTTCTGGGAGAAAATTTTACATCCTGGAGCAAAAGACGGTACAGAGCTTTACCATAGATGGTCTCTAGTTTCATCTATGTAACGATTTTTTGACGTGTGAGAATGATTTTTACATGCTTTTATATATTCGGAAATAAATAGTAAAATGGAACATTTTCCAAAGGAAATTTTCTTAAGTTTTTGCACTACAACATTTATATAATAAGTAAAATTATATTGCAGAGATTCTTGGCTTTCATTTGATACTCATATTGGGTTAATATAATATGCATAAGTATTTTATAGTTTCATTAAAAAATGCGTATCCTTCTAAACTTTGAAGTCCTTTTAAGAAGAAATTTGACGTCCTGGAGAAAAAGTGAGCATGCAGTTTTACTACGTTTGGTCTATAGTTTCATGCATACATCGATTTGTTTGTGTGTGAAATGACTTTCTAATTAAGTATTTACTCTTTTATTTCTTTTTTTGAGAAATGAAATTAAATTTTTTACATTTTTTTAAATTATTATTTTTTGAAAAATTTGATGCATTTAAAAAATAAAAAATGGTGCAATCATTACTTGTTCTTGAGTGGATTAAAATATTGTTAAAATAATTTAGAATTGATTAACTTTAATTATACTAATGGCACTGCCTAAAACGTGAAAAACATTATTAGACCTGCCCATAAAAAAATCAAAACCTGGAAATTATTTACGTCTTTATTATGAATAATGGTATTAAACCAATTTCTAAATTACCTATTTAAAAGTCTCTTTGGTAATGACTACCTACGATTCATCACAATTGAATAGAGCTTTCTTAAATAATAATTATTTTTGCTAAATTTCTAAGCTCTAAGATTTAACAAATAATTAATAATGAATAATTATTTTGCACATTTAAAAGTACACACACATTACCAAATAAAAAAAAAAAAAAAAGCAATATTAAAGCCCCACCTGCTTATGTGGGATCAACTAAAATTATTGAAATATTTAAATTGAACTTAAAAATTTATTAAATGTATGCGAGACGACAATATTCTTATCTTACCAATAATAAGACTCGTATACAGTAACACATGGTTTTAATACAAGACTGTTATACACACATGTAAACAATAATAAATAAATAATTTATTAATATTTACATTCAAGAAAAAGAAAAAAACTGTTATAATTACTCATACTTATAGAAACATGCTCACAAATTCATTAATATTTCAGTATTTCTCCACACTTGTTGTACAAAATACTAAATATTTAATACTTAATAGAATAAATATGAACATGAGCATTTTTCATTGTATTTTTGCATTGGAATTTTTACAATTGGTAGGATTTAACATACAAATTATTATTTTATTAAGTATTTGTATGAGTGTAGACAATACAAGTATGTGGATAGCAGTTAAAATAATGTGTAATTGTTTTGAGAATATTTAAAAAACAACAAATATATAAGTAATTGCAATTGTTAACAAATATTATTAACGTCATTAGAAACTGCAGTTAAATAGAAAAATATTATTTTTTATTTATTAATGGGTCTCATGTAAAATATTAAATTTTTAGGTCAATTTTTTTTATTTCCCTTCTTGAATGGACACAGAAAAAAGTAAAAATGGACTTCAATTACGAAATTTGTAATATTAATAAATTTTTAATTGATTTTGCTCCAATCATCAAAATGATAATATTAATAACTAGAATAATTGATATTATTATTACTTCTTTTCCTTAAATAGATGCAATGAGCTGGAAATTTTTGAAAATTTACTTAAATTTATTTTATTTCTGTACTTTTATAGACAAATATTTCATTTTTCTTTATATTTTATTAACAACTGTCAATTTGTTAAAAAACAAAACTGTAAACCAATTATAAAATTAATTATATTAATAAATCATATAATTAAATTCCAATATAAAGTTAATTAATAATTTTATTAAAAAATTATTTGGAATATTTTTTTCTGTGGAGGTATTTATTTGGATACATGAGTTTGCACTTTATTAAGTGAAGTGTTTTGGTATAAAATTTTCTTTGCAAAATGTAGAATTTTTTGTTTAATAGTTTTTTAAAGGTCTAAGTTATAAATAAATTTGTAAATGTGGTATACGATTTAACGATATCTAAGTTTGCATGTATTTTAATTTGACTATGAAGATGATTTGTAAAAAGTTTAAAAATAAAAGTATTAAAAATATATATTTTTTTCTGTTTGGATTAAAATAAATACTTAACTTACTTTCAGGCCATTTACAAATCAGTTTTCTTTAATTTTTTGTTTAATCCGGATAATTGATTGCAGACCCCAATCCGAATTATCGAATTATCCGTATTATCGAAGCTTTATTTTGACATTTTTTAGTAAAAAAACTGATAGATACATATGTATTTTAGTTAATATTTTTAATAGTACGATTAGCAATATTTTCACCTAATACAATTTATATTTAAAAATATTCAACAATTTTAAATTTGTCTTATTTAAATAAGGTCCTATATACTGAAATATGTGTTGCAACAAAAGTTAACTAAAAACATAGATATCCAAGAACAAACAGCTCATAGACATAATTTTAATTGTAAATTTCAATCCATATTATACGAGTATTTTAAATTAAAAATACTTTAATTTTTTTTCTATCACGTACTGATTTTTTTTATAATGAGTTATTTGAGAGTATATTTTTGGAATGCAAATGGTTTAAACCAACTATCACACTTCATGAAACAGTAAAATATTGATGTGATGTTAGTCTCAGAGACCTATCTCACAAATAGATAAAATTTTTATATTATATGTTATTCATTCTACTTTACAAATCATCCGAATGGTAAAGCACATGTTGGTGGTACTGCTATATTAATTAGAAATCGAATTAGATGTAGCACCATAATATGGTTGAATCATAATAAAAATATTGTTGATCTGCAACCATATTTTTATTGTATATGTACATGATTCATGTAAATAACAATAATATGGTTAAATCGCAATAAAAATATTGTTGATCTACAACAATATTTTTGCTGTATATATACTTGATTGATATATACAGCAATAATATGTTTAAATCACAATAAAACGAGAGAAAAAGATATAGTCGGTCAAGCCCGACCATATGATACCCTACACCATTGTGTACATTATAATTCGGGGAGGGGTCTTTTATTAGACTTGGAGTCAAATGTGGACCGATACTCATAAGTGTAAAATTAAACATACGAATACAGAATATTACGTTGATGCTGACATTTATATGAATTTATTCACTTTTGGGTGATTCCCGAAAGAGGGTCTTATATGGGAGCTATGGTAAATTATGGACCGAACTTTGTAAAATTTGGCACTATCATTTATGTTCATATAAAACTTATTTGTGTTGAATATTATCTTCATGCTAACATTTTGATTAGATTTATTCACGTTAAAGTGAATAAATCTAATCAAAATGTTAGCATGAAAAGGGGTTTATATGGGAGCTATGGTTAATTATGGACCGATCTTTGTAAAATTTGGCACTATCATTTATGTTCATATAAAACTTATTTGTGTCGAATACTAACTTGATACTAACATTTTAATGGGATTTATGCCCGTTAAAGTGATTTTCTGAAAGGGGATTATATGGGAGCTGTGGTTTATTATGAACCGATCTTTTTAAAAATCGGCACACTTATTTAGACTTATGTGAAACTTATTAAAATATAGCTATATTTAAGGGATTTGTGATCGTTAAACCCTTTTCCGGGAGGACATTTGTATGGGGACTAGGTGAAATAATGCACCGATCATAACCAATTTCAACAAGCTTCGTCCAAATCCAATTTGTACCAAATTTCATTAATTTTGGTTCAAAATTGCGACTTGTAGTTTGACTACAAGGTTTACATGGACGGACAGACGGTCAGACGGACGGACGGACATCGTTAAATCGACTCAGAAAGTGATTCTAAGCCGATTGGTATAAATTAAGGTGGGTCTTAGACCAATATTTTTGGGTGTTACAAACATCAGCACAAACGCATTGTTGATCTACAACAATACTTTTGCAGAATATATACTTGATTCATATATACAGCAATAATATGGTTAAATCATAATAAAAATATTGTTGATCTACAACAATATTTTTGCTGTATATATACTTGATTCATATATACAGTTATAATATGGTTAAATCATAATAAAAATATTGTTGATCTACAACAATATTTTTGTTGTATATATACTTGATTCATGTATACAGCAATAATATGTTGAATCACAATAACTGTACTTAGCGTCGAGAAACAATTATTATGCCTAAAAATAAATAAAAGCCAATTAATTTATCGTATGGAAGGTTTTATTAAAATTAATTATAATTAATAAATTTATCACCTGTGAACGATGAGACCTAAGAAATTTCTTGAATACTCGTACAAGCTGACACATTTTTTTTTTTTTAGCACTCTGAAGATAACCAATTATGTAGTTTTCTTTGTATATTATCCATTTAAAATATTTTCACAATATGAAACACTTATTTATTTCTAATTTAACTTTAATT
Organism: Protophormia terraenovae; assembly: GCA_951394005.1. Classification (NCBI taxonomy): domain Eukaryota; kingdom Metazoa; phylum Arthropoda; class Insecta; order Diptera; family Calliphoridae; genus Protophormia; species Protophormia terraenovae. Next base: position 113,728,913 of record OX596075.1, on the reverse strand, counting down.
AAAATAATTTATTTTAAATAATTCACTTTTAAATATACATTCAGCCTATTTTCTAATACATTTTTAACTTGCCGACATACAACTTGCACAATGCAAGAAGCAAACTAAACTGGACACCCAACATATTGGCCGGCTGATCCTAGAAAAATTCCTGATCTCATAGATTTTGCCATATCTAAAAATATAAACCGAAATTCAATAACTACGGAAATTTCATATGACTTAACTTCTGACCATTCTCCAATAATAGTAACATATTATGGAAGGACTAACATAGCAAACTATCCTACGAATGATTTATATAGGACAAATTGGTTAAAATATAGAAAATACATCAGTAGTCACATCCACACAAATACCTATTTTCAGTGTGAGGAAGATATAAACGTTAATTAATGATATTGAAAAACTTCTTCTTGAAAAAAAAAGAAAATAAAATAAAAAATAAAAAAAAAGAAGAGAATGGCAACGAACCAGATCACATGCTGCAAAGCAGAGGCTATCCACAGCAATTAAGAAACTAAGAAAAGACCTTCAACAAGAAGAGGATCGCCAGAGTAAAAATTACATTGAAAGTTTAACAAAACAAATTTTTCCTTATGGAAGGCAACGAAAGATATTAAGCTACCGATAGAGGCACAAAGTCTTTTAAGGAAAGCTGATGGCACCTGAGCCAGTAGTTAAGAAGATAAGGCCAATTTATTAGCATGCTATTTAAGCTCAGTTTTTCAACCGAATCCCCAAACAAATAACTTTGTATTGGAAGAGACACCTGAAACTACATAAAACTATGATATAATTGTTATTAGCCCAGAGGACATTAATACAGTTATCAAAAAAAAAAAAAAAAAAAATATAAACGTTAGAAAATCGCCTTGATATGATTCAATAATACCATCCATGATTAAAAACCTACCGAATGTGGCAATAATTGTGCTGTCAATAATTTTCAATGCGATCTTAAAACTAGGAGTTTTTACAAAAATGTAGAAAACTTCTCAGATTAAAATGATACCAAAGGCAGGAAAGGATTCATGGCACAAGGGCCTAATATACAAAATTAAATGTTTACTACCACCATGTACCCACAAATTGCTGGAGTGTTATTTATCTGACTGTTTATTTAGAGTAAAATATTTAACGGAAATTTGTAACAGAAGAATTTGAAATAAAAGCAGGTGTCAAGGGAAGTGTTCTTGGATCTACCGTGTACTTAATTTACACTTCTGACTTACCAGTATGCGATGGTCTGACTGACACGAAAACCCGCACATAGCATCTAGCCCACTTGATATTTATTCCTCCCCCAAAGACGAATAGTTCAACTTAATGCATTTTGATGTGCTAAATACGAATCTGCTTTCAGATTTTTTCTATCAGGTCTGGAATTTTTTTATGGGCGTGCCTAATATTTCGCCCATAGTAAGCCCATTACTCTAATATATTTACTCATAACTCAAGAACGGTGTGTACGATTGACATAAGTCATAAACCAAAAGAAGCGTACTAAAAATATCTTCCAATCGCCCAATTTTTTATATGCTCAATAGTTTCGAAATTATTTCGAAATAAGTGTCCAAAAAAAAAATAATAATAATTCATACAAAATTTTAATAAATGAAAACATCAAAAATGTTTTAGTTTATCATCTTTATCTTAAAGCTGGTAATGCTGCGAACAAAATAAGGCATGTATCAAAATTGATGCACAAATCGTGATTTTATTCACAGTTAAGTAAAAATACCCATGTTACATACAATTGCGTAGAAATACAGTGGTGGCCAAAAAAAAAAAATCTTGAAACAAAAATAGGTCCATTTTGACAAGTTGGTGGATTTTGACAAGTTAAACAAGAATCTGCATTCACTTTTTTTCTATCACGTACTGATTTTTTTTATAGGCATGACTTATTCGGCGGTCACACTATAAAATTCGAGAATAGTTTGTCAAATTTAGGCTATAACTCAAGAAGCGTTTACACGATTTTGATAAATGATACACCAAAACAATATATTTTATTCGCTCAAGAATTTCAGAGTTATGGATCAACATTTTCACAATTAAAAAAAAAAAAAAAAAATTAATATTTCGCTACTAATTACCGAAACTAATTACTCAGCTCAAAGACAATTTAGGTCACTATATATTGGAGTTTAATTTATCTTAATTGGACAAACCGTTCTCGAGTTATACAAGTGTGACTGCCTAAAGGCGGGGTCATAATATTTAACACATTAAATTCCATCTAATCCACCTATTTTTTATTTTGCCCACTAGTGTTTTTCCACTTAACTGTAGGTATGCATGGGTATCCTGACTTAACTGTGAATCCAATCAAGATTTGTGCATCAATTTCTATGATACGTGGCTTTATTTACTCGTAGTTTTGCCAGCTTTGAGATAAAGATGATTAACTGAAACATTTTTGATGTTTTCACTTTTAAAAAGAAGTTTTAGTAAAAAAAAAAAGGCAGAGAAGTGTTAAGTTTGGAAGGGAGACCGTACAGACCCCTCAGAGGCGGAGCTAAAGAGTCTTAAAGTTGGGTACCTCTGACATACAAATTTTTTAATCGCTTGCCAAATTTTTGTTTCTCGTCCAATTTCAAATATTTTTATGCACTGATAAGACCTGGCATGTCTTATTTATCTCTTATAGTTTTTGAGTTATTCGCATTTGAATTTTTAAGTACCTCAATTTTGCATGTTCTTGGTCCAGTTTTTTTTATATATATCATAGTGTTTCCGACCGATTTCATTTGTTTTTTCTTTAGCTAATTAAAGAACAAAATTATCTATTGTATAAAACAAAAATTTGGAGTCCATATCTTTATCAAGTCCTAAAATAAACGATTTTGAATTTGAAAATTGCAAAATTATAAAAAAAAAAAATCTTCTTTGACAACATATAATAATTTTATACTTTTCTGAAAGGTATATTCACAGAGAAGATTTTAAGATAAAAAACAAGCACAATAACTCAAATGGTCAAGGTACACATCCTCCCGAATACGACCCATTTTATATGAAAGTTTTGACTTTAGTCTATATTTTCTCAAATCTCAAAGCACGAATCGGCAAATGGAATGCAGTTTAAAAATCTGTAATATGTCGTTAAAAGTTTTCAATCAAAATCTACGGGACTACGGAAAAATGTGGATTTTATAGCCAAAAATATGAAAAAACCCATTTTTGGGATTTTCGGCGTTTTTTTGGGAATTGTGGGATTACTTTTACAAAAATCTTAAAGTTTTTTTCACTTTCTCATTTTATACAATAAATTCTACATCCACCGAAAATTTCGTTAAGATATCTTTAATAACAAAGATTTTATTACAGATAAAATATTTATAGTTTCTCAAAAAAACACTTTTCTTACAAAAATTTTACTTTAATTTCAAAAATCAGAAAAAGTCTAAACTCGATTTTCCTCATTTAAATTACATTGCTTAGCTGACATAATTCTTCGTTATATAGAAAAATATTGAAATCAATATCTTTTACAGAACCGAAACTATGCCACTTTAAAGTTTTATAAGTCACGGAAAATTCCTAAAAACATCGTACTATTGTGGATGTGAAAAAGCCATAACAACATAAATAATTTGTTCTGGTAGCCAATGTTCGAATGTGTGTTTGTGCAAAAATAAAAAAAAAAAAAAAAAATTTAATTTTCCGTGACTTAATTAACTTTAAAGTGGCATAGTTTCGGTTCTGTAAAAGATATTGATTTCAATCTTTTTCTGTATAACGAAGAATTATGTCAGCCAACCAGCCAATCAGAAGTTACAGATTTATATCCAAAAAAAAAAAAGATTCTGCTCCACTGTGCAGTGTTATAACAATCCTCATATTTTGTGAAAACCCCAAATCAGAAAATAAAAAAAAAAAAAAATAAATCAAGTTAATTCAACTAGATTTAAAAAGATTCCTAGGCCAAGAAAGATGTGTGCAGTCTAGATGAATTTGTTAACCCTTAATCATAAATCTACATAAATACACTAAGAAATAAGTCATGTATCATGCAAATTTATAAACAAATAATGATTTTATTTACAATTAACTTAAGAAACCTATAGTAACAATTTAATGAGAATTGTGACGTATACGTAATATTTATAATATTTACTATGCATAATGTTAAGTATACGTTTAATATATATATGCATGTGCATCATTTTAATGATACATGACTGAAAGAGCAACACTGAAAATTTTTCTCGTTTAAATTTTTTAATAAACATTTTAAGGAAAAATTATTGAATTTGCACTAAAAAAAAATTGTCCTACACTAATTTCTGAATAACTCCAAAAGAGTTGAGCAGACAAATAATTAATAATAAAGATGATTTGAAGGCAATTTTGACACGAAGTTATGCTATGGTGAAATATACTCGTGTAACCACTTTATTAAGAGGAAAATATAAGACATGACCATAAAGTAATAAATAAGTGATAGAAAAGAAGCGTAAAGCTTATTTTTTATCATGGCAAATTTAGTTCACTTTTTTTTAATAAAAAATGGTTTCTTTCTTTTTTAATGAACAACAATTTTTTTTATTTATAATATACCACCTTCTTCTTTGTGCTTTTTCTTCCAAAAGGTGTTAAATAATTAAAAAAAAGAAGGTCAAATTGATGTTTACAATAATAAAATTATACAAATGCTATTCAACTTTTAAAATGATTTATTTTTATATCTTTAGATTTATCTATTTTATTGTAGCGAAAAATAAACAAAAAACAAAATATTCAAATGACAAAAAAAAATCTAAATATAAAATCAAGTGCATTGTGGAAAATTAGGCTTTTTTATATCAAAATTAATCTCTATTTTGAGAATAAATGACTTTGCAAAATTTGTTTATAAGAAACATATGTTTTACTATTAATAGCAAGTCAACTTAATGTGACCAGAGACACATTCAGACATTTAAAATGTTAACATCCTTGCCGCTCAGCGATCTAGATACTAATTTAGGTTTAAACCATATATTATAACATAGCTATGAAGATCCGTTGTCAGAAACCTAAGTCGGTTGTCAAAAAAACCTAAGTCTATTAATGTGTTAGTAAAAAATTGTATTGAAAACAAAAACAATTGTAATACGTGTGCCTTTTTGAGTAATTTTTTTCAATTGAGGTTTTTTAAGCTTCATATCTATGTAATAATCTATGGTTTAAACTATAATCCCTACATAAGGAAAGAGCAAATAATCGATAGCTTTGTGAACATGACATTTTTAAGCTCCTTCCAAAGTGAAACCAATGGTCACCTTAACATTTGATTTAAATATGTACATGTGTACTCTTACCCCAAGTAAGTAGATACATATCAAGCATTATAACTGTTTATTACTCTAAGCCCTAAGAACATATGATACAATTTTGAGGTTTTTGATTTAGGGTACTGATGGCCACATAACCTACATTTATCTCAAAACATCAAATCTACTCATTTACACGTGTATGTTGCGTGATTGTGAGATGAACAGGAAAAAAAAAGAAATAACAAAACAAGTAAACAAATTATTTTGTTATAATAGAATATTGCTATCATAAGATTAATTACTCAAATTGATAATGAGTGCCCCTAAATTTGACTCGACCATAATAAAATTTTAGTGCTTAAGTTCTTTTGTGAAAATAAGTTCAAAAAATATATTTCTTTGATGAGATGTGAGGTTATACACATGAGTGGAAAAATGTGTCAAACTATAATTTGAAGTGTATTGTAGTAATTAATTAAACATGTGAGTTTATATTTAAAATGTATTAGGGTTATAACTAGTATCCGGTGCGAAGGACCACAAATTAATTACAAACGATAAATGTCTTGCTTTCTTTTACCAAATATTTTGTGGACTTTAAGGTACATTTCATATGGGTTTTATTAAATAAGTTTTCTCTAATTATATCTATCTCTCAACCTATATGTGTAATTCCTTTATAAAATTTGTTCCACCCTAATAATAATTTTTATTCTCACAACATGTCCTATATAAAATTGTCTATTATCATCATATAAAATAAATATGTATGTATATAATTTGATGTATAACTTTTATTTAATAAATATATGTTTTGTTGTCTAATAATTGTTATTACTACAACAAACACTAAAGATAACAATAAATATGAAAATATAGGTACCCATATTATTATTTATCAATTGAAATCAAAACAATGCATTTTTTCTGTTTTTATTATATTTATTTATTGTATTTTATTATTTAATTTTTTTCTTTTCTTTTTTGGTTCATGGACGTTTGCTTGTCTCATCATTAGTTGTTATTTTTTACCATTTGCAAAAATATCTTATTATTACAGTTATTTTTCTGTTTACAATAATATTTTTGCTGTTTAGTAACACTGAAACAATATGGCAACTTGAATATAAAGTAATATACAAAGTTGCCACATAGTTTTTTGTGTTACTATACAAATCAGATTTGCTTTTCGTAATAATCTTTATTACTTTTATTGTTTTTTAATAATTAATTATACCCTACACCACCATAGGTGGGGAGGGTATTATGCGTTTGTGCTGATGTTTGTAACACCCAAAGATATTGGTCTAAGACCCACCTTAATTTATACCAACCGGCTTAGAATCACTTTCTGAGTCGATTTAACGATGTCCGTCCGTCTGTCCGTCTGACCGTCTGTCCGTCCATGTAAACCTTGTAATCAAACTACAGGTCGCAATTTTGAATCAAAATTATTGAAATTTGGTACACAGGTTTCTTTTAGTCCAGGGACAAAGCCTATTGAAATTGGTTATGATCGGTCCATTATTTCACCTAGCCCCCATACAAATGTCCTCCCGGAAAAGGGTTTAACGATCATAAATCCCTTAAATATAGCAATATTTAAGGGATTTATAAGTCTTATATAAGTCTAAATAAGTGTGCCGATTTTCAAAAAGATCGGTCCATAATTAACCATAGCTCCCATATAAACCCCTTTTCAGAAAATCACTTTAACGGGCATAAATCCCATTAAAATGTTAGTATCAAGTTAATATTCGACACAAACAAGTTTTATATGAACATAAATGATAGTGCCAAATTTTACAAAGATCGGTTCATAATTTACCATAGCTCCCATATAAGACCCCCTTTCGGGAATCACCCAAAAGTGAATAAATTCAAATAAATGTCAGCATCGATGTAATATTCTGTATTCGTATGTTTTATTTTACACTTATGAGTATCGGTCCACATCTGACTCCAAGTCAAGACCCCTCCTCGAATTATAATGTACACAATGGTGTAGGGTATCATATGGTCGGGCTTGACCGACTATATCTTTTTCTCTCGTTTTTATTTTATCTTGATCGATTACTTAGTTTAACATGTTTTTGATCTTTTAGTTTATGATTTTTTTATTATTTTGTTTATCAGAAGTGAACTTTTTGGTTTGTTTGTTTTGTGTTTTTTATTGGGAGGCATCCTTCCCAATACAATGAAAATGTCGTTAACTTTTACCTTTTTTTTTTTTTTGATTTCGTTGTTGTTATTGTCACCACCGGGTGAACAAAATTTATACTTCTTAAAGCAGATCTTTAAGGTGTAAATTCATATTTTGAATGTGAAAAATTACGGTTGTAGTTTTTCAGAGTAATAGCTACTAATTTTAAAAAATTAGTATTAATTTAAAAAGTACTTCAAAAAGGACTAAACATTTTCAAAAATATTAAAAAATATATTTAAATCTGAGCAAATAAAAAAATAATAATAAAACTGAAGACTTTTAATTTTCCAAAAAAAGAAACTATTGAATCCAAAAAAAAAAAAAAATAAAAAAAAATCACCAAATTACAAGTTAAAATAAAAAAATATGAAATTATTTAAAACGAAAGTATTTAAAAATTTTCAAAAGCAAATTTTGCAAAAAAGTACAAGTTAAGAAAATTGTCTACCAAAATACAAATATTCAAAAAGTATTCCTCTACAAAAACGCACAAATTTTGTATCAAAACATAAATTTCCAAAAATTCAAATTTTCTTTATAATAAAATATAGATTTACCAAACCAGGAATTAATAGCACAGGTCAACAAAATCGCAAACAAAAATTTTATATCTGGAATAAGTCTACAATATTATTATTCCTTAGGCTTGATATCGTGTAGAAAGTCAAATAAAAATTTTCCATCACGTCACATTTTTAACCCATTGAGGACAAAAGAAAATTTGTTTCCTTCAGAAGTTTTTATTTTATATAATTTTCTGGGTAATAGATAGAGTAAATTATGGATCTGTATTTTATAAAGAAGGAACAATAAAACTAAAGCGTAGAATATGCCATATCTCTAAAATATGCAAAGAACAATGAGAACTTTTGCACCAAAATGCTGTTACTGTGAGATTTTATCAACGCATATGGAATCCTACTTTGGTGACAGACATTTAAAGCTTCTTAATATGAGAAAAAATTTATAAATAGTCATTCTTAAATCCTAATTAAAGAAAAAAAAAAATATCCATAAATTTTTCTATGAAGTTTAAAATAAAAACATTATATACGAGTATTTTAAAATTGTGACGTCATAGATGAATTATTTAACTTTCTACATTATATTTAGTATAAGGAGTTAAAATTTTAGTTTTTCATACTTTTAATGGATACACATTTTCTGTCAATGTGATTTTAAAATGTTTACCATTTTTGATATCTATGGTCTTTTGTCTGTTATATGAAATACAAATTTCGCATCTACACCCACTCCTTACCCATCATTTGGTTTGATGAGGTTTAATTGATAAATTCTTGGTTTTTACAACTTTAAATACATCTAGGGGCTATGTATGATAAGTAAGAGACTTAACTGGTACTACATTTTTATAGAGCCATGTCTTGGCTATACAATATCACTAACTTATCTGCTCTACCTATTAATGGGAAAATTTTATAACTTAAAAACTCATCATGGAACCATATTTTCTTTGGTCCTCAATGGATTAAAAATGTGACGTGATGGAAAAAAACAGAAATGTTCCTGGTGATTGGGACGACTATACCCATAATAATTGCAACATGATTTTCCAGATACTTTTTTAGTGTTGACCTGCAACAAAACACAGCTAATAACACTGGTCAACAAAAAAATCCTCCCCCATAGACGAATAGTTGGACTTGATGTATTTTCGGAGTTATTTTGAAATAAGTGACAGAAAAAAATCATTTTCATGCAAAATTTTAGATTTTTTTTGTTACTAAAATTTCTCTTAATAAATGGAAACATCTAAAATGTTACAGTTAATCATCTTTATCTTAAAGCTGGTAATACTGCGAATAAAATAAGGCATGTATCTTTAAAATTTATGCAGAAATCTAAATTTTATTCACAGTTAAGTAAAAATACCCATGTTACATATAATTGAGTAGAAATACAGTGGTGGCCAAACAAATTTTTCTTTTTATTTTTAATTGAAACAAAAATAGGTGGACTTGGTGAATTTTGACGAGTTAAACAAGAATCTGCATTCACTTTTTTTCTATCGGGTAATGATTTTTTTTTTATTTGCATGACTAATATCATCACCTTATTCAGCGGTCACACTATAAAATTCGAGAATGATTTGTCAAACTTAGGCTATAACTCAAGAACCCTTTACAAGAATTTGATAAGTGATACATCAAAAGATGCATACAAAAATTGTCTTTAAGGTTTGTTAACAATATTTTTCATTCTCTCAAGAATTTCAGAGTTATGGAACAAAATTTTCACCACTTTTCAAAAAAATAAATTTTAAAATTTTCGGTTCTAATTACCGAATAACTCCGGAAATATTAACTGGACAAAAAATTATGTAAATTCAGCTCAAAAACAATTTAGGTCGCTATATATTAAAGTTCAATTTATCTTAATTGGACAAACTGTTCTCGAGTTATACAAGTATGACAGCATACCGTTCTCAAGTAATAGTGAAATATACTCGAGTAATCGGCATATTTAGGGCACAATATTAGACACGCCCATAAAAAAAAATCCCGACCTGATGGAAAAAAACTGATAGCAGATTCGAGCTTAGCATGCGGAATTCCATCTAGTCTACATATTTTTTTTTGAAGGAGCTCAAACATAATTTTTTTGTCGAAAAGTCGAAAGTTTTCCCAAAAACCTAATGACTTTTGAAATCTTAACTTGACGTAAAATTTAAGAAATCGGGGTATTGTGATAAAAAATATATTGGGGTAAAATGGAATGTATAGTTTAACAAATTTTCCACCAATATTTTTTGCAATTTTGCTGAAAATATAGTAAATAATTGCTTCAATCACCAATGATATGAAGGAATTTAAGAAAATCTAATAAAATAGATCAAAAATGTAATAGATCAAAAATGTAGTGCCAAAATATGAATAATTCTTATTATTTTTATGCAAATTGTTAGACAATAATTCATGCTATATAACAGTTCCATTGGTGGGTTCAAAACCTTATTGCTTTGTATTTTATTGAAGTAAGATTAAAGAATTCTCCACTTTATTCCAATTTTCTCTATGTATTTCAGAAATTTGTGCTATAATTTTTCGGTCAAAGAAGTGTGGCTATAACCCAGTCAAATAATTATATGTGCATACCTATAAAGTAATTTATTTTCTTCAAAAATAGGATTTTCAAATTCAAATCTTTTTTATATTTTTAATGTTTATTAGAGCTTTATAAGTCGAATGAAAAATTTATTTCTTATGTGTATTTTGTGGCAAAATTTAATTAATTTTAAAATTGTTCATAGAAAATAATTATATGTGCACGACAAGAATTTTATAAAAATCCTTTATTTAAATAAAGTTAATTTTCAATATTCATGAAAGTTGTTAAGGAATTGTGTTATCCTAATATAACGTTACCAGATGCATCCTTCGTTATACCGATTCGTCCTTTTTCCTTTACATATATATAGGTCAAACTGTAGTATACATATATAAAATCAATTTGAAACATTTGATATTGTCATATAGCTCTGAATCTAAATATATCTCAGCATAGAGTATTCTTTGGAAATCCTTATGTCATGAAGGTCTGAGGATCATTACTGGTCGCTGCAGAAATATAATATTTTGTGACTTAAAAACCGATTTTGAGGCCCGATATAGTAACATCGTCACATTAATTTACTGAAAAATCTAATTTTTGTAGAAAATTCATCAACGAAGCTGTTGGATTTTTTGTCCAGTAAATTTATGTTGTGCTGTGAATTAATTTAGCTACGTCCAATAAATATTTTTAACTTCTATCTAGAACTAAAATTGACTTATATTATGTGCGATTCGACACTATGATTACGCTTCAAGCATGTCTTTTATAGACGTCGAATACCCATGTAATATTTATGATAAACACTTGGATAATTTAAATATAATATTTTTCATCCCTTATGCACATGAACTCATGGTGTAATTAATGTTTTTAACCAAAAAATTATATTTATCATAAAATCCTGCGTGTGGATTTTTGTACCGCTCTATTAGTTATGTTTTTGCCACCCAAAGTTCATAATTTTAATCTAAAACCTCTTTTATTAGTTTATGCTCACGTCCAATTATTAAAACCCGTCCATTTGGCCGTTATTTTTCTGTAACACATGTTGTTTTCTTCGAAAAATGTCCTTAAGCCCCGCTAATCAGCAATTGATTATGGGTTACCGCTCCTAGAATGATAGCAATTTCTCAGATTTTTTGAAAATTTTCAACAGTATTATGATAAACATTTTATGTATACACCATTTTTTAGACTTTTGTCTTACTTTAATGATTTCAGCACTTCAACTGACAGTTCATGACCTGGTGACATATTTTGGCTATAAATTAAATAAATAAAATAAAAAATTTTGGTATTTTAGGTCTAATCATTTTAAATATTCCCCTAATAACTTTAATTTTAACTTTAATTGTTTAAACGGTTCAAACTGTGGACTTCATGTCAGTCTGTTGAGTAAAAATTTCAATTTGCACATATAATTATTTTCTATTAAAATTTAGAGATTGATATGTTTATTTTAACTGTACTTTAAATACAATGCCAAGAGGAACCTAAAATTTTGCAAATAATGTCTCGGTAAGAATGAAAAAAATTGTAAACCAAAGAAATGCATATCACTCTTGGAATATATAAAAACCAGAAAAGAAATATTGCACATATAATTATTTGACAGAGGTATATATAAAGGCGTTAACATTGCTTCCTAGAATGTTTAAATCATAAATTTTGATAATCGCACCCCTTTTCAAACAACTTTCAATTCTTTGCAATAACTGTTACTTTCACATAAATGACTGTATAAATCATCATTATTATAAAAAAAAAAAACAACAACAAAAATTCGATTATATTAATTATTTGTTTTATGATGGATTTCCAGACTATGTATAAATAATGATAAAAGAATACAATATTTTTTCCCCTTATTTATGACCGATATGCTCAACTCTAAATTATTTGTCTTGGCAAAGAAAAAAAATCAACTTTTTCAATATTTTTTTCACTTTATTATTTTATGGATTTTGTATGAGAAAAAAAAATATTCCATCACGTTTTTTACTTTTTTCAATTCATACAAAAAAGAAATTGGGGTAGTAATGGTATGAATAAATATGTTGTCGATATTAAATTATATGATGTTAACTGTGAAAAAAAAAATAATAAAAAATAGAAGAAGTTATAAATATCTTATTGGGGTTTGCATTTTTTAGAGAATAGAAATAAAAACGATACATTGAACTATTCAAGGGGGTTTTAGCCAACTCAGATTTATAATGTAAATATTACAAGTAAATATGTATATTATATATAAAGTATGTAATGGGAAATTTTCTTTAGCATTCATGTTTTTCCTTCAAATTATATATTTACTTTAAATGGGTTATTCACATTTACAAGAGTTTTTCTTACGTATTTACTACATATTACAGTTGATTAACTTTTGTTCTTTATAATCTTATTGTGATAATGAAATATAATGATGATTAATATTAACAAGAATATGAGATTTGTTAATATTGTTTGCGCTAAGAGTTTAAAATAGGTTAGTCTTTTGTTCTCTTTTTAGTTTGGATATTTCTTTTTTGTGGTTTAAAGATGTATTTTTATAGTAAATTAATATAAATTGTAGTAAATATAAAATTCTTCCAAGGTCGTAGAAAACGATTATATAACTAATCTTAATTTTATTCTAATACAGCATTACGAGTATATATTTATAAAATATTAAAAGCTATTTAATTTTTTACCAGTTAAGTATATTCTTAGCTTTAATAATGATATGTTCGGTATAACGAAATGAATAATTTTAGACTTTATAAGATTTACCGATGAATCAGAGTTTCTTTATTTTAATAATAAATGATAATGAAATATTAAGTATTCAGATTAAAGAAATCTTAAAATAAATGTTACAATTTATAATAAATATTTTTCTTCTCCTCTCTTTCAATTTGAAATAATTTCTAAATTTCTTAAAATTAGGAAAAGTATATCTTACAAAATTTAACCAGTCGAAAGGCAAGAGAAATCAGTCATGGGATAACATCTTCACAAACTTTCATATAATTGGCATAAATATTTGTAAAAGTATGTTTTTCGCTACTGACAAATATCGCTTTTATATAAATTTTTCAAAATATCGCGTTAACCGGATTAATTAATAAATGACACTTTCGATGCAAAATAACACACATTGGGGTAAAAGGGGTTAAAAATGGCGCTTAATTCAGAGAAAAGTGAAATCAATATTTTAATAATCACGTTTTATTTTTTTTATTAATTATAAGTTAAAAAAATTCAATTTTAGGATTTTTTTAGTAGAACGCACAGTGGTTCCAAAACGCTTTTTTGGAAATAATTCAGTAACTAACACAAAATTATTTAAAAAAACACGTTGAAACTGCTGTGCACTTATGTATATAGAATGCTGCAGCACACATTTACTATAGAAATTAAGGAAAATGTGCACATTTCGCTGAAGGGGGGTCAAGTTTCAGTTAATTTTTAAACGATTGTGTAAAGTATTTATGCAAGTATTTGGTATCATTTTAAAAGTTATTACTTGAAAAATAATTATATTTAAATAATAAAGTATTCAAACTAAATATTTTCATTAAATTGATCAAAAAAAATTTTTTTTTGTATTTAGTGCTATTTTTCAAAAAAAAAAAAAAAAAAAAATTAAACTTAAATAGAATCTACATTAATTAAGCTATCATTGTGAAATTCTAGTAAAATATAAAAAAAAATTGTCCTTAAAAGAAGAGAATAAATAGATTCCCATTTTTTTTACTCCGAAATACCTAAAACTCCAGTTCGGGGAAAGCTTGCTTCAAAAATTGACTTTTTTCATTGAAATGGTCACCCTGTCGTTATAAGAGGCCTCCATCAGAAAATAGTTTTTGATGTATATCTTACATATAGGGCTAAAAAATAATTATAATTCGATCCAAGCTTTGCGATTTGAAAACATAACAAAAAAAGAAAAATAAATTCCAAAATTGACAAAAGTTTGAAAGGGGTCATGGGCAGACCTTTGTCCCATACTCCCCCGGATTTACTTTACACGCATTTACATAAAGATTTCCTTTAAAAACATTAAACAAATGATAAAGCCCAGAACAAAAAACAAATTTCATCAGTGAATAAATATTGCCACCTTTTTGAAAAAAAAAATTCTAGGGGTAATATTAAGCCCGCCAAGTTAAAAATAACTAAAAAAAAACGATGCTAAAAATTAGCTAAAAATTTATCTCGACCCGAATATCTCTTAAACTAAAAGAGATAACCTACACATGTGCGTATTTGTTGTAGAGATTTACAAGGACTATCTATATATAAAATTTCTTTTCTGTCATATCATAAATGAATTTTTGGCGATTTTTTAAAAAAAATTACATACCCGAGATGGGCAATTTTGGAGGGCCACACACTTCCCCCTGACCCGCTGGGGGCTTGTGCTCCTTCAAGTCACCTCGAAAACTCCTCAGCTCTGACCATGTGAAATTTTATTGAAATACCTCTAACGATTCTTTAGTTACTGAACTATTTTCAAAAAAAAAAAAAAAAAGCGTTTTGGAACCAGTCTGTCCGTCCGTCTATACATTAGAGTTCAATGGGTCGAAAATTATACATAATTCAGGAAAAGGTGATAGATATCAACACTTTAATGATCACGTTTAATTTTTCTATTTATTTGTAAGTAAAAAAATGCATTTTTGGAATTATAAGATGTTTTTGGCTGAATGGTAATGTCCGTCCTTCCGTCTATACATTTGGGTTAAATGGGACGAAAATGCCACTTAATTCAGGAAAAGGTGATATCTAAATTTTGATGATCACGTTCAATTTTTAAAATTTATTAGTTAGTAAAAATATGCACTTTTAGAATTCTAAAATATTTTTTGTCAGCAAGGCAATGTCCGTCCGTCTATACATTTGGGTTAAATGGGTCGAAAATGCCACTTAATTCAGGGAAAGGTGATATCAAAATTTAAATAAATTCATTAGGTTTTATTATTAATCAAGAAGTAGAAACAAAATATTTTTCGAATTTTAACATTTTGTGAAAGAATTCTAATGTCCGTCCATCTGTCCCTATGTTTGTTAATTTTTGCAAACTTTCCAATTCAAAATCGTTTAACTTTTGACTCAATAAAGATAACGACTCAAAATTTTCTTTGTTCAATAGATAATTTAGCTTTTTATTCAACTACATAAAATGTAATAAAATCGGTTGAAAATATTTGGATATATATGAAAAAATCTTAACCAAGATCTAGTAAAATTGTGATTTTTGAAATTTCAAATGTATATAACTCGATAAATATATAAGATAAGTAGCATATGCAAGCATGTTTTTTAAAGGGTTTACCAAGGACTTTAAGGTGGTATAAAAATCTTGGATAAATCTGGTAAGGAACAAAAATTTAATAGAGGTTAAACATTTTCCATGACACTAGTACCCTATTTTTAAACCCCATAGTTCTGCTTCCGATGCTTATATTGGATCCTGATTCGAAAATCGAAATGCTAATGTCTTCTGCTACGCCTGGATTTCATATAAATCCAATCAGCCGATTAGAAGTTACAGATTTATTTCGATCCTTACCCTCTATTTAATGTTTAATAAAGTAAAGAAAATGTCTGTTTTTTTTTTTTATAAAATATATATGCGCACGATTTTTTTTTTATAATATTAAAGTGGACACTATAGACAATTTTTCAGAAAATTTTCAGAATAAACATCTTGTAGCATTTTAAGTTGCATTCCATGAAAATTTAAAATTTGCGTATTTTAGGATAATTTTCAAAAAAATAACAAAAATATTAGGACAAAATATAATTTACAAATACTTGAAGAAAAGTACACTTAAATATCTGAAGTTGATGGTTCCATTTTAAATTTTTACTTTAAAAGACTTTCTATTAAAAATAAATAAACTGAAATTTTATAAAAATTTAATTTGTTACTCTTTTTCAAAAATGTAAAAAAATTTTAACTTTGAGAGCTCCTTACAAGAAAACAACAAAACCTAGCTTAAAGACTTTAATTGATATTGGTACATAATTTTGTCTAATTTTTTTCGATACCCAACTTTATTACAAAAATATAAATTTCAAAATTCAATTAATCGCCATTTTTGATACATTTTATATTAAAATTGATCTTCATTTCCTAGATCAACTTTAATATTTTTCTTTTTAATACTTTTTTAATATAAAGCTAATTTTTTGGCATCGTTTGAGAGGTCTTCCCACAAAATTTTTTTCTACGGGACACTCTTGTATACATATTAAGGAATCAAAAATCTTTTGGTGATAGAAATACAATATTATGAGGGCGGGACAATATTTCCGAGACTTTTCGAACTTCCCTCGTAGTTATATGAAATGCAACACCGTTCCCATCAAGTACCACCTGTTAATAGACTACTGTCAAATTTTAAACAAGTGTCGTCATTTACTTTGCGTTTAACAGCTGTTCAAAACATACAACCTCTTGTATTTTTCTAAAAATGGAAAAAAAGTGAATTTCGAGTGCTCATTAAACATTATTTTTTGCGAAAAAAAAAAACCATCAATCAAATCAAGGAAAAGCTCGATAAATACTATGGGGACTCTGCACCATCGATTTCAATGGTAAAAAATTGGTTTACTGACTTTCGTTGTGGTCGCACAAGTACAAATGAGGTCAGTACATCCGAAAATGTCGAAAAAAATCCACGATATGGTGTTGGCCGACCGAAGAATAAAAGTGTGTGAGATTGTTGATGCCATAGGCATTTCATATGGCAGTGTGGTTTCGATTTTAAATGATCAGCTGGGTTTAAGGAAGTTGTCTGCAAGATGGGTGCCGCGTTTGCTCTCAATTGACCATAAACGTAAACGTGTGACAACTTCAAAGCATTATTTGGAGTTGTTTAACCGCAATCCGAATAAGTTTTTGCGGCGTTTTGTAACTGTGGATGAAACATGGATCCATTACTGTACTAAACAATGGGTTTCTCCGGGTGAACCTGCTCCGAAGAAGACCAAGGTAAGTTTGTCGGCCAATAAGGTAATGGCAACAGTTTTTTGGGATGCACGCGGGATAATCCACATCGATTACCTTCAAAAGGGAAAAACAATAAATGACGAATATTATGCCAACTTATTAGACCGATTTAATGAGGATTTAAAAAGAAAACGACCCCATATGGCCAAGAAAAAAGTTATTTTTCATCAAGATAATGCATGGGTGCAGACGTGTGCAGTCTCAATGGCAAAACTCTATGAATTGGGCTACGAATTGGTACCTCATCTGCCATATTCTCCGGATTTAGCCCCTAGTGACTACTTTCTATTTCCAAACCTAAAGAAATGGCTTGGTGGAAAGAGATTCAGCTCCAACGATGAAATTATTGACCAAACAGATGCCTATTTTATGGACCTCGAAAAATCCAATTTTTTGGAAGGGATACAAAAACTGGATAAACGTTGGACTAAGTGTATTGAGTTAAAAGGAGATTATGTTGAAAAATAAATTTTTGTTTTGCAAAAAACACTGTGTTTCATTCAAAAAGTCACGGACTTATTGATCCGCCCTCGTATGTCCATTGGACTAAAATATATATTGAAATTAGAAATATGATATTTACACCACTTTTATTTATGGCCAGGAGCTTCAAAGTTTATATTGGAGTTTGTTGTCCCCATACAAGTAAGGACGAAGCTGCTTATTGATATAATCTAATGGAAGGTATTGTAACGAAATAATTCAATTTGATTTCCATTTATCTCTATGAAAAATAAAGTAAACATAAACATGATCGCACGCCGAATTAAAAATTTAAAATTTTTTCATTTACTATATTGTTTTTAAGTTCATTCTTTTATTAACAACACACCCTTTTTATAAAAAAAAAAATCATGATTCATTTAAATTATAACCCTTCTAAGTGTAAATCATGGGGGGTTTAAATGTTATTGAATAAATTATCATAATGATAGTGATAAATATTCGCTAAAATTTAACAGTGGCAAACAAAATATCATAAAAATATTAACTTAACAACTTTTAATGGCAGTTAACACAAAGCAACAACAATATATATGTATAATAAAAATGATTAAAAATTTCAATAAAACACACATGATAGTATTTATTTGCCAAAGACCTGGCAACTGAACTCTTTTTTTTTAATGTTATTTATTTCTTCAAACAAACAAACAAAATAAAAGAGGTATGTCTCTTTATGGTCATGGAAGATTTTCAAAAAAGAAAAAATAAATAAATAAATACATAAAATAATTAATCACCAAACAAAATTTTAAAGCTATAAAGTAAAGTATTTGTTATAAAAATGTTTATTCCACTTTTTTTTTTAAATAACAAACAAAAAATTAGGTAAAAATTTCAAATACTCTTAAATTAAGCTTCTAGGAATTACAGTAGCGAGCATTAAAAATGCAACGCTATGTGATATGATCTTTGTACGCATATATTTTGCTTATAGCAAGTCCTAATGTAAAAGTACCATTGTGATTTTATTATTTGTGGTAATAGATACCTGCTGCATATAATTTTGTTGAATATTTTTGTGCGTAACGAAAATTATTGAACGTTTAGTAAAAGCAGTTGAAAATGTGAGCGAGCAAAAAAAATGCAACTCTAAACAAATAAACATGATTTTTAAAATTTTGATAAAAATTTTGATTGGAAATGTTTGGAAACTATAGTGTTGTTAAAAAACATGATTTTCTATCGTTGCATATTGTCTAAGATACATCAAATCTACAAATAATATAAATATTAGCAATAAATTCCAATTTTATTAAATTTTGATATTTTTCTCAACTCTTTTGGACATTTTTCAATAGAGATTGATATTTTTGGAATTATTATTTATTTTGTTAGTTGTTTTAAAACCAACAAACATTTTCTATAAATAAGCGATCAAATATTTATGATAGTTTAGCTTAAGTTCATAATTTATAATTGAGTATGACCTTTCGACCGAAATAACGCAACCACTTTCGATCGTTATTGAGATGGAATCAACAGCTTAAAATATTTTTTTCGCAATGATATGACATTACCGAATGCTCTGTATCGCTATAATGTTCAAATATCCCTTGATTTTGGTCCTGGAACAAATTCTAACACAAGGAAAAACAGTTAAGAAATATACCTATTTTGAACTCTTCTTGAAAAATTGAAAGTGCATCCTTCGTGATGATTGGACTATTGGACTTGTTTACTATTGGAAATTAATATTTAAGTAAGTATGTCTACCTAGACCGCCTAAAATTGAAATATATGGGTTTAGAGTCAAAGTTATCGTAATAGGCTCTTATTTCCATTATACAGTACTCGTAAAAATAATAAAGGACCTGCCTCTAAAAGTAAAGGTGGTAGTTTTATATAAGTTAATAATATGTGTTTTGTTAGAAGGATATCCAGTAGGGTATCCAATCGATTAATCGTCATTCGGTTATCCGGTTAATTTTTGTCGATTAACTGTCCGAATAATTTGAAATTGTCTATTTTCGAATAACGAATAAACCGAATAATTTGTGTCGAATAACCGAAATGTAGTTTTCTTGAGTTATAAATTTGAAAATATTTTATTTTTGTGACAAATTCGTTTGACGTTGATATTCGGTTGTTATATTTACAAAAAAGAAAAAACTGAAACATATGAAAAACAATGTTATGCATAATTTTCTTTATTAAAATAATAATAAAACTAGTTTCCCCGAGCCGTTAAAAAAATTTGGATGTTCATTGCAATTTTGCACAAAATCGTGAACTTGACATGAAATAACACAGGTATCAAAAAATTTAATTTATTGAAATTTATACGAATTTGGACTACTTCTGGATCACAAGTTCAGGATCTTACGACTTCTTTGGATGCTTTGTTTTGTTGAGATAGAATGTTTTTTAAAAAGCGACAAGAAAAGGTAATAAATATTATATCTTCATAAATTATCAATCTTTTATCAATAGAAATTCTTAAAACATTCAATTATCATATAAATGTACACAAAAAATATTAATTTAGACTCTTTTAACAAAATAACATTCTTACACGGAAAATACACTTACATGAAATATTTTAGAATATTTTAGTATTAGTATCAGCTAAAAAATTAAAATTTTTCATACAGATAGGAGAAAATAATTACGAAATGATCTTCTTGTAAAAGAATTTGATCTTTTATTATGTTTCCAAGTAAACTATTTCAATAGATTAAATGCTATAATTTGTGTAATTTATATGTTTTATATGTATAACTAAGGTTATTCGGTTAATCGAATAATTTGTCAATATTCGGTTATTAACCGATCAACTTTTAACCTCGAATAATTATTTGTCGAATAAACCGATTAATATGAACACCCGAATAATTGGATACCCTAATATCCAGTTACCATATTTACATTATTAAATCAACGATTGCTGGCAATAGTAGCTTGAATGGCCAAATGTGGTCATTCAGATAATATAAAATATCTACTGTTAAATGACTTGTATCAATTGTTACAGGCATGATCGTTTCAATATTTTTTCTTTAAGATAATTTTTAAGAATCTTCATATTAGAACTACATATTAATATTATTTCACTGCAATTATCAGAATGTTATTCTAAAATATTCGAAAATTCTTAAAAAGTATGGAGAAAAGAGTGTTTTCTTAATATTATTAATATCCTTTGTAGTTAAAATTACCTTAAATTTATATGTATTGGTAGTAATTAGTGGTAATACTACCAAATTATAGTTTTCATAATTTTTCAATAATTATTTTTATCAAAATTTAAAAAAATCCGATGATTTTTTAGGAGTTGCATTTTCTTTGCTCCCTTAAATTTACACCTTTAAAAAAATATATATTATTAACTGTTCGTATGCGAAACAATTTGGAACAAAATGACATACAATAGTTGGCTAAGACTGCAAAAAATAAAATCACAACAGAATTGGCTAATTTAATGACGTTCTAGCCCTAATCAATACAATCAAAAATCATATGGCCTAGCGTTGCATTTTTTATGCTCGCTATTGTAGTTGAAGTTCTTTAAAAGTTATTTTTTCAACAAAACACACATAAAACTTTAAGGGGTCTATGTATGTATGTATAATTCTAGAAATTATTGTATATTTCTTGGCAATTCAATTTGATTTCATGTTTATTTTATGGTTTTAAAAATATGTGATAAATAAAAAATATATCACTTCAACAAAAATTTATTAATTTGCAATTGTATTCGTGCCAAAATAAATCAAATAATTTAAAAACAATTTTATACCTTTAATTTAAAACGAAATTTAAATCACTTGTTTTGTTAAAAAAAACATTTAAGGAATTTTAATTATTTTATTTATTGTCAACATTAATTTTAAAGTGTTATTTCCGATTTTAATTTACACAGAATTTATTGAATATTTTTTTTTTGGGAAATAAAAGTAAATAAAAAAAATTTATATCAGATTTTGTATTTTATTTGTTTGTGCTCTTTTAATTGTTCTAAAGAAAAAGTTAAACCTTTAATCTTATATACTTTAAAAAATTCTAGTGTATTTTTAAGATCTTTTTTTATAAAAAAACATTTTTGTCTACTTGTTATAGGGTATCTCTTGTTGGTTGTTTTAGTTAATCAAAATCATTGATAGATTATCAAATATTCATTGCATATGAATTTTAGTATACAAAATGATAACAATTCGAAATTTGATTCCTATTAATGGTCTAGTATATGTAGTTCAGAGAAATTATTTGTTATTATTTATTTCATCTTTATTGTTATTTTATTTTCAGTGAAAGAATGCGAAAAACAAATATTAGTTTAGATTTCCTTGTAATAATTATTTAATCAAAATAAAATACCCCAGACTTATTAAATTCATATATATTTTATACATATCTATTATATAGTTCACATGAGTGAGATAAATAATAGTTATAAAAAAAAAAATGTAGTGCATATGTACGATTATTATCAAGGAATTTAATAAAAAAAATATTTACTAGGTACTTTTACTGTTTCCAATAAACAATGTAATGTTGCTGAACATTTATGGTTTTAAAAACAATGTTTAGCAACATTTGTATGAATATAAAAGTGCTTTGGTATTGATTTAGATGAGCTAATAATTTTATTTGAGAAATCTCTTACTTTTAATGTACTACTATGATAGCATTGATTGATATCGGGGAAAATGGATAACGAATTATTTTCTTGTAAATTTTTTAAGTCTTGGAGTTAAAAATAAAAAACCATCATGGTTGTGGCCATATTGACAATTTACGATATTTAAATAAATATACAAAATAGAAAACATAATGTAATTTATTAGTTCGACACTGAACTGTGTCAATTTGATATCAATTTTCAGTATTGATTTGTACACGGAGTGTAGAATTTGAACTCAAACGAGGTAGATTCCTTTTTGAAACTGAATGGTATTTTTTTCAACACGTATGTGGTAGACATTTCTCTGGGTGTAGGAATTCAATAAATTTGAACATTTATTTTATAAAAATGTAAGATAAATTATATATTTCATTCCATATGTGTAATACATTATTATCTCTATAGAGAAGAGAAATATCTCTGTGTTTTTATATTGATAAATGGGAATTGTTTAGAACATAATGAAGTAACGAATTGATTCCATTATGGGAACTATTCGAAATCGTAATGATTAGAAGAACAAATTTTATCGCGGTAGCAATTATAATTATTCGGTTCATTTAGGGAGATTGGAATTAATACTTTTAGAAGTTAATAATTTATAAAAAATTTAAATATATCGATAATTTGTAAAAAAGGTCAAAAACATTTCTTGAATATTAATAAATTTTTTATGATTTTTTTTTTTCGAACAAATTAGGGTTCATCAAATTGACTTTCGAATAATTGAAAAATCAAAAATGTAAAAAATAATATGTTTCTTTTTTTCAAAATTGTTTTAATTGATACTTAAAAAAAAAAAAATATTTTTTTTTAATTTTTCTTCTTTTTACTTATTTTAAAAACTGTTTTATTAATATTGGTAATTTTTTGAAAATTTGGAAAATGGTTTTTTATTGCAACTTTTTGAAGTGATATTTTTTATGAAATTTAGCATTTTTTTTACTTTTTTTTAATCTGTTACCTTAAATAATATTAATAAACTTTTTAATTGCAAATTTTTTGAAAAATTAGTACGTTAAAAAAAAAAAACTGTTACTTTTATGAATATTACTCCTTTTCTTTAATTCGTATTTTTTTTTTTTTTTAATGGGTATTTGTTGAAAATGTGTAGTTTTTAAAAATGAGTAGGTACTTTTTTGAATGTTTGGAAAATAGTACTTCTTGAAAAATCTGTTACTTTTATTAATATTAATCCTTTTTTAAGTATATTTTTGTGGAAAAATAGGTTCTTGTTGATTTTTTTTTTTTTTTTTTAATTGGTACTTTTTTTTAATATTTGAAAATACTACTTTTTGAAAGATCTGTTACTCTTATGAATAGTAGTGCCTTATGAAATTCGTAATTTGTTTGAAATTTAGTACTCGTTTCAAAATCGTTTTATATTTATGAAAAATATTAGTTATTACAGTATACTTTTTTCAATTTTGGTACCTTTTTTTTTTATTTTTTTGATAAACGCTACAAGTATGCCTCTTTTAAAGGAGAGAGGAGAGACTGAAAGACACATAATATTTCAAATGCTCAAATATAAATCTAAGGAGTGCGATCGAAAAAAATCCTAATATATATAAAGTTTAATAATTTGGAAACGGTTGATTTTAGAGTTTTGATTGTTTTTTTTTTATTTAATTGATATTATACTACAAATAACAGAAAAATATAAATCTAATACTTTAACCCTTCCATTAGTGATTTGATAGTTGTTTTAATTATTTTTTGGAACAGTCTGCCCATCTGCTTTTAAAATGTTTGAAGTTTTAGGCCAACTCTTTTGTCCTCTTCGATTCTCTATTCGCAAAAGTCCAATATCTCTTCACTGGTCTTAGCTGCGGACAATTTAGAGGATTGATCTATGATATGTTATTGCTTTGGTACCACTCCAGAGCATTCTTACGTAGTGAACTGATGCCAAATCGGGCTAAAAATATGTGAACACAATGTGTTCTTTTATGAAAGGAAAAAGATTACTGTAACAAATGACTTGTTCTTTGCAGCAACTGCATAAATCTTGCAACACCACAAATTATATATGTAATTTCGTCAGCTTTTCGGTCCTAAACTTACGAGGGCGGATCAAAATTTCCGTTACTATATGAAATGCAACACTGTTCCCATCAAGTACCACCTGTTAACTTTGAGTCTACATTAGACAAATTTTTATCAAGACAAACGTCAAAATTTTATCAAGATAAAGATTTGTCTAATGTAGACTGAATTTGTCAGTGTTATTGCAGCGTTAAAAGAAAATTGTCAGCGCTCGAGCTCTGACAACTTTGTCTTGATAATGCTTAGTAAAAGACGCCAACTTGATTGTTGTTGTTACTTTTTGCATGGCTTATTATGACATACGTTTTCCCCTATAATTGACAGAGATAAAAAATTATCTGTAACTCAAACAAAAATTTGACGTTTGTCTTGATTTATATCAGATTTTGTATTTTATTTGTTTGTGCTCTTTTAATTGTTCTAAAGAAAAAGTTAAACCTTTAATCTTATATACTTTAAAAAATTCTAGTGTATTTTTAAGATCTTTTTTTATAAAAAAACATTTTTGTCTACTTGTTATAGGGTATCTCTTGTTGGTTGTTTTAGTTAATCAAAATCATTGATAGATTATCAAATATTCATTGCATATGAATTTTAGTATACAAAATGATAACAATTCGAAATTTGATTCCTATTAATGGTCTAGTATATGTAGTTCAGAGAAATTATTTGTTATTATTTATTTCATCTTTATTGTTATTTTATTTTCAGTGAAAGAATGCGAAAAACAAATATTAGTTTAGATTTCCTTGTAATAATTATTTAATCAAAATAAAATACCCCAGACTTATTAAATTCATATATATTTTATACATATCTATTATATAGTTCACATGAGTGAGATAAATAATAGTTATAAAAAAAAAAATGTAGTGCATATGTACGATTATTATCAAGGAATTTAATAAAAAAAATATTTACTAGGTACTTTTACTGTTTCCAATAAACAATGTAATGTTGCTGAACATTTATGGTTTTAAAAACAATGTTTAGCAACATTTGTATGAATATAAAAGTGCTTTGGTATTGATTTAGATGAGCTAATAATTTTATTTGAGAAATCTCTTACTTTTAATGTACTACTATGATAGCATTGATTGATATCGGGGAAAATGGATAACGAATTATTTTCTTGTAAATTTTTTAAGTCTTGGAGTTAAAAATAAAAAACCATCATGGTTGTGGCCATATTGACAATTTACGATATTTAAATAAATATACAAAATAGAAAACATAATGTAATTTATTAGTTCGACACTGAACTGTGTCAATTTGATATCAATTTTCAGTATTGATTTGTACACGGAGTGTAGAATTTGAACTCAAACGAGGTAGATTCCTTTTTGAAACTGAATGGTATTTTTTTCAACACGTATGTGGTAGACATTTCTCTGGGTGTAGGAATTCAATAAATTTGAACATTTATTTTATAAAAATGTAAGATAAATTATATATTTCATTCCATATGTGTAATACATTATTATCTCTATAGAGAAGAGAAATATCTCTGTGTTTTTATATTGATAAATGGGAATTGTTTAGAACATAATGAAGTAACGAATTGATTCCATTATGGGAACTATTCGAAATCGTAATGATTAGAAGAACAAATTTTATCGCGGTAGCAATTATAATTATTCGGTTCATTTAGGGAGATTGGAATTAATACTTTTAGAAGTTAATAATTTATAAAAAATTTAAATATATCGATAATTTGTAAAAAAGGTCAAAAACATTTCTTGAATATTAATAAATTTTTTATGATTTTTTTTTTTCGAACAAATTAGGGTTCATCAAATTGACTTTCGAATAATTGAAAAATCAAAAATGTAAAAAATAATATGTTTCTTTTTTTCAAAATTGTTTTAATTGATACTTAAAAAAAAAAAAATATTTTTTTTTAATTTTTCTTCTTTTTACTTATTTTAAAAACTGTTTTATTAATATTGGTAATTTTTTGAAAATTTGGAAAATGGTTTTTTATTGCAACTTTTTGAAGTGATATTTTTTATGAAATTTAGCATTTTTTTTACTTTTTTTTAATCTGTTACCTTAAATAATATTAATAAACTTTTTAATTGCAAATTTTTTGAAAAATTAGTACGTTAAAAAAAAAAAACTGTTACTTTTATGAATATTACTCCTTTTCTTTAATTCGTATTTTTTTTTTTTTTTAATGGGTATTTGTTGAAAATGTGTAGTTTTTAAAAATGAGTAGGTACTTTTTTGAATGTTTGGAAAATAGTACTTCTTGAAAAATCTGTTACTTTTATTAATATTAATCCTTTTTTAAGTATATTTTTGTGGAAAAATAGGTTCTTGTTGATTTTTTTTTTTTTTTTTAATTGGTACTTTTTTTTAATATTTGAAAATACTACTTTTTGAAAGATCTGTTACTCTTATGAATAGTAGTGCCTTATGAAATTCGTAATTTGTTTGAAATTTAGTACTCGTTTCAAAATCGTTTTATATTTATGAAAAATATTAGTTATTACAGTATACTTTTTTCAATTTTGGTACCTTTTTTTTTTATTTTTTTGATAAACGCTACAAGTATGCCTCTTTTAAAGGAGAGAGGAGAGACTGAAAGACACATAATATTTCAAATGCTCAAATATAAATCTAAGGAGTGCGATCGAAAAAAATCCTAATATATATAAAGTTTAATAATTTGGAAACGGTTGATTTTAGAGTTTTGATTGTTTTTTTTTTATTTAATTGATATTATACTACAAATAACAGAAAAATATAAATCTAATACTTTAACCCTTCCATTAGTGATTTGATAGTTGTTTTAATTATTTTTTGGAACAGTCTGCCCATCTGCTTTTAAAATGTTTGAAGTTTTAGGCCAACTCTTTTGTCCTCTTCGATTCTCTATTCGCAAAAGTCCAATATCTCTTCACTGGTCTTAGCTGCGGACAATTTAGAGGATTGATCTATGATATGTTATTGCTTTGGTACCACTCCAGAGCATTCTTACGTAGTGAACTGATGCCAAATCGGGCTAAAAATATGTGAACACAATGTGTTCTTTTATGAAAGGAAAAAGATTACTGTAACAAATGACTTGTTCTTTGCAGCAACTGCATAAATCTTGCAACACCACAAATTATATATGTAATTTCGTCAGCTTTTCGGTCCTAAACTTACGAGGGCGGATCAAAATTTCCGTTACTATATGAAATGCAACACTGTTCCCATCAAGTACCACCTGTTAACTTTGAGTCTACATTAGACAAATTTTTATCAAGACAAACGTCAAAATTTTATCAAGATAAAGATTTGTCTAATGTAGACTGAATTTGTCAGTGTTATTGCAGCGTTAAAAGAAAATTGTCAGCGCTCGAGCTCTGACAACTTTGTCTTGATAATGCTTAGTAAAAGACGCCAACTTGATTGTTGTTGTTACTTTTTGCATGGCTTATTATGACATACGTTTTCCCCTATAATTGACAGAGATAAAAAATTATCTGTAACTCAAACAAAAATTTGACGTTTG
Source organism: Protophormia terraenovae (assembly GCA_951394005.1). Lineage (NCBI taxonomy): Eukaryota > Metazoa > Arthropoda > Insecta > Diptera > Calliphoridae > Protophormia > Protophormia terraenovae. Next base: position 113,700,686 of record OX596075.1, on the reverse strand, counting down.
TCTTGATAGAAATTTCTCTAATAAAGACTCGACGTTAATAGACTACTGTCAAATTTTGAGCAAGTGTCGTCATTTACTTTGCGTTTAACAGCTGTTCAAAACATACAACCTCGTGTATTTTTCTAAAAATTGAAAAAAGTAAATTTCGAGTGCTTGTTAAACATTATTTTTTGCGAAAAAAAAAAAACCGTCAATCAAACCAAGGAAAAGCTCGATAAATACTATGGGGACTCTGCACCATCGATTTCAATGGTAAAAAAGTGGTTTACTGACTTTCGTTGTGGTCGCACAAGTACAAATAACGCTGAACGTTCTGGACGGCCAATTGAGGTCAGTACACCCAAAAATGTCGAAAAGATCCACCATATGGTGTTGGCCGACTGAAGAGTAAAAGTGCGTGAGATTGTTGACGCCATAGGCATTTCATATGGCAGTGTGGTTTCGATTTTAAATGATCAGCTGGGTTAGGAAAGTTGTCTGCAAGATGGGTGCCGCGTTTGCTCTCAATTGACCATAAACATAAACGTGTGACAACTTCAAAGGATGTTTGGAGTTGTTTAACCGCAATCCGAATGAGTTTTTGCGGCGTTTTGTAACTGTGTATGAAACATGGATCCATTACTGTACTAAACAATGAGTTTCTCCGGGTGAACCTGCTCCGAAGAAGGTCAAAGTAAGTTTGTCGGCCAATAAGGTGATGGCAACAGCTTTTTGGAATGCACGCGTTATAATCCACATCGACTACCTTCAAAAGGGAAAAACAATAAATGGCGAATATTATGCCAACTTATTAGACCGATTTAATGAGGATTTAAAAACAAATCGGCCTCATATGGCCAAGAAAAAAGTTATTTTTCATCAAGATAATGCATGGGTGCACACGTGTGCAGTCTCAATGGCAAAACTCTATGAATTGGGCTACGAATTGGTACCTCATCTGCCATATTCTCCGGATTTAGCCCCTAGTGACTACTTCCTATTTCCAAACCTAAAGAAATGGCTCGGTGGAAAGAGATTCAGCTCCAACGATGAAATTATTGACCAAACAAATGCCTATTTTAAGGACCTCGAAAAATCCTATTTTTTGGAAGGGATACAAAAACTGGATAAACGTTGGACTAAGTGTATTGAGTTAAAAGGAGATTATGTTGAAAAATAAATTTTTGTTTTGCAAAAAACACTGTGTTTCATTTAAAAAGTCACGGACTTATTGATCCGCCCTCGTATCTTTAACATTTCCTCGTGCATCAGCAATATAAAAATGTTGACCCCAAAGTTGCGAATAATCAGACAGTTCATACGTTTCATCGTATTTTATACAACATGAGTATATTTGTATGAAATTCGGTTTTAATTTCCGTGCCCTATTCTTAGCTTCTAAATTTTTTGCATCATTCCAGTCAGGAATTTTTTGGACTTTATATGTTCTTAACTCAGCAAAGCTTTAACTTTTTGCAAAAAATTATCAAAGCACTGAGCTAACCGGCTCCTTTTCTACCAGATGTGTTTAGAGTTCTATTTAATATGCTTTAAATTTTCTTGGCCTTCCCCATATCATGTGGACCTTTTTTCTTTCCGAATCAGGTTTCCTATCAATGATCGAATTCTCCTGATAGTGTTTAATAACCTTGAAAACAGTTTGACAGCGGACATTTAATTCTTTGACCAATTATTTGTAAGACCAATTTAAATATTTTTGAAATTTCTTTATAATTTATAGCACGTACATCATTTTCGCCTCTCATTTAGATCAAAATCGCAACAAATCAACATAATAACTGACATATTTTTCAATGATAACTAGATCAAAAAAATAAATTTAAATATTGGTTCAGAAAAAAGTTATGAGGCAAAACGTGTGTTAAGAAGTTCTCACTATCACCTTTATCCAATCCAATTCCATATTTACACAAATCGTATTTCATTTCGAAAATTTTATAAAAACCCAGATTCAAATACCTGTAAACAAAAATTTTGTTTAATATTTATATGCATACGTGATCTTTAGAATTTAGATACTTAAAATATTTATTGATTTAAAACCTCTTTAAAAATTTTTAAAAAACTACCTTTATCTCTGATCATTATGTACTTATGAGCTTGTATTTATTTTATCAAAACCCCTTTATAACTTTTTCAAAATAACAATTAGAATTTAAAATATTTATTTGTAAATTGTTAAGTAAAGAAGAATTTTCAATGTCACGACGCAAAAATCAAGCCTAATGTTTGTATTTTTTTTTTTAGAATTTTTAATCTATAGAATGTGACAGAAATTCTCTTGCTATACAATTTTTGTTCAATTAAAATTGGAGACATTGCCACTGTCACATATTTCATCGCAAAGCAGTTTGATTAATTATAAAATGAACTAAAAATGACAAAATACGTTGTAGTTTTAAATTTAATTATGATTTAATTTAATAAACGTGACATGATAAACTAATAAAAGAAATAATAATGTTATTTTAATCACAGTATTTCTATAAAGAAAAAAAAAAACAGTGAATTGAAAAAGTTAGCGTACAGTTTTTAATAAAAAATTAAATTGAAAAAAGATTCGGCTATGCCGAATCTTTAATACCCTTCACCATATTACCATATTACCATCTTACTACCTTATCGACATCATATTACCATATTACCGACAAATAATAAAATTTTCGCCTTAACGTATGCTTTCATATTTTCACATATACAAATATACATGTTTGTGTATGTATTTATGTATATTCTTAACAGATATGTTTTAGTTTTAAAAAATAAACAACAACAATTCCATATCTATTTATTTTTGTACAGACTGCATATACAAAGAACAACAACAACACTGTTATTCATTATATGACTGCTGTTTCTAACTAAACTACTTGTCTATACAAAAAACGTCACTAATAGTCATTACAATGCTTAATATACATGTTTGTGAGTGTATTTATATTCTTAACAGATTTGTTTTTGGGCCATAACTGTTGATTATGAACGAATTTGGTTTATTAAAAAAAACGAAATTTTGTAAAAACATTTATGACTGATCTATATAAAAATAAAAATCTGTAGCTTGAACAAGGGCTTCAAAAATAAAAAATTCGTTTTCCCCGATATCTCAGTTATTACTGAACCGATTTATTTCATTTTTTCAGAACAAAAATTCAGAAAATAATTTCCGAGCCCCCTTTAAAAATTCGAAGTCCCTGGTATATACAGAGGCTTCAGAAACTGAAAAACCGGTTCCAAAAACCGGTTTTTAAAGCATATCTCCGCCATTTATAAACCGATCCTGCTGATTCAAAAAACCAAAATTTTATAAAAATATTTGTGACCGATCTGTATAAAAATAAAAATCTATAGCTTAAACCAGGGCTTCAAAAAATAAAAAATGCGTTTTGTCCGATATCTCAGTTATTATTGAACCGATTTATTTAATTTTTTCAGAACAAAAATTTAGAAAAAAATGTCCGAGACTTCTTTGTAAAAACGAAGTCCCTAGTATATACAGAGGCTTCAGAAACTGGAAAGCCGGTTCTAAAAACCAGTTTTTTTAACATATCTCCGCATTGTATGAACCGATCTTGCTGAATTCCAATAGCAAAATTCTCGAAAGCATTTGCGATCGTTTGATATATATATTATATATGTCAGTTATCGGTGGGCTTCATAAACGCCATTTCAACCGACACACGGACGGACGGACATGGTCCTATCGTCATCATTTCTTACAAGGATCCCAAAAATGTAAATGACAAACTTATATACATATACCCTTTACACCTTTGGTGAAGGGTATAAAAAAGAGAAAATTAGTTTTGTGTTGTGAAATAAGTTCTAATTCCAATTGTTATCTTAGAAAAGAACTTTGTTTTTGTAAAAAATTTCTAAATTTTTAACACTTCACAACGAATAATTAAATTATCAAAATGATTTAGAATAAAAATCCACAATATGTTTATTAAATAATTATCATTTTTAGTACATACATATACATATAAAATGATGGATTGTTTTATTACTTCATTAATCATTTCATAAAATATATATGTACATACATATGTATGTATTTTCAATCAATCAATATTTGTGTTCCCTAATTTAACAATTTTCGTTTGGAAAAAAATTTGCCATTCTAAAAACAATTTAATTAAATAAACACAAATTTTATTTTATCAATTTCAAAATTTCTTAATGTAATTTAAATGTTCTTTATCGCATATTTTGTTTGTGTTTAAACTTAAAATTTTCTATTATTTATCAATTATTTAGTAAGGCAAATGATCAGGCCGAGAAGCCAGAGGAGTCAAGAAGGCGCTTTATTGTGGTACAAACATTGACAAATATTGATTGATAAGATCACAATCACAATTAAAATCACTTACTGCTTTAATGATAGCGATAAAATCAATGTTCCCGTTATGTATTTTATTTGTTTTATTCGTTTTTTGTTCTCTCTTTCTTTCTCTTGTCGCTAACTTTAAAAAAGTGATCATTAAATGTTCATCTTCTAAAGAAATGTTTTTAATTACTCGTACTTTTAGCGATATTGTAGTAGTAGAACAAAAATTTATGATGAAAGTTTTTTTAAAGAATTGAAAAATATGTTCTTTAAATAGAATCATTTTATCTGAGAAATAATATTAAAATGTAATGACGAGTTTTTTTTATCTGAGGACTATGCAAAACGTGCTAAAATATTTGTCAGAGTTTTAAAATAATATAATTATTAAAATTTAATAGGTATTAAAATATGTGCAATGGCAACCTTAATTTTAAACAAATATCACGGAGCTACCTTCATACACAATTAAATACGTTTTTTTAAAGTCCAAGAATTATTAGTTTTTAGTAGGTTTGGATATAATCACATATGTATATGGCTTTTATAATTTGTCTAGATTTTCTTTAACAGGAGGACACATACACACGCGCACAAAATTAGATTTTTAAAGACAATTTTTTTGTAAATACTGAGGGAAAAGTTAAAATTCAAACGGTTATGCTTCATTTACAACACATTTACTATGTATATAATGTTATTTAATAATTCGACACTGAAGTGGTGTGAAGTGAATACCCAAAACGGTATACATTTTTATACCCTTCACCACTGGTGTAAAGGGTAAGGAGTGCGATCGAAAAAATCTTAACACACGTTTTGTCTCATAACTTTTTTTCCGAATCAATATTTAAAATTTTTTTTGAACTAGTTTTCATTGAAAAATATGTCAATTATTATTTTTAATGACAACCATGTTGATTTGTTGTGAGTTTGATCAAAATGAGTGGCGAAAATGAAGTACGTCCTATAAATTATTAAAAATTTCGAAAGAATTCAAATTGGTCCTACAAATAATTGGTCAAAGAATTATATGTCTGCTGTCAAACTGTTTCCAAGGATATTAAAGAGTATCAAGAGAATTCAACCATTGATAGGAAACCTGATTCGGGAAGAAAAAAAGGTCTACATTATATTGGGAAGGCCAAGAAATTTAAAAGCATATTAGCTCAGTGCTTTGACTATTTGGTACCAAAAGTTAAAGCTAATGCAGACTTAAGAACATATAAAGTCCAAAAAGCTATAGATTGGAATGTTGCAAAAAAATTAGAAGCCAAGAATAGGGCACGGAAATTAAAACCAAATTTCATACAAAAATACTCATGTTGTACAAAGAACAACGAAACGTATGTACTGGCAGATTTTTCGCAGCTTCCGGGTCGGGTTATGTTGCTGATACTCGAGGAAATGTTGAATTATATGTCTGCTGTCAAAAGGTCTACGAGTTCATAAGTAGTGAACAGAAGTAAAAAAGTTATATTTTTCTGTGATCTGTAGTATAGTAGCAACTAAATAAAAAAACAATCAAAACTCTAAGATCAACCGTTTCCAAATTATTAAATTTTTTTCGATCGCACTCCTTATATATAAGTTTGTCATTCCGTTTGTAATTTCCACAATTTTAGTCGGAGAGCATTCGGGATGCTTGTAAGAAATAATGACGATAGGAACATGTCCGTCCGTCCGTATGTCGGTTGAAATGGCGTTTATGAAGCCCACGATAAAAAACGGTTTTTAGAACCGGGTTTCCAGTTTCTAAAGCCTCTGTATATACAAGGGACTTCGTTTTTGCAAAGAAGGCTCGGATATTTTTTTTCTGAATTTTTGTGCTGAAAAGATGAAATAAATCGGTTCAATAACAACTGAGATATCGGGCAAAACATATTTTTGATTTTATGAAGCCCATGTTTAAGCTACAAATTTTTATTTTTATATAGATCGGTCATAAATATTTTTATGAAATTTCAGTTTCGGTAATCAACCAAATTCGTTCATAACCAACCGAGTTATGGGCCAAAAACTTAAACAAATCTGTTAAGAATATAAATACACATACAAACATGTATATTAAGCATTTCCATGTCAATTTAGCCGCTTTTAGACAGTAAAGTTCATTTGTGACTACCCACCTAACTCATTCAAATTTGTACGTTTTTTGGAATGCATCCAATAGAAATGGATTACCTCTCAGTTATATCTATATATATAAAAGAGTAACGTGACTGACTGACTGATTCATCATCCCACAGCCCAAACGGCTGAAGCTAGAGAGACGAAATTTGGAACGTAGGTAGGTCTCCCACCATATAGATCCACTAAGACGGGATTTTTGGAATTTCGAATGTTTAGGGGGTAAAAAAGGGTAAAATCGGTAACTTTATATCTCCCAAACTAATAAAGATACAAAAAAAGTTGAATAGTTAACGTTATTCATTTAAAAAATAATTGGACAGGTGTCTGGTACTTTTTTGAAAATCGGCTGTTTTAGGGAGAAAACGGGTAAAAACTGTATTTTGGTACTTTTTTTGGCACCATACGTATCTTTGAAACAAATCAACATACAGATAAAATTTATATCGTATTCATAACTTATCAAAAAATGAGAAATACAAATTTGCTACTTTTTAGAAATTCAAACGTTTAATGGGTAAAAATCGTACCTATTTTTGGTACTTTTTTCATAAAACTTTTTTTTATATTTATTGAATTATTCATATGAGTATTTTAATATGGGATACCACTACAATTTAGAAATTTATTGGAATACAATTTTTGATACTTCGATGAGTGAAAAAAAAGTACCAAAAAAGGGATAAAGGCGGGAAATTACATTTTATTCAAACTTAATAATGAATTTTCAATTACATTAAACATAGAAACATGAAATTAAGAAAGTGTAGATAAGAATTCACAAGAGTGGAATCTGTGGTACTTAAAGATACATGGTCCCGTACTTTTTTCTTCTTCTATTGGTACTTTTTTGCATTTTCTGTAATATTTAACCTAGAAACATGAAATTAAATACGCATGGTCCGATGTTGGAAAGAATTCATAAGGGGGGACTTTGTGGTACTTTTTCGTTCCTCTAATGGTACTTTTTGAATTTTATATAGTTATGAACCTAGAAACATGAAATTAGGGATATGTTGTCCTTAGTTAATGAGAATTCATAAGAGAGAACTTTGTGGTACTTTTCCGTTCTTCTAATGGTACTTTTTGAATTTTCTATAATATTTAATATAGAAACATAAAATTAAAGATATTTGGTCCTAAATGAATGAGAATTCATTAGAGGGGACTTTGTGGTACTTTTTTGTTCTGCTAATGGTACTTTTTGAATTTTCTATAATATTTAACCCAGAAACATGAAATTAAAGATATGTGGAATTAAATGAATAAGAATCCATAAGAGAAGTTTTTGTTGTACTTTTTTGTTCTTCTAATGGTACTTTTTTAATTTTCGGTAATATTTAACATAGAAACATGAAATAAGGATATGTGGTCCTAAGTGAATGGGAATCCATAAGAAGGGACTTTGTGGTATCTTTTTTCGTTCTTCTAATAGTACATCTTGAATGTTCTGCAATTTTCCATCCTTAGAAACATAAAATTGAAGATGTAAGGTCCTAATTGAATCAGAAACCTTAAAATGGATTTTGTGGTCCTTTTTCTTTATTCTAATATACTTTTTCGTAATTCTGATATTTATTTTTCATTATTTTCGAATTTATCATAAATCAATGTTAACGGAATTGTCAATAAAAAGATTTACATAAATTGACTTTTTCGAATTACCCACTAAAAAGTTTGTCAGGTGACATTTAACAAAAAATTATTTGAATATATCTCAAAGATAATTTAAAGCGCTATCCTTTGAATCAAGTGATTTTAATTGATCATTTGAAAATTAAAATTTTAATTAATTATTTATAGTAATAGTTTAGTATTTCTTAAATAAACTAATAAATGCAGTGCTATTTGTCAGTTCCAATAAAAAAAATTCCAGAATATCATTGTTCCGTTAAATAGTTGCACGAACTTTGTTCTCTCTAAGTAAATACATAAAAATTTGGTTTCATAAATGACTTGCCAAAATGTTGTTGTTTTAAATTTGGTTATTTCCAATATTTAAAGTTTTCTAGCCGATTATTTCATCACACCCCTTTTTTAATGAGTCTTATCAAAATTAATTGGCTGCCAATAAAATTGAAAACAAACAAAACTGACAAAAAATTAATATATTAGAGGTGTGTTTAAGAGATGTGTTATTTGGCAAGGAAAGAGAAAATTAACCTATTTATGTATTTTGTAAAACACTTCACCACACATTAAATAATTTTTTTTTTTTTAAAGAAATAAGAAATACTTACTTACATCAAATTATTATTCTTTTCTTTTTAATTTACAATACGTTTGTATAATTTTTTCCTGAAGACATAACGAAATTAAATCACAATTAATAATATTATAACTTCTGACAGATTTCAATTTAATTTTCTTTTAAAGTTCATTTCCAATAAAACTCTTTGAATCTTAAATTTTCTATGAAAAATATGTTTAGGAGAAATATTTTAAATAACAATTTTTATTTCAAAATATCACTTCATGTTGCAAAACTTCTTAATCATAAAACACATAAAAACACGATCTGTCTGAAAAAGTCGTTAGTTTTAAGCCATATGGTTTATTTGAACTTTGATTTTTGTTTTCATTCTTATCTCTAATGTTTATACATTTTCCAATAGACGTCGGACAAACAAATTATTTTATTACAGTTAAGTCTCATAATTATTTAATGACATACATACTAATCTCTCAAAGCCTTTAGAAAAACAGACATTTTGACCAATTAAACATAAATTCAATTGTAAAGAAACATTATTGATATCAATGATTTAACTAAAAACAATTATATGAATCATATTCTCATTTAGATATAATATAGCTACTGAAATATTAAGTATTCCTCGGCCTGTGCGGGATTCTAATTAATTTTGATCTTGACCTAGCAATGATATAATTTAATTAAAATTTTATGATGTAATTTATAATTGGTAAATATTAGCGCCACCTTTCAAAAAAATTTAAACAAGTAAAACGTACTTTTCCTAAAAAAAAACTGTTGTTAAATAATTTTATTATTAAATAAAATGGTTTTTATTTGTTTTATAGCACTTCAATAAAAATGCACTTAATAAAATTAACCCTTATGAAACTGCGATGGAAGAAAAACTAAAATTGTTTATAAATTTTAATCCAAAACACTGTGGGACAAAATCTGTTAATGTTACCAATAATATGTTAATATCGCTGAATAAAAATCGCTCTATAAATAGCTAATTTGCGGTCCACACGAGCCTTTTTCATGCTCGCACATTGAACAAAATGTTGTGCGCACATGCATTTGGATAGTGTGGACCCAAGTTGTTCATGTTTTGTTCTTGTTCGCACACCGTTGTTCGCACAATTGTTCGAGCAACCATGTCTGCCATCAAACGTCATTTTGTATGCGGAAGAAGAGGCGCTGCATGTAATACCATGTTCACATACAAAGGTTTTTTAAAAAACGAGTCGTTTTCTTAAAAAATACAAAGAAATTGACTTGTTTTTTCATATATTTTTAAAGCCAGAAAACATATCGATTCGAGTTGTTTAATTATTTAACGCAATAAAAACAAACTAAATTTCCATACAGGGAAGAAATATTTAGTATTTTTAGTACATAGAAATTTGTTGAAAACAGAATTTGTAAAAATTGTCAAACAGTTTAAAAACAAAAAATTAAAAATTATGAATGAAAATTATATTTTTTCATAAATTTTATTTACTTAATAATTTTATTTTTTGAATTAAAAAGTGTATGTATGTGAAATTTTTATTTAAATACAAAATTTGTGAAAATATTTTGTCAGACGAAAAACAGTCCAAAAGGAAAAACACAATAAAATGATATGTGAACAGTAATGTTTAATTTCATAGTGTTTTCCAAAAAACGAGTCAAAAACTTGTGAATGTGAACATAATATAAAAGTATCGAAGTGACACTGACGGCAAACAAAAAATTATGATTTGTTCGACAAATGTTCTGCTCATTGAAAACAAATGGAAAAAAATAGTGTGTGTTACTCTGCCGACGTTTTGTTCTTGTGCGAACAAGAAAAAGGCTAGTCTGGATGTAGCGTAAAGTAAAACGACTTTTCGCCGTAATTTTGTAGCAATTTTTTAAAATAAGTGCCAGCGTTAAAAATGTATGAAATCTAAAAATTTATAAAAAAACATGTACCAAATTCCGAAAAAAGCACTATAATTCTTTAAAAAAGAACCCCTTACAAATAATTACGAATTTTCCAAAAGAGAACTAATTAAAAAAAAAAAGTTCTAAATTTCAAAAAAATAAAAATTTTCCATTAAGTTTAGATTTACTAAAAAGTGTTAATTTGAAAAAGTACTTATTTTCGAAAAAAAAGTTAAATTTAAAAAAACGAAATATCTCAGTGAAATTTTTTAGTTCCAACATAGGATCTACACAAGAGTTTTTTGTATCATAATATGTAAAAGAGAGTGCCAGTATGTTACATACCGTTTCCACGTTGATATAATATGTATAATTTTAACTTGATAGTATCATTCATATGGGATTTATGCACGTTACAGTAATTTTCGAAAGAGGGGATTTACATGGGAGACCGATCTTGATGATTTGGCACAAAGATTTACAGTTATACAAAACTCCTTTGTACCGAGTTTCATTAAAATATTGCTATATTTAAGGCATTTATGATCGTTAAACCCCTATTCCGGGAGGACATTTGTATAGGGGCTAGGTGAAAAATGAACCGATCATAACCAATGTCCTTGTGTCAAAATAATTATTCGTGCCAAATTTCATCAAGATATCTTTAAAGTTGCGATCTGTACTTTGTTCACAAAGTTTACATAGACAACCAGCCAGCCAGACGGACATCGATAAATCATCTTATAAGATTGTGTAGAGAAATCTTATCACAACAGTCTCGTAATATTTCTTATAATACTAATATTTTAGTCTACACGTGAGAATTCTCTCAGAGATCCAATTTGACACTCCCTGTTATATATTATAATATAAAAAACTCTCGTATAGACTCTATGTAAGTTCAAATGTTAATACCTATTTCTTACTAGAGTTGGTGAAATATCGAGTAATTGGGTAACGACTGTTTTTTTTATTACTTAATACCAAATCATAACTGCTCGATATTTTGTATTTAATTTAATAGAAAAGTATCAACTGAACCGGTTGTAGCGATGTAGACCAACATTTTGTAAGAAAACCTATCAAACAATGCGTTGGCCAATATCTTTCGCGCCCAAGATTTTTAAATCGCTGGTAGGGAACTGAAGACAACATTTTTTAAGTATTTTCTGTATTCAGCTGATAAATACGCATCATTTGAGAGGTTTTCCTATATCAGAATTTCAAAAATTAAGTTTCTGGAGACACTCTAATATCCAAGAAGAGAAGCAACATTTGACTTCACTTTAAAGATATTAAAAATAGAGAAACTGCAATATTTGCAAAACCGTTATTTATAAAAGCAAATATTTCTTAATTTTTTAGGCGGAGGTTAATTATATTCAATTTAGTCTCCTGCGCAAGATGATTTGAAAAGCAAACACACTTGAATTTCAAGTGTGTGTTTCATAGCCAACATGTGCAAAAACAACAATAAATACTGTTCGTACTGTTCGCTGCCCGAAGCAAAGCAAGTGTGTACTGTGTATGAGCGACTGCAAATCCGTGCGTTCAAATCATTTATCGTAAACAAGTGGTGCAAGTGGTGTGGCAAAAAAAAGCAAATCATACAAGACGTTGAGAAATGATTTAAAGATTTCAAGTGGGCTTAATGATTTGTTTGTTTTTTGTAATACGTAGTTGCTGTGTGTGGCAAAAAATCTTCATAATGTGTAAAAAGTGGTTGTTTATAAATATTCTTGCATACACACACATATATACAGTATGTCTATATTTTATTGTTGGTTCTTCTTTTCTAAATAAATGTAAAAGGGTGAATTCATAAAGTTATTAAAAAATACTCTTTATTAAGAGTTAAAAAAGTAAAAAAATTAAAGTTGACATTTGAAACTGTCAGTTACATATGTAAGTTAGAAAATTTTTATCTTTAGTATTTTTTTATATTTTAAATAAAGTTAGTCTTATTATTAATTGTATGTTTATAAAAAATTTTAAAATTGTACTTATTTATATTATGATAGATTTTATTGCATTTAATTTATATTTACTAAGTAATCATTCTATTTTAAAACTAAAAGGAAATAATATAGAACAATGTCTTTTCATTTTTCAAATTCGTTTCCATATACGTTTACTCCTTGACTAATAAATTTTCCCAAATGTTAAGAATACGATGGAACATCTGCACTGTAATAAAATTATAAATGAAATATTTTAAGACGTTTACCTAAATTGTGTGTCCCGTCATATGTACATGTTCAATATATAATCAAGTAAAGGATGCTGTTTTACCTGATTGTAAGCGAACTCAATTCGTGGTTTTATAAAAAATAAATTTACATTTTTTACAGTGCAGAACATATGTACCTGTTTCTTATTGATCTATTTAGGTGCTTCTACAGATTTTATTGCCAAATTCTTGCTGTTTTAAATAAATTTTTTACAGTAAGAAATATACCTGTTTTTATTGGACTAAAGTTATTTTTAGAAAAGGCTTATACATATTATTACCTAATGTAAAAATGAGTTTATAAATAAAATTATAATATTATTACCTAATATATTTCATATATGCTATAAATGAAGTTATGAATGAAAATCTTTCAACAGTTATTTCAAAAGTGTTCTCGTGTTCAGAATTGAATTTTTTGTGCTCCAACAAATTATTTGTTTTCACAATCGTGTTAAAATATACATATCTTCGTATACTTATAATGGCAGAAGTAATGGTAAGAAATAAAATTATTTTTTAAAGTTACTTTACTAAACAAAATATATCATATTTATGTATTTAGAATTCAACTCCTACTGAATCAATGGACGCTGCCAGCATCAAACAAAATATCCTGTCAGGAACATTCAAAATAACTACGAAAAGAGGCAGAAGCAAGATTTGGGACACATTTGGAAAGATTGTAAACCAGGAAGGAGCCGAAATAGCAAACAAAGTTGCCTGCATAAAGTGTTTTACTGTTTTAAAATATGATTCGAGAACCACATCGAACTTGGTGAGACATATTATTTTCCGAATGGTGTATAAAAAATTGTCGGCCTTTTCAATTTGTTCAAGATACCGGTCTAATGCAGATTTCGGAGTTCTTGATTTCAATTGGAGCGAAGTATGGACCAAATGTTGATGTAGAAAAATTATTGCCACATCCTACCATAATATCGCGGAATATTGAAAAAATATATGAAGCAACATTCCTAAATGTTAAACATGAAATCAATGCTGTCTGCAAAATTACATCTACATTACAGCTACATTACATCTAGTTTATGCATACATCAATGGATTGAGGGACACTTGCATATCAGAAGATGATGATATTGAACTCGTAAAAAAATTTAAGGAAGCATTATTTGAAAATATACAGACAACTGTATTTTTAAATATATCCATGACGCATAAAATTGCACATTTCCTTTTTCCACCCGCGAATAAACTGTTACAATTTTCAAAAGACGAAATGGATAATATAAAATCAAAATGTGCAGAGGAGTTAAAAATTCTCTGGCAAAATGAAGGTGAAGAAATCATGGAATCACCAACATCAACTAAAACATCAGTAATATCATCATATTTCAAGAATTTTGTATCGCCAACATCAAATCTAACATGGGATGATAAAATAGCTAGAGAAATTCAAACATACCAAAACCTGGATGTTCCCTTCGAAGAAAACTTTAATGTCATCAGTTGGTGGTATTTACATCGAACACAGTTGCCTTTGTTGTATAAATTAAGCTGCAAACTATTGGCTACTCCAGCAAGTAGTGCAAGTTCCGAAAGAGTTTTTTCAATTGCTAGACAATTGTTATCGGAAAAAAGAACGAATCTTTCCTCCAACTCAACCATCTTTTCACAGATTATGTTTCTTCACACGAATACAGACAACATTATTATCTGTGATATAGTTTAAGTATTTATATACATATGTATAAGAAAGTAGTATATAAGTAATTAAGTATATATTTGTTTTAAGTAATAATATAAAAAAACCTTGTAAAAAACTTTAAATATTTAATAAAATCTGTTTACTAATAAAACTTAATGCATGTTTCTTTAAATTGTTATAACTAGTAACATTAATAATTTATTTGATCGTAAATAACAATAAGTTTATAAACAATACTTTTAAACGACTGTTTTACTTACGAAATTACTTTATACAGTAATTTCGTAAAATTGTGTTTATAAAAAAGAAAACACAATTTTTTTCCTTATTGAAGCAAACAAGTGGTCAAAAGGCTTGTATTTTTTTATACAAGCCTTTGAGAGGCTTGTTTGGTCGCTATCATAGCACACTCATGATTTGTTCATAAAGTTGAAGCACACACGCAGTATTTGTATGGTTTTAAGTGCCTGCAGAACAGTATTTATTACTCCGCACACACACTGATAACAACACTTGAAAAATATCAAGTGGCTTGTACAGCCTTATAAGACACAGTTTGCAGGGCTCTAATTCAAGTCGTTAATATATTGAGTAGTATCGAGTACCCAAAAGAAAAGTATTGAGCAGGCAAAAGTACTCATAATTCTATTTCTTACTACAACAAATATTTGCTTCCCTACTTTCCGATCTCTTTATTGTTAACTTTTGTTTAAAACAAAGAAACGTGCTTAAAGACATTTTCAGTTTGTTACAATCAATTATTTTAGCTACTGTTGACATTATAAAACAATTTTTATAACTTTATAGTAGGAGGATTTTATATAATCGAAATAAAGATTCAAGCAACTATAGTAAATATGCATGTGACTGACTAACTAAATATTATCAGACGTAGTTATTAAAGTATCGACTATAAATTTAAAAAAAAAATTAAAAATAGATTTCATTAAGTACCCACTAAAAGACTTTAAGACGGTCTAATAAATATGTAGGTACATATTTAAAAATTATATATGTATAAAGTAATGGAAAATTTAATTAATGCGCCAGGAAAAGTTATATGTATATACCTACATATTTTTATATTTTTATTTAACAAGCTATTAAAATCATAAATATTAAAAAAGTTTTTATGTGAAATAAATTTGATAGATACAAAAGCCTATCAAATTAATAGAGATTTTATTTTGAGTGGCATATTTTGTACTTTAGCTATATTTTAGGGATTTTTTTTAATTAATACACTACTTTAAAATATGTGCTAAAATTTGTTAATCATTTGAAAAAATAAGAAATTTTTGTTAGTATTTTATAATTTATTAAAATAATAATTATTTATACATTTATTTATATTTTTTCTTTATTTTTTTAAATATTACATTATATGTATATTTTCATTATTTCTTTTCAATATGTGTTTATTACTTTCTATATATTTATATAAAAAATCGAATGTATTGCCTGTTGTTTTTCACTACGAACATTAAAAAACAACTTATTCTTCTTCGCTATAAAAAAATGGATTTGAATTTAAAACTTAATAGAAATACTTGTTTTTAGTTTGATTACAACAAATTTTCACTTAAGTATAGACCATTTTAACTGTTCACGAGCCGATTGTAAGACCTGGAAGAAGAAAATATTTATTTAAAAAAATGTTTAAAATTTTAAACTAAAAACCTTACATAGGAAATAAATAGAAATTAAAAAGAGAATGCAAAAATTTGTGACAATAAAACTATAAATAAGTGAGTATAGTAAGATATTAAAAGAAAATACTTTTATTTTAAAATAAACGAACAATCAAATAAATTAAAATACGTTTTTTTTTCTATTTTATGTGATTTAAAATTTTTTAAATTTTTGATAATAACAATATAATTTAAATAACAACTAAAATAATTTAAAATTAAGTAAATACATTTCTTAGTTTGAAAATTAAAATTTAATACAGTTCTTTTTAAATAATTTTAATACATTTTTTATTTTTGACTACCAAAAGAGTCCATTTAAAGTGTTAGTTACCTGGGCCACAGTCTGTTCGGCAATGGGAATGTCATCATTACGTAAATCGACTCTTTTAACCACGGACGAAGGATCTGCATCTAAAATTATGCTGTAAATTTAAAAATAAATGAAAGGTTGGAATTAGGCTTTATTAATTTTACTGTGAATTGATATTTTCGATTGTGAATATCAATAATTTAAAAGTCGTTTAATGATTATTATATTTTTTTATTAAATAAATTTTTCATATAAAATCATAAGAAACTTAAAATTGCCTCTAGTTCCTTAAATAAGCCTCCAATTGAAAAAAGGACGTCAATCTGTGATAACTTATATTTTTTATAAAAAATCGGTTTTTCATATAAAATCATAAGAAATATAAAATTGCCTGTAGTTTCTTAAATAAGCCTTCACTTGAAAAAAGGACCTCAATCTTAAAATTGCCATCCTTAAAAAGCCGTTAATCTGTGATCACTTATATTTTTATAAAAATTGGATTTTTCATATAAATTCATAAGAAACATAAAATAATTGCCTGTAGTTCCTTAAGTAAGCCTCCAATGGAAAAAAGGACCTCAATCTGTGATCCCTTATATTTTTCACAAAAATTCGATTTTTCATATAAAATTATAAGAAATATAAAATTGTCTGTAGTTCCTAAAATAAGCCTCCAATTAAAAAAAGGACCTCGATTTGTGATTACTTATATTTTTCGTGAAAATTTATGAAAAACATAAAATTGCCTCTAGTTCCTTAAATAAGCCTCCAATTGAAAAAAGGACCTTTAACTGTGATCATTTATAATTTTTATAAAAATTCGATTTTTCATGAAAATTAATGAGAAACATAAAATTGCCTGTAGTTCCTTAAATAAACCTCCAATTGAAAAAAGGACGTCAATCTGTGATCATTTATATTTTTCATAAAAATTCGGATTTTCATGAAAATTTATGAGAAACATTAAATTGCCTGTAGTTCCTTAAATAAGCCTCCAATTGAAAAAAGGACCTTTATCTGTGATCACTTATATTTTTCATAAAAATTCGGATTTTCATGAAAATTTATGAGAAACATAAAATTGCCTCTAGTTCCTTCAATAAGCCTCCAATTGAAAAAAGGACGTCAATCTGTGATCCCTTATATTTTTATTCTTCATAATTTAATTGCCTGTAGTTCCTTAAATATGCCTCCAATTGAAAAAAGGACGTCAATCTGTGATCACTTATATTTTTTATAAAAATTCGATTTTTCATGAAAATTTATGAGAAACATAAATTTGCCTCTAGTTCCTTAAATAAGCTTCCAATTGAAAAAATTACCTTTATCTGTGATCACCATGGAAACCAGAATATGCAATTGCATGTTTTTTCCAGGACGTTGAATGAAGCCATCGATTAAATATTTATCCGTTTCAGAAGAAATAAATCATTTTGGCATCGATTTTTTAGTGCATATTTTTGCATATTTTACTCTTAACGGCATATTATTGCATTTGGCGATTTTTGGTGCATATTTATAGCATATATTGTTATTTTTAGGGCGTATTTAACACTTTTTTTTTTGATTTTATAAAAAAATGAGAAAACAAAAAAAAAAAAAAAAAAAAAAATAATAATAGTAATAATTGTAAAAAAAAAAATTTAACTTTAATGGATACCATTTTTGTCCAGTTTTGTCTTATTTTATAACGTTGAAATATTTATAAAACCTTTTGTTTCAATGAAAAACATAATTTTGTTAAACAAATTATACAAGATCTTTGTTTTTTAAGTGCATATTTTCGCGTTTTTTATAGCATATTTTTCGTTTTTTGCTACATATTTAATGCGCATAAAACCCATTATTTTAGAGCATATTTTGGTTTCCCTGGTGATCACTTATGTTTTTTATAAAAATCCGATTTTTCATAATTTAATTGCCTGTAGTTCCTTAAATAAGCCTGCACTTGAAAAAGGATCTCAATCTGTGATCACTTATGTTTTTCATAAAAATTCGATTTTTCATGAAAATTTATGAGAATCATAAAATTGCCTCTAGTTCCTTAAAAAACCTTCAATTGAAAAAAGGACCTTTATCTGTGATCACTTATATTTTTTATAAAAATTCAGTTTTTCATGTAAAATCATAAGAAATATAAAATTGCCTTAAATAAGTTTCCAATGGAAACTTATTAAGGCACTTGTAAAAAAGACCTCAATCTGTGATCACTTATATTTTACATAAAAATTCGATTTTTCATGAAAATTTATGAGAAACATAAAATTGCCTGCACTTGAAAAAGAATCTCAATCTGTGATCACTTATATTTTTCATAATTTAATTGCCTGTAGTTCTTTAAATAGGCCTGCACTTGAAAAAGAATCTCAATCTGTGATCACTTATATTTTTCATAAAAATTAGATTTTTCATGAAAATGCATGAGAAACATAAAATTGCTTCTAGTTCCTTAAATAAGCTTCCAATTGAAAAAAGGTCGTCAATATGTGATCACTTTTATTTTTCATAAAAATTAGATTTTTCATATGAAATCATAAGAAAATAAAATTGCCTCTAGTTCCTTAAATAAGCCTCCAATTGAAAAATCATTTTAAAGATAACCGCCCGGCGGCTTTCAATTTGATCTTTGTAGACAAAGAAGAGGCGGCGACTTTAAAGATGTCTTGATTATATTAGGTATGAATAACTATTTTGATACAATGACGAAGACTATTGAAATAGATACTCGATGCTAGTAAATACCTTATATATAGCAATGTATTAAATAAATTAGTCCACAAGTCCCATGATTTTGATTGTGTATTTGGAACACGTACCATGATGTATTTTTTTAACATATTGTTAAACCTATGGCCAAAATTAACACTATTTAACCAAACGTTTAACTACTTACTATGTGACACTATTCTTTTAAAATTTCTAGTTTCAAAAAGTTCCATAACATACCCTCCTAAATTTGATCATCCACTAACTTTATAACAGATACGCACATGTACTTCTAAATCTAAATTTTCAGAACTTACCCTCCATCACAGATCTCATCAAATGCCAACATTATAATCTCCAAATTATCCAAAACCAAACGTTTCTCAACATTTTTCTTCAATATCAAACTTATTGAATCATACAGACAATTCAATACTGACAACAATATCAATTCATTCTCGTAGGCATTTCCCATGACATAGAAGAATAAATCCACATTTGATTTATAGACACATGTTAGACCATCCAACATAATAATTTCGGTATTGGAACGATGAGTTTTATTAAAGAGATTCTTTTCGAAGGCTTTTTGTTCCTTGACGGTGGCCAAGATGTTTTTGTCATAGTATTTGGCCAAAATTCGATTGCCATCGTTGTCCATTATACACATACCCTTAATGATGTCCTAATGTTGTCGGGATAAATGGAATTCATACAAATGACATTATTGAGTTTTTTTTAATAAATTTAATTAATTTTACAAATATTTACCATCATAAAACCGTCCATGGTGTTGTGGCTGATAAAATTTTCTTTTGGAATTCTTTCTAAGTTTGACAGTTTAACACGTCAACTGCTGCGGAAATTTGACAGCTGTTTGTATTGTTTGGAAGAGTACAAAGTTGATGGAGGGTTTAAATTTAACGGCGTTCATTAGCCGCCGTTAAGTTTTTTTTTAGATTTTTTTTTTTTTTTTTATTATAATTGATATATATACATAAAGAGGATGCAAATATGTGAATAAATAAGTATATTTATTTATAATCAAATCAATAATAATCAAATAATTAATGAATAATTGATATATTACATTTTCATTTGATAGAAAAACATTTTAATCAGTAAACATTTATATATAAAATACTGATCGTTTATAAGGTTTCTCTAATATTTTTAATATTTAATGTGATCTTTTATATTATTAAAATATGTAAAAATATCATACATGGAAGTAATTCATTAAATCGACTAATGAATTGTCGATTTTATTACCATTAAATTGAACAATGGTACTTATAATATTTTCATTATCATTATTTTTAGTAATAGTAATGTATTTCAATGATATCTTTTCATTAATAATTATTTAAAAAAATAAAATCATTATCATTTAATAATGATTTAATTTTATAAATTCATTGTCATTATTTAGCAGAATTTTTCATATTCCCATGTATGCAAAATATATTAAACAACTTAAGTTAAAAAAAAGTATTTAATTCCCAATTGTCTCACCCCTTATGCTTAATAAACACAACTTGCTACAAAACACTGCTAAACTAATTGACGGTTAATTTTGAAATTATTTTTTTCAACTGTTACGTATATTTTATAAAATATTTTTTCCTCAAAATACTAATTAAAAAATCTAAAAAAAATAATAATAAAAATGGATATAATAACAACTCAAGATCGTTCTGTAGCTACAGAAACAATTAATTTAAAGCCCAAAGAAACCAAAGATCTAGGATTAGCCAGCAAAACTGAAAAGAAAAAATCGGAAAGTAAAAAACTTAAGAAGAAATTAAGTGAAATCGAGGAACAAAATGAATCGTTGGCTAAATTAATAAATGATAAAAATAATGAAATTTTGGAACTTAGAAAATCAGTTAATTCTCTAAATGATGTAATAAATTCGGTGCCTATAGAGGAACTAAGGTGTAATTCATCAATTGCAAGTGCTAAGATATTGGAATTGAGTAAGAAAAATCGTCAATTAAGAGCTGAATTGGAGACCACCAAAAATCGTTTGGCACGTAAAGATCAACAAGTACAAAAATTGGAAAAGGAGTTACAAGTACAGCTCGAAAATAAGGAACAAAACAAAAATAGGGTAAAAATGTTAAGGGAGTTTGTAAGATTTTTATTAGAAAAATTATATTTTTTTTAGAATCCTGTTCCTATTGAGGAAATGCATAACAAAATCAGTGCTTTGCAACAAAAACTTTTTGAAACTCGCAACAAAAATGTGGAATTAAATTCTCAATTAAAATTGGCCCAAAAATGTTTGCAACAAGAAATTGGTGAAAATTTTAATTTAAATCTATTAGCTAATCAATCTGGCGGCTCTAATTGGAGAGGTCGAGCTCAACAAATTTTACATTTGCAACAAAAACTTAAAGAACTGCAAGAAAAATTAGAAAATCGGAATGAAAAAGATGAGTTAAGTCCCCTAAATTCTAATGCCAGTTTTGGTTTCATGGAACGGCCACATGTTAGCAAAAGTGAAATATTACATAGAGCTAAAGTTGAGTCATTGGAAAGAGAAATTGTAGATTTAAAATCGGAACTGGAAGAACAACGTTCTAAAATTTTAGCTTTAAAAGTGCGGAACAAAACTTTAAATGATGAAATATCACAATACAAAATGAAAGCTTCATCACTGGAGGAAAAAACTGATTTCAATAGTCTTAATGTGGCTACTTTAAATGAAAGATTAAGTCAACAAAAATTAAGCTATGACAAAAAATTGCAGGAAATATCTAGAGAAAAAGAAAAATGTTTAAAAGAAATGAAAGAACTTGAACTAAATAAGGAATATTTAGAAGATAAAATCGGAGAATTGGAAAATTGTTTACTAAAAAAAGATCAGTCCATAGAAGAATTAAATATATTAATTAAAAAATTAGAACAAGATCTTAAAGCCATATGTGGAGGATTTTTATTTTCTTGCAGGGAATTAAGAAAGGTAATAGAGCAACTGTTCTCAGTTATATTATAATAATAGCTAAAATAAATTTCTTAAACAGGAGGAGTTTATAACAATTTTGGATAGTTTGGAAGCTGAAAAAAACTCCCTAATGGAATACAACAAATCTCTCAATGAGCGCCTAACACAAGAACGTAATAAAAATGATTCTCTAACAGATCAATTAGGAAAACAAAAAATACGCATTTCTCGTTTGGAGGTCAAAGTGCGTGATTTAGAACATGAACTAGAATTGCAAAGTGAAAAAAAGAAACGTTCACAACGAATAGCAGAATATACAGCAAATCTTACCAATATGGGTAGCTCTTCATCTTTGAGTTCCTTTACATTTGAGAATACTTCTCTAACAACAGCAGGCAATAAAAGTGATAGAGATCAACATACCCAACGTGATCTCAACGATTTAAAAAATCGGTATACATTATATTTTCAAATAATTTATAGTTTTCTTCATAAATTAATATTTTTTTTTCTTTAGTCTTGAACTTACCACAGAGAAAGTGATCATGCTAAAAGAAAAACTGGATTACTTAACGGCTGAAAAGGAAAACGATATTAAAACTTTTAATGAAATAATAGCAAATTCTAAAAATATTTTGGTGGATACTATTTTAGCTCAACGCAATAGTAATATTAGTGTAGAAATTGTGTGAATTTTTATATTTTTTTTCTTATAAAATACGTAAATTTTGAAGTTGGAGAGAAAGAAAATTTTATGAATATTGATGAATCTGGGATTTTAAAATATTTTTGTTGTCCAAGATTTTGCCAGGATTTTTAAAATTTTCTTTCGCTTGCTAACTAATCAAATAAATAAATAATTTCTAAAATTCTAATCTTAAAAATTAAGATTTTCTAATAAAATGACCGAGATAGTTTATAAACTGATTTTTAACAAAAAGAAGTTCGTAACATATCTAATCGATTTTGATGATTTAAAAAAAAACGGGAGGTCAGACCGAACCTATAATCCATTTATATGGACTTTACGCACATTAAAGTTAGTATCGGAAGAACTAACAGTTCAATTGGGAGCTATAGGAGACACTTACGTGAGAGCATGTAAACATTTAATTGTTTGTTTGTTTGTTTCGATTTTAAATTACCCCTTCAACAGCAATATACCATTGAAGAGGATTTATTTGGCTAGGAGTTATCCTATATCGCCATTACCAATTACGGCATAAAGCCCAGGAGTCTCCTCCGAAAACTGCCTTCGACCCACACCTTCGCGCAGGAAGCCGGAATCCTCGAGCTCAACTCCTATTCGAAATCAAAATTGAGTTTTGTTTGGTACTCCACCACGTTATCATTAACTATAGAATCTTCCAGAATTCAAAATATTTGCCCATGGTTAATGCAAAGCCTCCAAGAACTGTAACGCGGTACAGTTATGCGATGCGTATAACATTAGCCAAATGCGAGAGTGAGACGCAAAACTCTCGAAGGCAGAAAAACAAAGTACAGCCTGATCGCCCTTAAGCGATAATGACGATGAAGCGGTAGATGTTTATCTACCCAGAGCTGCCTTGCGACTGTAAACATTTAATTGAAAAAGATATTTACGTAAATACGTATTAAATAAATTTGTATATCGTCACCGAAAATGCAAAACAACGTAACATCAAAATTTACAAATTTGGGTATTCGATGAAATATAGTTTATTTTTCCAAAATACGTGTGATCTCAAATTTTCAGGCTTTAGCTAAAAAAAATAACGATTATTTTAACGAACAAAATAATTTTCTTAAGTCAAAATAACGTAACATCACATTTGTTAAAAATTAAAAAAAAATATATATATATATTTTCTTTTTCTACAAATTTAGATTGCAAATTATTAAAAATATAATATCTATTAAAATTTTGGAGTAAAAGTTATCATACATTTTTTTAATTATAATTTTTATAAAAATTTTTATTGATGTTACTTCTTTTTGGCTTCAGAAAATTTAAATCTTGAAAAACCTAACCCACATAACTTAAAAAGTATTTAATAAAAATAACAAAGTTCATCCATCACCAATTTATTAGGCGATATTTAGAACAATTTATTATTGTGCTTCCTGTAAAGTTATGAAAAGTGATGTTACGTTGTTTTGCATTTTCAGTGACGGTATGTCGTGCCCTAACCACGAAAATATAGTAAATGCCGAACATAAAACTTTACAGGAGAACCTGTAAATCTGAAATATCACTTGGTACATCGATAAAATTTGACAGATGACGGAAATTATTCTAAATTATTGATTTACATCTAAAAATGAATTTCGAAAATGTTGTCGGTTACGATATTTTGGAGGTCAGGGCTCGATATGTTGTATTCGAAATGGATAATCATGAACGTAAATGTAACCTACAGATCATAGCGAAATGAAGCAGGTGGCAGCAGTTCTACAAAAACAACAAAAATTTTTTATACATGGAGTTAGACACTTCAGCGAATAAGCAAAAATTATATTATGGAGTTTGACAGTTCTAAGTACAAAAAAAAGTGATAAAAAATGATTAAGTGAGATCATCTGTTTGCATTCGCCTTGAAACTGACCTAACGTCGAGTCTACATTAGACAAATTCTTATCAAGACAAATGTAAAATGTTTATCACGATAAAAATTTGTCTAATGTAGACTGAATTTATCAGTATTACTGTAGTGTTAAAAGAAAATTGTCAACGCTCGAGCTCTGTACAAAAACAGCAATATGGCGAATTTATTTATGTTTTTTTTATATATGTCGTTTGGCAGATGTAACAACTAACAATAATAATCATCTGAGGTTACCTTATATACATTAGCACTGATTTTCACGTTTGTCTTGATAAAAATTTCTCTAACTTCTAGTCTACATTAGACAAATTTTTATCAAGACAAACGTCAAAATTTTATCAAGATAAAGATTTGTCTAATGTAGACTGAATTTGTCAGTATTATTGCAGCATCAAAAGAAAATTGTCAGCGCTCGAGCTCTGACAAAATTGTCTTGATAATGCTTGGTAAAAGACGCCATCTTGATTGTTGTTGGTACTTTTTGTATGGTTTATTATGACATACGTTTTCTCCTAAAATTGACAGAGATAAAAAATTATCTGCAAATCAAACAAAAATTTGACGTTTGTCTTGATACAAATTTCTCTAATATAGACTCGACGTAACGCTACATCCAGACTAGCCTTTTTCTTGTTTGCACAAGAACAAAACGTCGGCAGAGCAACACACACAATTTTGTTCATTTTGTTTTCAATGGGCAGAACGCTTCGATAATTTTACATGCAGCGCGTACAAAATGACGTTTGATGGCAGACATGGTTGCTCGAACAATTGTGCGAACAACGGTGTGCGAACAAGAACAAAACATGAACAACTTGGGTCCACACTATCCAAATGCATGTGCGCACAACATTTTGTTCAATGTGCGAGCATGAAAAAGGCTTGTGTGGACCGCAAATAATATAGACTCAACGTAATATGGACACTACATAAGAACAGTGTTGACACATTTTTAATTTAATATATTAAATCTTCGTAAAAAATTGATTCATTAAACAAGTACGAGTGTTATATTCGGCTAGGTCGAATCTATATATCCACCATCAACTTTTTCAAATTATACGTTATATGGGAGGTGGGTGATAAAGTGGGATAAAGTTTTGCAAAAAACACTGCGAAAGGATGGATTTGTGGTTTTTTACATATTTTTCATTTTTAATTATGCAATAAAATTCTTGCTAGTAAATAATTTTTTTTTTTAAATTTTAATTTTTGAAGCTTAATATCTCTTAAACGAATAGAGATAACATATACATGCATACGACGATATTTTTTGTAGATATCGACTAGCACATATAAGGAATCTGGATCGTTTTTAATAAATTTTATACCCGAGGTGTCCAACTTTTGGACTCTGTGGTCTAAGCACAAAACTTAAACTCGTCTACACCTCTACTATCACCATGCGAAATTTCATGGAAATCGGAGCAGCCGTTCCGAAGTTCCATAATTATTTGCATTTAATTTTTTTTAATATAGTTAGAATTATTTACATAAAGCGTTTAGTTAAAACAATAATTTAGCCTGTACTTGTTCTACTTTTGCGCTTCGACTAATGATTTTTGTTTGAAATTGTCACCTCCAGAACTAGTTCTGTGGAAGTCTTAGCTAGCCAGTACTCTTTCTATGGAACGGTTCTAGAACGAGTTGTTTAATCAATGATTTTTGTTCGAAATTGTCACATTCAGAATTAGTTCTAAAGAAGCGTTAGAGAACGGTTTCAGACGTTGTTTTATTATTTTTTTTTTATTCTAATGGGCTATTTCCTAAAAACCACTTTTAAAATCAACTTAATTTTGTAAATACTCTTCTTTTAATTTTTGAAGTTTTTTATACAGTCCTAGGAAGTCATTCGAGAACCAGTAATTTGTTCTCAGAAGTGATGTAGAAGTCATACAGAATTAGTTTTTAAGCACTAGTTCTCTAAAACATTCCTTAAAACGAATTTAGAATGTTCTTTAAAGAACAAATTTTGTTTTGTATACAAATCGCTATACTAAAAACTAATAAACTAGCGATTTGTGAACTACAAAAGATTTACTGGAATTATGTTTAATTAACATCACTTATGTTGATGTATACAAAGCAACAACAAAGTACTTGTTATAATTACGTTTTTAAGTAAACATAAACTTACGTTCCATTTACATTTACGGTACAGTAATAGAGCCTTAATTCGAATAAAGTATCACAAAATTAAACAAAGATACTAATTTTAAAAATAGTTTTTTGGTACAAAAATAGCAGTTTTCAACAAGAATAGCAATTTCTAAAAAAAGTGTCACGAAATCAAAAGAAAATCCCAACAATTTTGTTCTTTAACAACTTTAAAATGATTTGAAATACTCGACACAACTAAACAACTATAAAACTAGAGAAATAATAACTTTTATATTAGCTATATTAAACACAAAACATATTCTTTACAAAAATTATTATTACTATTTTTTTTATATTTAGATCCACTTTATAACTTTCATTTCCATTACTTGAAGTTCTTATTATTTTATAATAAATATACCAGTAAAACTGTAAGTAAAAAAATGGTATGGTATTTAATATAATACAATAATATTGCAACAATCTGATCAATTTTATGTTACCTATTAGACCTATTAACAATAACACAATAATGCCAATGGAAATTAATTTTGTTCTCATGTGTTTTCTCCACTTTTTACGTTTAACCTCATTCGCCGATGTTTTAAATTCACCAGCACCCTTTTCTAAATTCTCGGATATAACATTTAAATTTTCGAGTTTCTCTTTACGTTGCAAGGTTTGATCCACATTTTCATAAACGATTTCCACCAATTCATCAACTTGTTTTTGGGTTGTTTGTAATAAAGTTGGTGCTGGTTGTAGTCTGGGGGGAATGTAAGTGACACTATTATTTTTATGATAGAAAAATGAACTTACCTTTGGGAATATGCTCTGCTTTCTAAATTTTCATAGATTACATTTGCATCAGCCATTTTTGCAGAAATTTTGATTTAAATTTTTATTTATTACAGAGTATAAGCGATTTAAGTGTGTTTCTTTTGTTTAATGTTCCGTTGAAATAGATATGAAATATAATTTCTTATGAAAAAAATTTATAATTTATTTAAAAGTTCTCATGATTCATATGTGTAAACCACACATTGATTGATTTGTGAGAAATATCAGAAATAGATGCTGCTATTTAGGAAATTATATTCAATATTATGTGATGTTTAATAAATATTTTTATAAGATCTTTCTTAAGAATGACTTTGCTGAATAAAATTTTGGATATCAAACCTTCTTAAACAAAATCTTCTTAAATTTTAAAATTAATTTCAATTTTTAAAAATACCGTTTTATTTACAAAAAAATTATCCTAATGGCATACATGATTAGATAATTATTATCTGTATCTAACAGAATTAAAGATATATTACATACAAACTAAAAATTTAAAATACCTTCTGATCTAGATTTCATATAATCTTGCCAAGACTTTCTGATGTAAATCAACTCACATAGCAATATATTTAATAACAACAATTAGTTTCATTGATTTTGTAGAAAAATCACGTTATAAATTCCATTTTCATTACTTTTTTAAAATTCTCTTTATATGTATATCATTTCATAGTAAATGTTTGTACTATTAAAACTGTAAGCAAAAGAAAATTATATGAAAATTTAAATTATTTGCAATAATAATTATCTCATTAAATTCCAAATAATATGACACACTCACGTATTATAATTATTAATAAAATCGCACAAATGCCGGCAAAAACTAATTTTGTTTTCATACGTTTTCTCCACTCTTGACGTTTGACCACAACCGCTTGAGTTTTAAATTCATTTGCTCCCTTTTCTAAATTCTCCGATATAATATTTAATTCTGATATTTTATGTTCACGTTCCAAAGCTTTATCAACATTGTCATGTAAAATTTCTACCAATTCATCAACTTGTTCTTGGGTTTTTTTCAATAAATTCGTGCTGGCTGGTTGTTGCCTAAGTTACAGTGTTTTGAATTTCGTAATAAATTATTAAATCATTTGAAAATTACCAAAAAATAAAAAAAACTTACTTCTCAATGTCTGGTACCTTTTTATAATAAACATTTTCATAGATTCCCGTAGTATCGCTCATATTACGAAAAATATAAAATAAATTTTTCTTTAGATTTTTATTTCTTACAGACCGTTTAAGATTTTATATGTCTTACTTTTTTAATGTTTCGTTTAACTAAATTTCCTTTTATGAATTGTTTATAAAAAAAAAATAAAAATATATATAAAAAAATTCTCATGAATCATGAGTAAACCGCACATAAACTCAATTTGAGAGAAATACAAAGAAATTAGTGATGCCAAAAATATTCAATGAATATTATTCAAATAATCTAAGTGATACATTTGAATATACAAGAGAAATTTTTATCAAAACAAAAATAAATTTTTTGTATGAATAAAGCCCAAATTACAATAGCGCGTAGTCAGCAGCAGTGTGTGCTGCCATAATCAGCTGATTATTTAGAATGCACTGTTTGTTATGGTGTTGATTAAGCCCAAATTACAATAGCGCGTAGTCAGCAGCAGTGTGTGTTGCCATAATCAGCTGATTATTTAGAATGCACTGTTTGTTATGGTGTTGATTACATTTGGTCAGCAGCAGTTTGCAGTGCTGTTTCATTTAGCCCTGTTTCTAAATTCACTGCGCTGCATTCAGATTGAGAGCGAGACAAAGAGTTTAAGCAAATAAATGAGAGGCTAAAATACACAAGTAGAACAAAGCTAGATGGTGGTTGTAAATTGTGGCTGCCTACGCTGAATTGTAATTATAACGGCAGCAACATGTTGTGCTGACAGTGATCAGCTGATAATTTTTGCTGATACTGTTGCAGACTACGCGCTATTGTAATTTGGGCTTTAGCCCTGTTTCTAAATTCACTGCGCTGCATTCAGATTAAGAGCGAGACAAAGAGAGTGAGCAAATAAATGAGAGGCTAAAATACACAAGTAGAACAAAGCTAGATGGTGGTTGTAAACGCTGAATTGTAATTATAACGGCAGCAACATGTTGTGCTGACAGTGATCAGCTGATCATTTTTGCTGATACTGTTGCTGACTACGCGCTATTGTAATTTGGGATTAACAGTTAAATATTTATCTTTATCAATTGCATAGTGTCTACGTTAGACAATTTTTTTTATCAGGACAAACGTCAAAATTAACGCGAATTTATGGAAGGTGGAAATAGTTGCACAAAAACCACAATATGGCAAATTCATTATTGTTTTTTATATATACAGTTTGACAATTGTTACAATCAAAAATAATAATCAGATGTTTAACTAAGATTAACTTGTTTAGATTCGCACAGATTTTGACATTTGTCTTGATAAAAATTTGTCTAATGTAGACAGTATGTTACATAATAATACATAACATAATGTTACATAGTGAATTTGTGAGTATATTTGCAATGTTAAAACAAAAATGTCAAAGCTCAAACTAGGTCAACTTTGTCTTGACGTTACTAGATAAAAGACGCCATCTTGATTGTTGCCGTTACTTTTTACATGGTTAATTATGACATACGTTTTCTAATATAAACTAATGTGCAATTCAAATAAAAATTTTACGTTTGTCTTGATAAAAATTTCTCATGTACAGACTCGACGTAATAAACCATGTAAAAAGTATCAACAATAAACAAAATAGTGTCTTTTACCAATAAACGTCAAGACATAGTTGTCAGAGTTCAAGCGCCAACAATTTTGTTTTAACACTGCAAATATACTGACAAATTCAGTCTATATTAGACAAATTTTTATCCTGATAATAGTTTGACGTTTGTCTTAATAAAATTTTGTCAAGTATATACCCGACTTTACGGGGCAAATACTCGTTAGAATTGCATGAAATGCATTATGGTAGTATAAGTGAAAATTTGAATACATTCATCACATCTACGATGAATGAAAGAAAATCCAATTTATTTATTTTTCGTTTGATTGACTTTCGAGTTTTTGTATCTATTTCGATGCATGTCATGAATTTTTTAATTTTTGATGTGACTTTATAGAGAAATGTTGTATGAGATGTCGGATGGTAAGCAAAAATATAAACTGAAATTAATGAAATACAAATAATTCAGAGAATAACTTTTATTATTCACTTATTCTATTTTTAAGTTCATATTTAACTCAAATTTAATACATTTCCTTTGTTTTTTGTTAAATTTTTAAGTACACTTTTAAAATTACAAAAAGATTGTTATACGCTACCGTCCGGTTAAGAATTATGACCATTTTAAACTCTTCATGCCCACGTACACTAGAATGATATCATGTCATTTTTCCATATTTTTCTTTTTTGTTAATATTTTTATTATTTAATTTTTCTTTTATCCGATTATAACAAATAATCGTCACTCACTCGCTCGCTATTCAATATCTTAACAACACTAATTTGAATGTAATCGTGAAAATCCACTTTTTAAACCCACTCAAACTCATAAAAGTAAACAATTGTATAGAATTGAACAGCATCGATTATAAAGTAAAAAATACAATGCACTCTATATGTTTATTAAATACACGCGATAAAATCCATTAAACTAATTACACCATTTCCAATTTAAATCAAATTAATTTTTAAAACAAATTAAAGAAAAATTTTGTTTAAATTTGATGGGATTTTAATACTTCATGTATTAAATTAAACTTTTTAAAAACCAAAAAGAAAAAAAAAAAAAATAAAGGAAATGCCGATCCTGAACGAGATACTTAAATTAGTTTTCGATAGGATTTAAATTTCAAAGTTAAGTTGGAATTTTCGAACAGAGCTAAATGAAAAATTTTAAATTTCGAAATCAGTTCGAATATTGGTCGGAGGTTAGATTTAAAAATATTTTTTTTTTTTCAAC
Organism: Protophormia terraenovae; assembly: GCA_951394005.1. Classification (NCBI taxonomy): domain Eukaryota; kingdom Metazoa; phylum Arthropoda; class Insecta; order Diptera; family Calliphoridae; genus Protophormia; species Protophormia terraenovae. The sequence goes on along the minus strand of OX596075.1, from coordinate 113,669,062 downwards.
TTAGCCAAAAATATTCAATATTGAACTTTCACAACTTTTTAATTTGAGCGAATAATTTAAATTTTTTTATGATTTTGTTTAGGGTTTTACAGTTTCAACAAAAAGTCGACTTTTCGATTTTTCGACTTTTTTTAATTTTGAAATAATCGACTTTTCGACTTTTTCCGACTATTTTCGACTTTTTCCGACTTTTCAACTATTTTCAACTTTTTCCGACTATTTTCGACTTTTTTTGACTATTGACTATTTTTTGTTAATTGTCTAATAAAAACTTTAAAAATAAAAATGAATACAACGCAAACAAATATATTAATTGATTAACATACAAATCTATCCAATGAGAGTGCTAGTTACACACAAAAATATGTATTAACTACACGGTTTAATGGTATATAAATAAAAGCTGAAAAGTAACTATTCATTTTAAATAGTATAATTTTTTAAACATTTTTCTACTTTCCGACTATTTTCGACTTTTCGACTTTTTCCGACTATTTTCGACTTTTTCCGACTTTTCAACTTTTTTCGACTATTTTCAACTTTTTCCGACTTTTCGACTATTTTCGACTTTTCCCGACTTTTCGACTATTTTCGACTTTTTCCGACTATTTTCGACTTTTCGACTTTTGGCATCAAGAAAGTCGATTTATCGACAATTTTCAAATCAAAAAGTCGATTTCGACTTTTCGATTTTTTACAACAAAAAGCCGATTGTTCGATTATTCGAAGTCGATTTGATTTGGAATTTTCGAAGAGAGCTAAGTGAAAAATTTTAAATTTCGAAATCAGTTCGAATATTGGTCGGAGGTTAGATTTAAAAATATTTTTTCAATTTAGCCAAAAATATTCAATATTGAACTTTTACAACTTTTTAATTTGAGCGAATAATTGAAATTTTTTTATGATTTTGTTGGTTTTTGTCATAAGTACTTCCAAAAAAATTTGGTGCTTAAATTTCAATTTCAAAATTATGTTTGAATGTTCAAACTTCGTAAAAAAAAGGAATTTTCAGAATTGGCACATATAAGATCAATTTCAGGAAGATCGATCCATAATTGACCATAGCTCCCATATAAACACCGTTCCAGTAAACCACTTTAACGGGCATAAATCCCATTAAAACGTGCTAAATTTTACGAAAATCGGTCCATAATTTACCATAGCTTCGAAAATGGTGTTTAATTCAGGGAAAGGTGATATCAATATTTTAATGATCACGTTTTATTTTTTATTGACTATTAGTTAAAAAAATTCAATTTTAGAAGTTTAGGATTTTTTTAGTAGAACGGTAAAGTCTGTCCGTCCGTTTATACATAAGAGTTAAATGGGTTGAACATTATACATAATTTAGGAAAAGGTGATATCAACACTTTAATTTTTCTATTTATTAGTAAGTAAAAAAATGCATTTTTGGAATTAAATTTTTAATACTTTCATTTGGTTTTCATATTAATCGAAAAGTGAAAACAAAAAAAAAAAAAAAAAAAAATATTTTTCGAATTTTAAGATTTTTTTGAAAGAATTCTAATGTCCGTCCATCTGTCCGTCTGTTTGTTAATTTTTGAAAACTTTAATTCAAAATCGTTTAACTTTTGACTCAATTAAGATAATGACTCAAAATTTTCTTTTTCCGATAGGTAATTTTTCTCTTTAACCAACTACATAAAATCGGTTGAAAACATTTGGCGATATAAGGACAAATCTTAACCAAGATCTTTTATATTGAGATTATTAAATTTTCAAATGTATATAACTCGAAAAATATATAATATAAGTAGTACATGCAAGCATGTTTTCTAAAGGATTTATCAAGGACTTTAAGGTGATATAAAAATCTTGGAAATCGGGTAAGGATCAAAAATTCGCTAGTGGTTAAACATTTTCTTTGACACTAGTACCCTATTTTAACCCCCATTGTTCCGCTCCTGAAGCGTATATGGGATCCTGCTTCTAAACTCAAAATGCTAATGTTCTCTGCTACGCCAGTGTGAAATTTCATGTAAATCCAATCAGCCGATTAGAAGTTACAGATTTATTTCGATCCTTCCCCTCTGTTTAGTGTTTAATAAAGCAAAGAAAATGTCTGCACTTAAGCTGTTTTTTATATGAAATCTACTGGAGTTTTTTTTTTTTTTTTTTTTTTTAAAAAATATTTTCTCAAATCGTGCTATATATGCGCACGATTTTTTTGTCATAATATTTAAGTGGATAATACATACTATTTTTCAGAAAATTTTGAGAACAAACATTCTGTAACATTTTAAGTTGTATTCCATGAAAGTTGAAAATTAGTGTATTTTATTAAGGACAATTTTCAAAAAAAAAAAAAAAAAAATTAGCACAAAATAGAATTTACAAATACTTGAAGAAAAGTACACTTAAATATCTGAAGTTGATGGTTTCATTTTAAATTTTTACCTTAAAAGACTTTTTATTTAAAATAACTACACTGAAAGCTTATGAAAATAGATTTTTTTACTATTTTTCAAAAATGTAAAAAAATTCTTAACTTTGACAGCTCCTTATAAGAAAACAACACAACCTAGCTTAAAGATTTTAATTGATATTGATACATAATTTTGTCTATTTTTATTCGATAGCTAACTTTAAATTCAATTAAGCGCCACTTTTGACACATTTTACCCCAATGTGCATCGTTCGGAAATCACCCAAAAGTGAATAAATTCATATAAATTTTAGCAACGACGTAATATTCTGTATTCGTTTAATTTTTTTAACACTTAATTAAAGACCTCTCCCCGAATTTTGATGTACACAACGGTGGTCGGGCTTAATCGACTCTATTTTTTTTTTTTTCTCATTTTCAGATGATTTCAGATAGCACTAAAGCACTTTTAAAACGTTATTATTTTTAAACAAATAAAAACTCATTATTATATTTTTTTTCAAACATTTTATTATTTTTTTTGGAGATTTTTTACAATTTTTATTTTTTTCTTTTGAAATATTTTCATGTTTTTTTATTTTTTTTATTTTTCTTTCTTAATTTTTGCTTTTATAATTAAATATAAGTCTTACTTTCAAGTACAATAATTATAATTAATTAATAATAACTTAAAATTTCTAGAAAAAGGAAAAAAAAAAAAAAATATAATATGATGAGAAAGAAAGAAAATCTTTTCAAAAGTAAAGAAGAACAAATTATAGTAGGAAAAAGTACAATTAAGAAGGACAGAGTTTAATGATTAAACAAAAAAAATACAAGAGGATAAACAAAAAGTATTAGGAATTAAAAAGGAAAAACAAGAAATATAATAAAAAACAAATTATAATAAAAAAAAGGAAATTTAAATTGTAAGCAACAGTAGCACAACTGATCTTTCTTTTTTTCTTGTTGTTTTTTATTTATAATATTACACAATTTTGATTTTCCAAAAAACAAGATGTTAAATGTACAATTTTGTGTTAAACTTCTTTTAGGTGGTGCTATTTGTTTTATTATTATTTTATTTTAAAATAAAACTAAAGAAATTTATTTAAAGATCGTTTTTTTTTTTTTTTTTTTAACTAAACTTGTGAGAAAAAAATCGCCTTAAACAAAACTTAAGTAGAATTTTAATAGTAACAATTTTCTTTTTAGGATTTCATTTTGTTTTTTAGTTTTTAAAATTTTTTTAATATAAAATAAAATAAAATAAAATATATTGTTAATTTTATTTTTATAATTTAAATAAGAAAGAAAAAAGTATAAAACGTTTTTTGCTTAGACACGAGCCTTTTTATCTTAAAGTTGTTTTTTTCATAATAAATAAACCAAAAATATAATATTAAACTAAATTTTTAATATAATAATTTTAGTATTTTTTAGTTAGATTTTAGTTTGTTTTTGTCTTAATATTTGATAATAATAATATGATAATGATAATAATAGTTTGATCTAATAAATAAATTTCTTTAAGTCTTAATTTTGTAAATAAGATATTTTATTTTTGTAAAAATATGTTTTTTCTTAAATTTTTCTTCTTGTTTTCAAAATAGTGGGCTAGTTTTAAAAGTTTGTTTTTCATTTTTTTTTAGATTATGTTTGCTTTTAAAATCAGTTGTCTTTTTTATTATGTTTGTTTTTTTTTTTTTTTGTTTTGCTAATTTAATTTTTTTTTATAAAAATAGATACCAAAGTTTAGTGCTAACAATTTTTATTAATTTTCTTTTATCAGTTTGGTTTTTAAAACTGTTGCCTGGTTCCTGGTTTGTTTAATATTATTTAATTTAATTTTTTTATTATATGGAAATTTATTTTTTTATTAATCTGTTGAATTCGCTGTTTTATTAAAGAATTTTGTTTTTGTTTTCCTCTTTTTTTTAATTTATTACTTTTATTTTTTGTACAAATATAGATTTTTTTAGACTTTTTATAACAATATTATTTTCTTATCGTACAAGACAATTTTTCAGTTTTTTTATTTTTATATTTTTTAGAGATTACTATTTTTTTGTGATTTTTTTAATTTAAATTTTTCTTTTTTTAATTTAATTTCGTTTCGTTTTTTAAATTTCTAAATCATGCTTTTTATTTTAAATGATTTTGTCATGATTTATTTTTTTTTTTATTTTTTTGTTTTAATTTAAATTAATATTTCTTTTTAACTTAATTTTATAATTTATTTGTTATCCTTTTTGTTTTCTTTAAAATTTAGATTTTCTTTTTTTGTTTTGTTTCAGAATGGTAACATTTTCGTTGGGGAAGGGTAATAATTGTTGTAGTTGTTCTTGATGTGTAGAAAAGTAGGAGAGAGAAGTGATAAAAATGATAGTCTAGGAAAAAGAGAGAAAAAATTCAAAACATAGAAAATAATTTTAATTTAAATAAAAAACACACAATTTGTTTTTTTCCACTTAAAATTAAGCACAGACTTTTTTGCTTTTTAAAATTATGTTAAAAATATTTATAATAATAAAAGTATAAAAAAAGATCAAATTTTATCTGTAGAATATAGTAATTAAAATAATTGATAACATGTTAAAAATATTAAAAAATATATATATAGAATTATTAGCAGATCATTTAAAGAGATTTTTTTTTTTCGGTTTTTTGTTTAATAAATTACTTTTTTTTTTTTTTGTTTTTTAAATCTAAATTATGTATACAATAATATTATAAATGTTTACCTATTATTATGTGGCAGCATTGGCCATCAATTCGGAAAATGCTTTTTCCAGGCAATTCTTGAGCTCAGCATAAGTAACAATAAGAACCGATTGTTCATCGCGTGACATAAGTTGAACCTAAAATTAAAATGAAACAAGAATTAAAATAAAATTTATTTAATTTTAATTTTTATATACGAAAATTAAACTTAGATTTTAATGAAATATAGCTTGATTTATTTATTACTTTATTATATTCAGCTTTAATATAAAACACAAAGATTATTTTTTATTTTACAGAATTCAATTTTTGTAGATTTTTGGAAAAATTAAAAATGTTTAAATTTTGCAAGAAATTTTACTTTTTTGATAAAATTTTCTTTAACAACTCCTAGATATAAATTGAAGCTAATACATACGATTTAAAATTTTGGTTAAACCAAATCCGACATTTCATTCTTGATGTATCTTGAATTAATAGTGCAACCCCATTCAATTTTCTATATAAATTTTTATATCGACAACAAGAGTCAATTCAATAAGAGTGATTAAAAAGCTTAAAGATCAGGTGCAGTATTGTCTCATGTCCCCAAAATGAAGTTGATGTATTCCAAATTTTTGAAAATATCATAAAGTAACAAAATATAGGTTTTTCTCATTGTCTCCGATAGGCAGTGGTCGGCTTCCAAGTACGATATTCATACGATAGCTTGCAAGTGCGGAGTTTGTGGCGTCTCTATGAAAATCGTTCCAAGCTGCCCTATACGAGGTGCGATCAAAAAATACCTCTGTGGAGTCTTCAACTTTGTGATGTCAAAGTCGACTAACGGCACTATTTAACCACATCTTTAAAGGCGTTTACGACGCTCGATTTAACCTCTCCTTTACTTGCTCCCAAAGCAAGTCGCAATGTCGCAGAAAAATTAGTTTTCTTCTTCCAATATTAGTCTGTCGTCTTATATCGGTTTCGATATTTTTAATTGAATTTCTGTTTCTTCAATATTATAATGTATTTCTAAACTACTTTTTTTTCTAGATCTAAGATATCTCTTTTGTATTGTTAAGATTTTAAAATTGAATAAAATGTACTTACTCTTTCTAATGAGCCAGCATCTAATTTATTTAAACATTGTACAATGTGTGCGTGATCCAACCATGGTCGGCCATCCTCAGTGACGGAATGAAATAAATAATCACGGAATAATTTTAACATATATCTATCACCAATTTCAGACCAAGTACAATCCAAATTAAAGCTAAAAAAAAGTTGTAATAAATAAATAAAAATTGTATTTTATATATGTATCTCCTTGATGACTTACTCTGGCCTCTCGTTAATACAATTTAATTTCACCAATATTCTATAAAGACGTCCATTTTCCATTTCTTTAGCAAGTTCATCTTCTTGCATATCACATTGTGCTTGCAAGGCATCCAATTGTGTATAAAAACGTGCACCAATCATTGGCATTAAATCAGTCACCGAACGTCTTTGTGTCGTTGTAAATAAGTAACTGGAAAAAATTTTCATAAACAAAATTAGAGAATAATTTAAAATTTTGGAAGATATAAATAAAATAAATTTATATTTTTATATTATTATTACATACATTTTAAATTAAAAGCATTTTCAAATTCTTCAATTATAATATAATACCTAATATTATTTGGTTATTTTCAGAACACTTTATGTCCGATTTGGTCTACTATACAAAAGGTAATGATGATTATTAATAATTCTCTTAAATTTTAATTTTAGCCACTAACAATCAGACATTATTTACATAATTTTTTTTTTCGTAAATTTATTAAGAAAAAATATTTGTTTAAATTCATCTACCTACATTCAATTTAACTTACACAATAAAATTTCTCAAATCGGAGGAGTAATGACGTGAGACCATTTCAATGCTTGATTGTACATTATGTTGTACCGAATGTAAACATCTGCAAGCCAATGATAATACTAAACGACCCAATGCTGTTAAATCCTCCTAAAAGATTTTAGTGTAAAATAAAATTAAGTATTTCCTGAATAAAAAAGAAACTAACCTGTTGATGCATACTAACAACAGCTAAAGGATTTGCAGCATTTGGATCAAACTGTGCGATATCACTTGTGCCACAAAAACTAAAACGTACACGTTTACCGGTTACAATAATTTTTGTTGCATCTAAAACTCTGTTAAAAAATAAATACAAGAAATTAAAATAATTTTAATGGAACGAAAGTAAAATATAAATTTAATAAACTTACTTGCAGGCTAAGCCAGCTTGATGAATTGCACGTAAACCGGCTGTTAATTGCATAATTATTGACCAAATTGTTGCCTCTGGTAATAGAGGACCATTGCTTGAACGTTGTAAATTGCTCTTATGACTAGAAAAATATATATAAAATAAAAGATAAATAATTTTATTGATAAAATAAATTTAATGTTTATTTCATACATGGGAGTAATGCATTAAATCGACTAATGAATTGTCAATTTCATTACCATTAAATTGAATAATGCTACTTATAATTTTTTTCATTACCATTGTTTTTAATAATGGTAATGTTTTTTAATGATATCTTTTCATTAATAATTATTTAAAAAAATAAAATCATTATCATTAAATAATGATTTAATTTTATAAATTCATTGTCATTATTTAGTAGAATTTTTCGTACAATTCTAGCTACTTCTTAATTATATTTAATTTGTATTCGTTTACTCTTCTATTTGGTACATATATTTTTGCATAATTTTTAAAAATACTGCATTTTATATTCATTAATCATGCTGTAATTGAGATTTATATTTAAATGATTTAAAAATCTTTATTAAAACGATATTAAACTACTCCACGAATACTAGAAACACATTTGAAAGATTTTTTTTTTATACAAACAATGCTTTTTTCAGTAATTACAATTAGTATTTGAGCATTTTTTTTGTAATTTCATTACCATTACTTAAAAAATTGTAATTTAAAAAAAATCGGTATCATTAAATGGTAGTTAAATTTTTTAAACTATTAATTTTTTTAAGTAATGGTAATGAAAATTCAATGCTCAATGAAATATTCCCATGTATGGTTTATTTTACCTGAAGGGGCGTGCCTCGCCCTGGAATGGATCATTATAGCCATTGCTTTCTGGCGTTGGTGTAAAATATTTCGCTAATAATGTGTGTGAGTTTGGATGATAGTCGTAAACTAATACTAATGCTGTTGGGAATATAATACAAAATTATTTTACTTTAAAATACATATATCATTTAAGATCATTTTTTTTAACTTACAATTATCACCAAATGCTTTTGTTGTGAAGACTTCACGTAATTGTACCACATTTGAATGTTGCAATTTTTTCCACATTTCAACAACTGACATACATTTTGTCGATTGTAAACGGAAACCTGGAAGAGAATAAAAAGTAGAAAATGTTTTAGGCCATGATATACTGTTAGCGTAAAAAAAGTAAACAGCAAATATTCTTCAAAATAAAGTTATTTTATACTTAGATTAACAATGCTTTATATAAAAGATTAATGCACATTTGTTTGGTAACTGCGTGGATTTCATAAGAAGAAAAATTTAAAAACAGCAGCTCATTGAAAAAAAAAAAAAAAAAAATGCACTTTTTGTGAATAAATATCTTTTTTTAGGCGTCAAAAAAAGTAAACAGTTTTATAATTAAATAAAAAAAAAAAAAAAAAAAAAAAATTATATAATACTTTGTATGTTTTCCATTACATCCTTTAATATCCTAGGCAACGAGTCGACAACTTTTTTGGAAAAATTCGGTGATATTTTGGATTACTCTTTCTGTAATGCCAGCTAGAGAAGATCACTGCAAATAATGGTACTTTTTCTAATTTTTTGCCAATATGTTCCAACAGATGTCCGATTGGATTAAAGTCTGGGAACTTCAGAGGATTACAAATAGGTTTGGGAGTACTATAAAGCAACCATTCCCTAACAATTTTGGAAAAATGCTTGGGATCTTTGTCATTTTGGAATAAGCAGTTGTGCAATAAGCTAAATTTTCGCACACTAGGATCCATATTATTTTTAAAACTATTTATATGATCTTCTATTTCGTTATCGGTTGTATAAATATGAAATTACTGATTCCTGAAGCCTCCAGACGTCCTCAGACCATTACCGAGTCTCGATCATGTTCAACTATTTCAACCACACATGTGACATTGACGCCCTCATTCCATCTTTGCAATATTTTTCGTGTTTTTTTGGCGCCAAATACTTAAATTTACGTTCGTCATTGAGTAAAACGGTTTACTGGAAGGTTTAACACTAATTTGTATACATTTGGGCGAGATTTAAACATTTAGTTTGGCTGGCTTACGATATGTAGGGTTCTTACGTGGTGTTTTTCTATGGAAGCCTTTGTTGTGTAGTATTCCTAAAATGGTACTAGCCCTAATATAAAAAATAATAAGCGAAATAACGTCACTTTTTCGAGTTTGAATTGAAGTTTGTTTTTCTATTGTTAAACAATCATTTTTTTACTTCGTTTTAAAGCAAGAAACACATTTAGGATTATTATTTGGTCACATTTTTATATTATCATTTATCTACATCTTACAAGGCTTCGTTTAAAAGGGAATGTGCTGTTTACTTTTTTTCTTTTCTGAAACTATTTAACAAAAATTCCAATTATTGTAAAAGTGACATATGTATTTAATCAATAATATAATCTCATTAGGCACTTTTTGCAACATCTTAGATGGGAAAGACTAACATTTCTTGACCAATGCGGAGGAAGGACACACAACATTGACATCCCGAAAATATACGAATATTTATATCAGTAATCCTGTGATAATTGAGCCAAATTTAGCTCTTTTCAACGCTGATAACTTTTCTGAATTCTATATTCAACCTAATCATTTCTTTATGGTATCCAACATTTTAAATATTTAGGAGTCCTGGGAGAATTGGGTCTTTGGTTTTAGCATCCATTAAGTCCCAGTATTTTGCTCAAGTTGCATCACAAACAATCAACGCGTTCGTCAAGGTCCTATTGTTTTAACAGCATATACGATTAATATATGTATGACGTTAAGGTCAAGGTAAAAATATTGCACCACTACTACAGGAATTGTGAAAAGATTTTAGTTAAGTGGAGTTAGTTAAACAACTAAAAGTAGTCCCCCATTGCTGGCTTGGTGTTTGTTAGCGCCTTCAAGATGAACGAAAAGATCCCAATTTATCCTGTAACACTACCCATATCACAATTGTGCCCTCTTTTTCGCCACATAACTTTTCCGTACTCCTCAATATGCTGACATATACCACGAGTGGTTCATATTTTTGTTAGATTTAGTAACTAGACTTCAACTTCAACATGAAACCTTTTGTTTTTTAAACCGTAAAGGCATCAATCACGTGCATTCTCAATATAAACAAAAAGTCGCATGCACTCAAAATGACTTCTACTCCAAGATGTAAGTCACATATTTAGGTAGGTTGGTAGGAAGTAATTAAACAATAAGAGCGAAAATTTCCTGTTTTAAGAAATGTTTGTTTAATCCTACGGTATTTTGAGCATTTTTCTCTAAACTTTTTAAATATTCCTGTCATTTATTCTTTCTGCATTATTGCAAGTGCAAAACCAACCTTCTGCATTAAAATGCCTTAGTCTTAGTCATAAAAACCGATAAATGATATACTATCACTTTCTCTGTCTCATCATTACAAGTCTTACAAAAGCCATTGGGTCCCTATAAAGCAGTATTCTATACTTCTTTATTAACGGACACTATAAGCTCCACTGTATACTATACATCCTATATCCATCGTATTTGCGCTATAGTTCTAGCCTTACGAATGAAATGCTCTATTTTCATTTGTTACATGGTTCCCAGATGTGTCGCCATATGAACAATTAAATACTCAACTAATTTACTATCCATGTCTAAAAGTAGTTTATCATAATTCATTTAGTTCTCAATAAGTCTAGTACTACAAGAATCGATCGATCAAATGATTTCCATTTCCTTGAGGCTTTTACATAAGGGTAAGTTCTTCAGCCATTAGGATTCTTATTGTTTTTTTTTCTTCTTAACTTTTGTACGATTAATCAATCGCCTTTACAAAAGTTTTCACCAGACAGCATGTTAAAATTCGTTATTTTATCCATTAACAATAAATTTTAAATCGTCAAACATTACCAGCTTAATTCGATTAAAAGAAGGGATTGTATCATGTTGTAATAACCCAGCAAAATATTTCAGAAGTTGTTCTAAAATCACAGCATTTTCATTATATACCAAGTAGCTTTAAGTTATGAATTTCATATTCTAAAATTGTTCTTTTTAGCAACATCCCAATATGTTAATAAATTAGATCATTTATCTAATGATTTGTATGTAAGTATTGTATATGTATGTATGCTAAATTGTTTCACTAATGAAAAAAGAAATATGAAGAGGTATACTTTCACATAATACCTTAGTGTTCCTCAAAAGTGCATACTATTCAGCTTTTTGGATCACTTCCGTCCTATGACAACCATGTGTTAAATTCATTGATGTTTTACCAGAAATGGAACTACTTGTGGTTCAGTAACATCAATGATTTTACTAATGATTGGTATGCTCTTTTTTTGCTGGGAACTATTCAGAGATTTTAACCAGAATCTCAATAACAATTTCACTGATAAATATATTTTTTCTATAACTACTTTTATATATCAAAAATAAAAAATACTAGAAAACTCACCATGTAACCTTCGCAGACAATATTTGATACCAGTTGTACTATGTGTTGCCTTATAGGTGGAAGAGGGCAGAGTTAACTTGGCATGTAGCGGTTGCACTGGCAACGCTTCAAGCGGATATAACGTATGATAATTATCAACTTCCATCGGTAGGGCATGTTGTGCTGCTTCGCTGGCATCTAACATTAAATTCGAGATCACATTACGCGACAATACTTCGGCGCGCATTTCGTCGGGTATAAAGAATGCCGATTCTAATTGTGTTTTCGGTTGCATTGTTATAACATTTGAGGCAGGACCCGGGTACACATGACCCGTATACATGAGTGAGGGTTGAACGGGTGTTATGGGTGCCATACCGACACCCACGCCAACACCCACACCCGTCGGACCGGCATGATGAGCAGACGTTGGATCAACAACGCCGCTGGGTACACCGACGGTATTGGTATTCTGGCTGGTCGTATGATTGGCAGTAGGATAAAAATATATGGTACCGCCAACGTTTTCCTGAAGAAAAAAAAAATCAAATTTAATAACTTATAAAATTTAGAACAAAATAGAATTTACCTGATGAACATTGGCTGGTAATGTGGTGGGTATGGGCGATGCGTGCGGTGTCATGCGTGGCGGTGATTTTTCACCTATACTCGAGGGTGATTCATTGCGCAGCAAACTATTGCGTCCACCTTTTAATGGTGTCGTTGTCATGCCTACGTATCCTTGATTGGCACTCGGTTGTCCGATTTGTTTAGTGCCACCGTTAACGAGGCTATGTTGCTTTTGTTGTTGTTGCTGCTGTTGTTGTAATTGTTTTTGTTGTGCCACGGCAGCGGCTGTTGCTTTCTGTAGGCCCAACATAGAGGGTGTACCATTTACTGATTTAGCTGCTGATGTTGTTGTTGGCGTTAGACCATTTACGTTACTACTACAGGTCGCTACACCACCATTTAACATTGGAGTATGATATGGCGAATAAAAATTGGGCGATGAATTGATACGTGTTGGAATGAATTCGGGCGATTGTGGTGTTACCTGTGTATTAGTAATAAATACATTTTTTAAAAGATTTAAACAAAAAAGCTTTATTTAAATAAAAAATTAGCATTATATATTTTAGCATTTAATGGTAGCTAAATTTTTAAGTGATAAAATTGTTTAAAATACGAATTCAAACTTAAGGATTTTCATCTACACATACACACATACATATTCTAAATAGCCTATAGCTACAACACACACAAACTTTGAATTATCTAATAGGTTTCCAATATTATTAGTTCTATTTGTAAACTACTTTGATTTGGGACTGTTAACTTATTTAAATTTTTACCAAGATTAAGGCTTAACGACATTTTTTTATATGTATTTGTTTTGTTTAAAATTAACCTGGTTTATAGTTTAATAAGTTAACAGTTTTTTTTAGATAATTTTTTAAAATCCTTTTCACTAAATATTCTAATTTGTTGTATTTTGCTTTACCTGAGACTTCTTAATCGATAAAGGTGAGTCCAAGTTAAGTAAAGAAAATCCCGCATTTATACCATAAGTTGGTGTTGCAACATTTTGTCGATTCTTAAAAAGTTTTTTTTAGGTTGTTTTGGTTTTGTGTGTTTTGGTTATTAAAAAATAAAAACAATACAAAATACATATAAATTGTATTAGAAATTTATTTAAACAAGAAAGAATTCAAAAAATACTAGCAGGTTTTAGAAATATTTTAATTTCTTTCATTTAAATTAGAAACTACATTCTTAGGTGCAAATTATACACGTGTCTGGTTTGGCCAGTTTTCTTAAATTTTGTATTTATTTGTAATAAAATAATCCAAATTTAATTAAAAGAAATAATATTAAAACTTATAAACAATAGTTGAAAAAAAATTGACTTTTTTATTCGTTTGAATAAAAATTAAATTTTTATAAAATGCTTCTGGGACTCAAGAATATTTTACATATAATAGGCCAAAAAAAAAAAAACAAAAATAAGATTTCAACCAGAATTTGAGGGAGAGAAACGAAACTTTTGAGGTAGTTACCTATTGACATTTTATAGATCATGTAAACAACACTGGTCGGCAAAAAAAAAAAGAAAAATTTTTTTCGTGCTTCTTAAAAAAAAAAAAAAAATATGTGGACTAGATGGAATTCCGCATGCTAAACTTGAATCTGCTTTCAGTTTTCATCCATCAGGTCGAGATTTTTTTATGGGCAGGTCTAATATTGCGTCCTAAATAAGCCGATTACTCGAGTATATTTCATTATAACTCGAGAACGGTATGCACGATTTATATAAATAATACACCAAAATATGTGGAACACTAACAAATTTTTATCCGCTCAATAGTTTTGTAGATATTTCGAAATATGTGTTCGCAAAATTTTTTTCATGCTAAAACTTCTTTTTAAAAGTGAAAACATCAACAATGTTTCAGTTTATCACCTTTATCTGAAAGCTGGTAAAACTGCGAGTAAATAAAGCCACGAATCATAAAAACTGATGCACAAATCATTATTGCATTCACAGTTAAATCAGGATACCCATGCCTACCTACAGTTAAGTGGAGATACACTAGTGGGGAAAAAAAATTTGTAAAAAAGATATGTGGATTAGATGGAATTTAACGTGTTAAATAAGAATCAGCTTTTACTTTTTTTCTATCACGTATCGATTTTTTTTATGGGTATGACTACTATGACCCCGTCTTTAGGCAGTCACACTTGTATAGCTCGAGAACGGTTTGTTCTATAACGATAAATTAAACTCCAATATATAGCGACTTAAATTGTCTTTAAGCTGAATTAACATAATTTTTTGTTCAGTTTATATATCCGTAGTTATTTGGTATTTAGTAGCAAAAAAAATTAAAAAAAAAAAAAAAATCGTGAAAATTTTTATCCATAACTTTGAAATTCTTGAGCGAGTAAGAAATATTGTTGACACAGCTAGAAGACAATTCTTGTATGCGTCTTTAGGTGTATCAATTATCATAATCGTGTAAACGGTTCTTGATTAATAGCCGAAATTTGACAAACCATTCTCAAATTTTATAGTGCTACCGCTAAATAAGGTGATGATATTAGTCATGCCCATAAAAAAAATCAGTACGTGATAGAAAAAAGGGAATGCAGATTCTTGTTTAACTCGTCAAAATCCGGTTAGTTCACCTATTTTTGTTTCAAGAAAAAATAAAAAAAAATATTTTTTTTTTTCCCACCACTGTATTTCTATCAGGGACCGTAACCGTTATGACTTTTATCATAAAAATCAAATAATAACAGTTATTTTTTGATTTTTATTTTTTTTTTCGAGCAGAAATACCGGTTATTCTTAGATTTTTATTTTTTTGAGCAAAAATAACTTTTATTTTTGATTTTTATTTTTTCGAGCAAAAATAACAGTTATTTTTTGATTTTTATTTTTTCGAGCAGAAGTACCGGTTTTTTTTCGGTTTTTATATTTTTGAGCAAAAATAACAGTTAATTTAAGATTTTTATTTTTTCGAGCAGAAATACCGGTTATGTTTTGATTTTTATTTTTTCGTGCAAAAATACCGGTTACTTTTTGATTTTTATTTTTCGAGCAGAAATAAAAGTTATTTCTTGACCTTTACCACAGAACAAAATCACCAAAATAAAAAAATAAAAACTCCAAAAATAAAAAATAGACAAAATGTTTTTATTTATAAATTTTAAGTTTCAGAAAATAACTTTTATTTCTGATCAAAAAAATAAAAATCGAAAAATAACCGGTATTTCTGCTCGAAAAAATAAAAATCACAAAATAACTTTTATTTCTGCCCAAAAAATAAAAATCAAAAAAATAACTTTTATTTCTGCTCAGAAAAATAAAAATCAAAATTTTAAAAAGCATATCATTTTTTGAAAGTAGACTCCATACAGATCAAAATGATGTATTTGAATCAGTTTTCCGACATTTGGTTGCTACTGCTTTTTTTGTTTAAAAATTCAAAAATAACAGTTATTTTCGGTCCCTGATTTCTATACAATTGTATGTAACATGGGTATTTTTTACTTAACTGTGAAAACAATGATGGAAAAAAACTGAAAGCAGATTTGTGTTTAGCACATCAAAATACATCAATGCCAACTATTCGTCTATGGTGGTGTATATTTTTGTTGACCAGTGTAATTTTATGATTTTTTTTTTTAATTTAACAAATCGCGTAAACTAGAGTCAATTAAAAATAGTGGATTAGAGTACTTATGAATACCGTATATCCGATATTAATGAGAAACCCGGTGTCGCATAGTGGGCCCAAACGCAAATTTTTTGGTAATAAATCTCTATCTCCTAAACTACAGCTTGGATTAAATTGAAGCGTATGGAAGAGATGTAGAGGAGGAACTAAGATTTCAGAAAAATCATTTTATAGTCACCCGGTGATAACACGAGATAAAAATTCAATCGTAAATATATTTTGAACTATAAGAGATAACTTATTCGAGCAAGCACTTTACAGAAATATAAAAATCTTTAAAATTGGACTTCATTTGTAGAAGTTACGATTTTTGAAGTTAACATTCATTAAAAAAAATAAATAAAATATCGAAACTGTAATAAAATACTTTTTAAACAAAAATAATTTTTTTGTTGTAAATTTATATATACAACAAAATCTGTGTGTAAAATGCAACAAGTTTAAAAAGTCTATGCACACAGCTGACTTAAAAACGATTTATGAATATTTAAGGACAAATAATTTTTAAGTTAAGATCGTAATTATGAATATTAATGAAAGATAATTTGTTTTGCTTTAATTAAAATTTTAATTGGTGCGCCAATGTTTGGACGTCAGGTATGTCATGAGTAAATAAAATATTATATGTATGCAAGCCACTTATACATACATCTAACATAAATATATGAAGAAATATGTAAGATTGTATATATTTATTAATATTAAAAGTATAAACTGTAAATAACCTGTTGAACAAATAATTTAAATACAAGAACAAAAATAAACACAACAATTTACATACAAACTCATACGTACATCTGTAGAGTGTGTAAATACTCTCTCTCATATAATAAAATACTTTAAAAAAACAATTTTAAAATAATGAAATGAAAGAAAAAAAAATAAAAACAAAATATGTATGTCAAGATTGTTCTTAAAAACAGGTCGTTTAAAATTAATCCATACAATTTTTTTTATAACACAAACAATATGTGTTAATAAAAATTGTTAATAACGTTAATAATTTTTGTTTCATAATTGTGTTGATTTAAAATGTTTTAAAAATAAATGTTAAAGTAATACCTATTAAAGAAAACATTTATTTCAATATAAAAGTTTATAAAATAATTTATAAAAGTTAAAGGATGATACATAAATTAAACGATATTAAGGTCTGCCATTAAAGACTTTCGATTCCTTAAATTAAAATTAAAAATTTAATTAAATATAATCTAGAATCTCATAAGGATCCCACGATTAAAGTAAAACTGAGATTATATTAAATAACAGGAAAAAAGCTAGACTATCAATATGGGATTATATCAGATCCTCCGATTACATCTAATTTAGATCCATAAAAGATCTACCATGAGAGTCAGATTGATTAAAGACAATCTAAGACAACCCAGCAAACATTTGTTGGCTTTTGGTAATGACTACTACTTACTAGACTCATTAACTGGTAATGAGTTGTCATTATTTTTCTCATTTCTTTGAGTAGTTACCAGTAAATAACAAATTCATTAAATTCTGGAATGGTTCAGTTCGCTAGAGCGACTGCATAACACTCAGAAGGTTGTAGGTTCATCTCCAAATAAACAAATATTATTTTTTTTATTTTTTTGGGAAATTATTTGAATTTCTATTGGTATGTTAATACTATTAACAACGCGTAGTGAGTAAGACAGCAGTAGTAGTAAATTCTTATGCAAATTAGAAGATTTTAAGATCTAAATAAATTGGTAAGAACTTTGCAATTACAATAAATAAAAACTTACATAATTATGGAAGTGAAGTATTCAAATTTATATTTTAAAAGCGGATTCTCACAGACTCACAGAGTATTGAGAAAAGTTTTGATTATGTTCTATACTTGTCTATAATTTTATACTTGGCGAGCGAGTTATTCGACCTTTAAAATGTCTAATATGTTGGTTAATTTTTTTTCTTCAATATATCGGGAATGCATATATTTGATTTGAATTATTTAAAATGTCTTTTTCTGTTTAAACACCAAATTATCAATAATATAAAAAACATGATGTTTTTCGAATCCAAAAATAAAACATTTGAAGTTTTAAATTGCTAAAAATTACTATTTTTATTTATTTTTGGCAAAACAGTTTTACTATTTTTTCCCCTCCTAATTTAGAGATCATATAAAGATTTTTTACTTTTCCGAAAGATACCTTTACGTAGATAATTATAAAGAAGAACCTAATCCCAATTATCTTATAAGAAAAAGTCTAGGTGCTTCCAAATACGACCAATATTATATTAAACCGATTTTTTTTTAAATTTTTGCAGTGTCATCCTGTGAGACCCATTTCATTTGATAGGAGCAGGGGGAGTGGTAGCCCTCATGAAAAGAACATGTTAATTATCTCAGATGAAATAACTTCCTTATTATTCTTTATAATTTAAATGAAAGGGTTAGGACCTGGAGGAATAGTATACCCTGAACAAAGAAAATACTAATTATGGGATAACTTAAATACTATTACAGCAAAAGTCTTAACTTCCAAAATTTAAGATGAAATGGCACGGGTATGATTAAGGGGAATAGTACTCTCCATACAATGCAAATATTTTTAATGGCATATCTAAAAAAATATCTAACTCCTCAAAATTGAAGTTAACAACTTTCTTATCATTTTGCATTGAGGAAATAAAAATAGGACGGATAGGGCCAGGGGATGGGGTAGTTCATATACAAAGCAAATATTAACTATTCGCATATCTAATGTAGTAATTTGGTGAGTCTTAAAAAGCTATAGACAACATTTTCATATGCAATTTTTAATAGGGAAGTGGTAGCCCCATATAATGTAAATATTAGTAATGTAAATATTAAAAGGGGTGGTAAAGCTAACCAGGATTAACTAGTATTTAATAAATCCCAAAGCTGGTATTAACATCATAGTTTAGTTTTGAAGCTTAATGTGTTCTAAATATGTATTTTGGAAAACTTTTTTTTACTAACCAAGATTTTAACATAAATACGAAAATTAAAGTTTTCTCTTTCAAAATAGTGAATAAATATGTTACCTCATCAAAACTCTTTTTATTGGGAAACAATATCATTAAATTGACCACAATTCAACTTCCACAATGTGAATTTTTTAACTTCAAACTACGAGGGCGGATCAATAAGTACGTGACTTTTTGAATGAAACACAGTGTTTTTTGCAAAACAAAAATTTATTTTTCAACATAATCTCCTTTTAACTCAATACACTTAGTCCAACGTTTATCCAGTTTTTGTATCCCTTCCAAAAAATAGGATTTTTCGAGGTCCTTAAAATAGGCATTTGTTTGGTCAATAATTTTATCGTTGGAGCTGAATCTCTTTCCACCGAGCCATTAATTTAGGTTTGGAAATAGGAAGTAGTCACTAGGGATGAGGTAACAATACGTAGCCCAATTCATAGAGTTTTGCCATTAAGACTGCACACGTGTGCACCCGTGCATTATCTTGATGAAAAAGAACTTTTTTCTTGGCCATATGGGGTAGTTTTCTTTTTAAACCCTCATTAAATCGGTCTAATAAGTTGGCATAATATTTATTGTTTTTCCCTTTTGAAGGTAATCGATATGGATTATCCCGCGTGCATCCCAAAAAACTGTTGCCATCACCTTATTGGCCGACAATCTTACATTGGCCTTCTTCGGAGCAGGTTCACCCGGAGAAACCCATTGTTTAGTACAGTAATGGATCCATGTTTCATCCACAGTTACAAAACGCCGCAAAAACTCATTCGGATTGCGATTAAACAACTCCAAACAATCCTTTGAAGTTGTCACACGTTTACGTTTATGGTCAATTGAGAACAAACGCGGCACCCATCTTGCAGACAACATTCTTAAACCCAGCTGATCATTTAAAATCGAAACTACACTGCCATATGAAATGCCTATAGCATCAACAATCTCACGCACTTTTACTCTTCGGTCGGCCAACACCATATCGTGGATTTTTTCGACATTTTTGGGTGTACTGACCTCAATTGGCCGTCCAGAACGTTCAGCGTTATTTGTACTTGTGCGACCACAACGAAAGTCAGTAAATCACTTTTTTACCATTGAAATCGATGGTACAGAGTCCCCATAGTATTTATCGAGCTTTTCCTTGGTTTGATTTACGTTTTTTTTTTGGCAAAAAATAATGTTTAATGAGCACTCGAAATTCACTTTTTCCATTTTTAGAGTTTGTATGTTTTGAACAGCTGTTAAACGCAAAGTAAATGACGACACTTGCTCAAAATTTGACAGTAGTCTATTAACAGGTAGTACTTGATGGGAACAGTGTTGTATTTCATATAACAACGAGGGAAGTTCGAAAAGTCACGGAAATATTGATCCGCCCTCGTATTTTTCCCTAAGACGTAGCTTAGATCACTTTACGCTTTTTGATTACTTGGAAAATTAATTGTTGATCTCCTTAGGACTTTATAATGCTATGAATATAATTTGTATCTTTCAAAAAATGTATCTCTCAATTTTTTAGTCTTTTAAAGGTCTTAAAATGTTCACTTCTTTAAACACAGAACTTTTAATAATATATTATCAGAACTGACAATAATATGAAATATTTAATTTTATAACAGAAATATTATCTTATTTTATTTTTTGACAATTTTAATCGATTTGTTACAGTTTTTTTATATTTTAAGCATATTTTTCTCTATTTTTGTGAAATGTGAAATTATTCAAAATCGTTTTTGGACCTTGAGTGGCATATTCTTGCATACTTTATACTTAAAAGTTTATTTTGCATATTTAAGCTTATTTTAAACAGTTCATTATTCCTTTTTTTACTTTAATCAAATAAATTGATTGAAATTTTTTGACTTAACAGCATTAAGCGTTTCAATGCTGTTAAGCTTTATTTCTATAGTAATTTTTTGTAAGAATATCTTATTAATTTTTTAAATAAAATATTTAAGGTCTTGTTGAATATTTTTATATATTGCCGAAAAAATTTTATTTTCTTAATTTTTGCCCTATTGTGTTTACATAAACATTTATTTTTTCAAAAGATATTCCCATAATTGTGCCTATTACTGAAATGTTTAAAAATATTGATTTTAAGTTTGATGTTCCATTGATTATTTAGTCTAAAAAAAAGATTTTATTAGATTTTAGTAAATTATTAAAAAAAAAAACACATACACTATATGTTTTTCGGCTGCAATGGATTTCCCCAACAATTTAGACACAAATTGTTTTGAAACAATTAAATCGAAAATGATTAATAATGCTCCTTTTTATCCTTTATCATAAAGCTGAATATCTTAATCTCAAAACTAAAGGTATATTCAGATTAGTCAAATATTTGATCAAAAGGACGTAACCACTATATAAAACATTTTCTAACTTCTACATTTTAATTGGAAAATATTTTTATTTATCATTAATCAATAGCTAACATTTTACCGAATCTTGTTTAATGCTGTTTTCTCTTAGAAAACATTTGCAAGATCAAACAACGGTAAACAATTTTTTTTTATAAAACTAGTGGTTACGCAAATTTGGTCAAATATTTGATAAATGTGAACATTGTTTAACTTTTATAAATAATATAAAAAATGTGTAGTGTCTCCAAAGCCATTGATCAGTTTAATAATGCTAATAGAGTGATTCCATATCAAAATGGACTAAAAACTGGCATTTTCGGTTTTGCTATCTCCGATTTCAATAAAATTCGCTACAGTTATTACCTATTGCAAGTGTTGCTCAAATTACAAACTTTTAGACTGAAGATCATGTTTGGTCAAAAAATATGACGTTTTAAAAATTCAAAAAGTATTGATTATTTTATAAAAATGTACATACTCTATTGGTCATAACTTCTAATCTGTAAAATTCTAATTGTACCCTACACCATCATAGCTGGGTTGGGTATAATGCGTTTGTGCTGATATTTGTAACACCCAAAAATATTGGTCTAAGACCAATATCCATTATTTCACCTAGCCCCCATACAAATGTCCTCCCGGAAAGGGGTTTAACGATCATAAATCCCTTAAATATAGGAATATTTTAATGAAATTTGACACATATAAGTACCATATAAGTCTAAATTTGTGTGCCGAATTTTAGAAAGATCAGTCCATAATTGACTATAGCTTCCATATAAAGCCCTTTTCAGAAAATCACTTTAACGGGCATAAATCCCATTAAAATGTTACTATCAAAATATTATTCAAAACAAATAAGTTTTATAAAAATATAAATGACACTACAAAATTTTACGAAAATCGGTCCATAATTTACCACAGCTCCCATATAAGGGAATCAAAAGTGAATAAATTCATATAAATATTAGTATCGACGTAATATTCTGTATTCGTATGTTTTATTTTACACTTAATATGATGATCGGTTCACAATTGGGCCCAAGTCTAATTAAAGACCCTTCACTGAATTTTAATGTACACAATGGACGGGCTTGACCGGAAAGGGACATGAGTCTAAAATTTTATGATTTGAGAAACATTTCCAACTGCCAATATCTGTAGCGGATTGCTGTCCGTTTTCATGTGGAATCATTCATTAATAAAACTTGAAGATAATTTGATTTCGAATTATTAAAAGGAATCCCACAATTCCCAAAAAAAGGCCAAAAATCCCAAAAAAGGATTTTAACAACATATTACAGATTGTTAAACTGCATTCCGTTTGCCGAAAATATAGACTGAAGTCAAAACTTTCATAAAAAATGGGTCGAATTCGGGAGAGTGTGTATCTTGACCATTTGAGTTGTTGGGCTTGATTTTTATTTTAAAGTCTTCTCAGTGAAGATACCTTTCAGAAAAGTATACAATTATTATATGTTTTTAAAGAAAATTTTATTTTAGAGAAAAAAGAGTGTAGATACTTTTTCGGTCAAAAAAACACAAAAAGTCGTAATTTTTACAATTTTCAAATTCAAAATCGTTTATTTTTGGACTCGGTAAAGATATCGACTTAACATTTTTTTTATTCAATAGGTAATTTTGTTCTTTAATTAGTTAAAGAAAAAACAAATGAAATCGGTCGGAAACACTAGGATGTATATGAAAAAACTGACCAAGAACATGCAAAATTGAGGTACTTAAAAATTCAAATGCAAATAACTTAAAAACTATAAGAGATAAATGTCTTTTCAGTGCCTACAATAATGTATAAAGATATTTGAAATTGAACGAGAAACATAAATTTGGCAAGCGATTAAAAAATTTGTATGTCAGAGGTACCCAAATTTGGGCCCCTTTAGCTCCGTCCCTGAGGGGTATGTACGGCCCCCTTCCAAACTTAATATTGTACACTCCTCTGCTAAGCATATACAAAATTTCATGCAAATCCAACTAGCCGATCAGAAGTTAAAGATTTATTTCCAAAAAATTTCGATTCTGCTCAACTGTGCAATGTTCTATATAATATTTTTTTTCGATAACTAATTTATATGATTTATGCCTCCATGTGTTATAATTTTATTAACTTTAGTCCGAAATACAAGATATTATTAAAAAATTCTTGTAAATCTGACCGGATTGTAAAAACATATTATAAAACATAAAAATTTGCCTATAAAAATTATTTTGAAACTTACCATATAAGTTGCGAGTTTACTTTCAGAAGGTATGCCATTTGATGGGGAATAAAAAATTGGATCCATAGCAGCCGTATCTAAAATTAAATAAATAATAAAATAAAATGTAATTAAAATAATTAAAAGAAACAAAATAATTAAATTTAAACATAACTATATTTCTAACATCAAAGAGTTCTCAAAAAATAAAAAAATAAAATATTTCTAAAACAAATACATCAAAAAGATAAACAACAGATACTTAAAAATTCTTTTAAAAATACAAAAATTTGCTTATAAACTGTGAAAGTGAAATGATTTTTTAGAAGATAATTACACGTACAAATGAAATAATTTTCATTTTTATTTTTATTATTTGTTAATTGTGCATTTAGAAAGCAATCTCAGACTTTTGAATAAAAAAATATAATAATATAGAATTCATATTGCAATATTTATAATGATAAATATTTATTTAAAATATTCCCATAGCATTTTTTATTTTTGTTTATTTGTTTGAAAAAAATATTCTCATAAACTTTGAAATTGTTTTGTGGTTTTGAAATTGTTATTATTATTGTTTAATTTTTAATTTAAAACACATTGAACCTCGTTATAGTTAATTTATTTGTTATTATTATATTTTAGTTGAGTAAATAAAATTAAATGAAATTATAATATTTTAATTTTATAAAATTAAAAGAATAATACATCTGTAGCAGCAATGTCGTAACTAATTTGTTTAAAACAAATTAATTATTTATTAATTTGAACAAAATAGAAAGTGCAAGTGTATTAATATACGAAATATATTAAAGGGAAATAATTAAATCTTGTTATAACGATCATCAAGTATTAGTTTGGTACAAAGTAGTTTTAAACACCTGCACTATTTATTCATTATAGTAAATAAAAAAATCTGACTAAATGAAAAGATTGTGGCGGAGAATTAAATCTTATTAAAGACGCAAAAAAATTGCATGTATGCGTTCGCACTAGAACATTTTTCTTGCAAAATTTTGAGTTCTTACGAGAATAACAAATCTCAAAACTTTTTTAATTCATATGATATTTCACTTCAGTATTTTTAAATTAAAACAAATCAATGCAAAATATATAATAAGTATCGCTAATACAACAAAACTTGCCTGGTCTGAAGGGGTAAATAAAACTCATCTTAGAAACTATTTGCAATTTTGATTTAAGTTAATTGCATGACCTAAAAAAAAAAACAATTCTTATTTTAATTTATTTACAATAAGTCTTCAATTGTAATTAAATTAAAATAGTGCAATGACCCTCCCCTTGAAATCTCTATTTTTTTTTTTTTACTAAATCATGTCTAGCACATTGAACGTAATCAATATTCAGTTGTATTTTTGTTTTTTTTATTATTTTTCTCTCTATATTAATAACTGAATTATTAAATTTAATATTGTATTAGATTTCTTTTACTACATTTATTTTTACAAAACAATTAATCAGTCAATAATCATTAAATTAATAATAGATAGTTTTACATAAGAAATTTTATAAATTAGAACAAATAAATTGTAACGCAATAAAACGTGATAGACACATCATTTAACTCATGGTGCTTATAAAAAGAGATATAAAAAAGTAAATACTTTGAAATTTAATCAACTGATAAGAAAGAGTTTAATACAAAATAATAATTATTTATAATAATTTAAATGAGGCAACATGGCGTTAAGGAGAAAACAGTGAAAACTATAAAAAAGGGTAAAAAAATGAGGAGTAAGATTTTGTTACCCACAGACAATTTTAAAAAAATGTGTTTTTTTATTTAAATTTAGTTTATTCAAAGTTGCAATTTGGTCATTCCATTTTTCAATTTCTGTAATATTTAGCTAGAACCTTATTAAATTTATATAAGTATGTATATTATGGGAGTTTATAGGTTTATAATTCGACTTATAATGTCTGTCTGACAGTCCATTTGTTCGTTTAAAATTACATTG
Organism: Protophormia terraenovae; assembly: GCA_951394005.1. Lineage (NCBI taxonomy): Eukaryota > Metazoa > Arthropoda > Insecta > Diptera > Calliphoridae > Protophormia > Protophormia terraenovae. The sequence continues at coordinate 113,643,467 of OX596075.1, read as the reverse complement.
ATAGGGCTCTCAATAAATAAATAAATACATACATACATAAATAAATAAATAAATAAATAAATAAATAAATAAATAAATAAATAAATAAATAAATAAATAAATAAATAAATAAATAAATAAATAAATAAATAAATAAATAAATAAATAAATAAATAAATAAATAAATAAATAAATAAATAAATAAATAAATAAATAAATAAATAAGTAAATAAATAAATAAATAAATTAATAGATAAATAAATAAATAAATAAATAAATAAATAAATAAATAAATAAATAAATAAATAAATAAATAAATAAATAAATAAATAAAAAACCAAATAGACAAATAAGTAAAATATAAATAAAAAAGGACGTATCATCTTCTAATAATATAAAATACTAGCTTATCCCGGTGCGCTTCACTACCATTTTGATACCATAACATTTGATACATAACCCTCGACCTTTCTTTTCCTAATATTTCATACGAAAATTTTGTCTACATCGGTTTTTAAAACTTTCACTAAATGACCATTTTAGATATGCGAAAATGTATATTTTTTTTGTACAGGGTTTAGATATGCCATTAAGAATATTTGCTTTGTATGGGGTGTATCATTCTCCCTTGATCCTACCTGTCCTATTTTCATCTTAAATATGGAGGTTAATAAGTAAGTTATTTCTACAAAATATTTAGACTTTTGGTGTAATAGTTCTTAAGGTATTTCATATTTTTGTTTTATGGAGAGTACAATTCCTCTTGGTCATATCCGTCCATTTTCATCGTTGATTTCCGCAAACATTTTATGAATCTTGATGTAACAATATTTAACTTTTCCGTTAATTAATTTTTTCTTTGTATGGGTTGCTACCATTCCCCTTGCTCCTCTCACAAACAAAAAAAAAGTTACCTATTTTACTTTTGGAGCCTTCAGAATGATGCTGCAAAAATTTCGAAAAAATCTGTCGGGCTGCCTTAAGGTACAAACAAACCAACAAACTTCAAACATTTTTTTACATCAACTTTAAGAAGGAGGTCTTTATATTTTTGGGACCTTTTACACGCCTTCATTATAATTGTTGTTCTCATAAGACCAAATTGGTTCCTTTTATATTTTATATTTTCCAAATGCATTTTTAACTAAAAAAAAAAACTAACATGAATGGAAACAAGCGCGAATTTTATATTCGGATCGGTCGAATCTATATACCCACCATCAACTTTTTCAAATTTTACGTTATATGGAAGGTGGGCTCACCACGCCCATTTTTTGTTTCCGAGTTTACATTGGCCTTGAACTATTTGTACACAATTTCGTTGAAGTTTCACCTTATGTGGGAGGTGTTCGGTAAAGTGGGCGGACCACGCCCATTTTTGGTTTCCAAGTTTATATCGACCCTCAAACTGTTTATACAAAATTTCGACGTCATACATGCTTTTGTTTAAGAGATATAAGCAGAAAAGTATGAAAACGGACACCCTGTGTCTCTAGTTTTTAGCCCATAACTTTTTTGTTTATTAACCGATTTTACCCATTTTCAATACCAAACAAACGTTATATAAGATAAATATTTTTGCCAAATTTCGTCCTCCTACGTTATCCCGTTCGAGCCCTATCCTGCTTTCAACAGACAGACGGACAGACATAGCTAGATCGACTTAGAATCTAACCAGGACCCAGAAAATATATACTTTGTGGGGTCTTAAATGATTCTTTCGACATGTTACACACGGAATGACAAAATCAATATACCCCCCATCTTTTTGATGGTGGATATTAAAATTATAAGTCCTACAACATTTAAATATTTTGGTTTCAGAACTAATTCTGAGGAATCGTTACGGCCTAGTTCCGATGGTTCAGGAATGTTTCAATTATTTAGGTTGAAAGTGGTCACGCACAAAACTAGTTCTACGGAAATATTACTGAACGTCTTCTTTATTTTGATTTTAGAACCACTTCTTTAATCTTTTATATAGTCACGTTACGGCCTAGTTCCGATGGTTCAGGAATGTTTCAATTATTTAGGTTGAAAGTGGTCACGCACAAAACTAGTTCTACGGAAATATTACCGAACGTCTTCTTTATTATGATTTTAGAACCACTTCTTTAATCTTTTATATAGTCACGTGCTGTTTATAACTTAAACTAATACTTTATACTTTTCAATCGCTATCTATTTGTTTTCCAAGACCCCCTTAAGTTAACCAAAGTATGGAAAACGTCAAAACATATTTATATTTATTATTTTTTACCTATAAACAAAATTTACCTCAATATTAGAAACTATATTTTGCAAAACAAAACATATGTTAAAATAAATATTCTACTTTTCGTTGCTACAATTTTGTTAGCAATTCAATGCATTTTTTTTTAATTATTATCAATTTTTAAAATATGTATGTAGGTACTTTCTTTTAAATTATTTATATTATAACGAAATAAAAAAAATCTAATCATATTTTTTAATCAATTTAGACGCATACATATACAAGCACTTATAAAATTATTAAATTTTCATTTTATTATTATTATTATTCTTATTTTGGCATTAGAAAATAATAACAAAAGCAACAAAAAAAGAAGAAGAAAAATAACGAAAATAAATACTAAATGAATAAATAAATAAGTAAAATGTTTTTATTTTCAAATTTCAAGGTCAATATCGGTTTATGTGTGTTAAAAGACATTGCCTTTAGATTAAGGAAAGAAAATAAAATAATATGTTATTTTATATTTTAACATACATATAAAACATTAATACATTTTCGTAGAAAAGAATAGACAAAATTTTGATTTTGGTTATTTTTGTTTTTTTGTAAACAAATTGTAAAAATTTAAGAAAAACACTTTCGTTTCTTGTTTAAAACACATATTACTACATAGAATATTTTGTGTTTTATTATTATTTATTTTTCTTCTTGAAGAATGAAAGAAAGTAAACAAATAAAATAAGGGGTATTCACAGTTTGTAATATGATTTAAATGAGACCAGATGGTTTTTATCAAACAAAGTTATTAATGCTAGGGAAAAGACACAACATATTCCTATTAAAATCAATATGCCATTCACAGAAGTTATGTAAAAATACTTCAAAATTAGCTCTAAAATATTAATATTTAAATTCTCTACTTAAAGCTATTTGTTATCACATTACATGTGTGCCACAATTAGTTGTAACATCACTTCCCCCAGTCTTAAGTGGTACCGCACATTTCATCAAATACTGACTTAATAGAAAGACATTAACTTTAAAAATACCTTTCAAAATGTATTTATAGCAAACGCTATCTATTTTTCAAACATTAAATATTGAAATAATTTTATTTTAAATTATTATCTTTTAAATCTCTGACATTACAAACAAATATATTAACCTTACAACACACTTACCATTTAATTATGAGTTAAATACAAATTATTATTTTTATTTCCATATTTATAAATATTATTACCTAACCTTAATTACGTATCAATACTAGGAGGTTATAAATATAGAAATAAAATTTGAACAACAATAATTCATTTATTAATAAATTATTAAAATATATATAAGGGACACGAGGAAATAAATATTATTGAATGAACCTTAAAATTTCTAAAAAAAAAAAACAATACAATACAAATTCCAGCACTAAGAAAAGTGTGAATTTTTAATTGTGATATGTACCTTTACCCTGTTAAGGCCAAATAAGCTACAAATTACTTTTTAGCTTTACAGAAATAAAACTATAGATAACTTGTTTTTGTCTTGGTAATTAAATCTTTATTCTAAAATTTTCAAGAGAATATCAGACTCTAATCCAAATATTAATGACCAGTAGTATAGTGTCCCGAGAAAGGGCTTTCTGGAGATTTCAATGTAGGAAGACCCCTCAAACGATGCGTAAAAATTAGCAAAAAATTTTAAAAATTGGTCTTCAGTTCCCTACCAGCAGCACAGAATTAAACAATTTTTATCCATTTTGCATGAAAAAGTAACAAAATCTTTGCAAACAATTTTTTAAATATTTTTCTCATAACTGTCTTAAAGTTACGAAATTCGCTTTAAAAATCTAAACTTTTTTTTACCAAAATGTAAGGGACCCATAATTTTTCAGTCACTGGTAGGGAACTAAAGACCAATTTTTAACCATATGATACCCTACACCATTGTGTATGAGCATTAAAATCCGGGAAAGGGACTTATATTAGACGTGTGGCTAATCGTAGACCAACACTTTAACTAAATGTAAAATAAAATATACAAATACAGAATAATGCCTTGATGCACTTTAGGGCGATTCCCCGAAGTGGGTTTATGTGGGTGATATGGTAAACTATATAGCGATTGTAATAAAATTTAGGAATGTTGTTTCTACATATTTGTATCGAATATTGACTTGATATTAACATTCATACGGGATTTATGCACGTTAATGTAATTTCCGGAAGAGGGGTTAACACTTATACAAAACTTCTTTGCACCCAGTTTCATTAAAATATTGCTATATGTAAGGCATTTATGACCACTTTGTACGGGGGCTAGGTGAAATAATGAGCCTATCTTCAAAATTGCAATTGTATCTTATTCACAAGGTCTACATTGTCAGACAGCCAGAACGGACGGACCTCTTTAAATAGACTCAGAAAGTGATCCTGAGTCGAACGGTATACTTTAAGGTGGGGATCCGATGATTTTTTCTGTGAGTTACAAACATCAGCACAAACGTATAATACCTTAAAAATTCTGATTTTTAAATTGCCATCTGTACTGTATACAGAAATTTATGTGGGCGAGCAGGAAGTCAGACGTACGGATCGATTCAGAAAGTGATTCTGAGTCGAACGGTATAATTTAAGGTTATTTCTGTGCGTTGCAAACATCAGCACGGACGCATAAGTAATACCTCCCCAATTTATTTATTTGATTATTTATTTACTTATTTATTTATTTATTTATTTATTTATTTATTTATTTATTTATTTATTTATTTATTTATTTATTTATTTATTTATTTATTTATTTATTTATTTATTTATTTATTTATTTATTTATTTATTTATTTATTTATTTATTTATTTATTTATTTATTTATTTATTTATTTATTTACTTATTTATTTATTTATAGGATAGGGCTCGAAATTTGGCCCAAATATTTATCTCATATAAAGTTTGTTTCGTATTGAAAATGATTAAATGCGGTTAATGAACAAAAAAGTTATGGGCCAAATATTAAAAACACAGGGTGTCCTTCGTCACTTTAGTTCATACTTCTCTGCAGATATCTCTTAAACAAAAGCATGCATGTACGATAACAAAATTTTGAACATGTCATTCACCAAACCGAGCTTTGACTGTATAGATATAAATCGGACCACAAATGGTATTTTCTAAGGTTTTTTATATATATTTATTTATATATATTTTATGCATATTTTTAACTGTAAGTATCATAACATTTTGACCTTTTAATAACAAAAAAAGTTTTCATAGTTCTGCAGACTTTTGTTGAATTAAAATTTAATACATTTTTTTTTTAATGAACAAAATAATTTGCATAAAAACTCACACTATTATTTAAATAAAAATCACATGTTGTACTTCAGCTTACAAATTTTTTAATATAAATAATTATAGTTCAATATTAATTAAATTTATTAATTCATAATAAACTTCTAATTCAAAAACAAAAAATAGCATTTAAAGTTTTATTTTTCTTATTGGCAATTTTAATTAAATACCGAGATTAAACTATTAAGCTTCAATTAAAATAAAAAACTCAATTTAATTTATAAAATTTTATTTGATAAAATATTTATGAAATTTAAGAAATTAAATAAATAAAAAGTTATTTAAATCAATTAATAGATATATAAATTAAATAAAATTTATAAACAATTAAAGCAATTCAATAAAGAAAACTTGTATAAACAACATTTCGAAGATCATGATCACGTTGTTCATGAAAAAAAAAAAAAAATCGAAAAAATAAAATTTAAAAATAAAAAGCAAAATAATAAATAAAATATAAACAAAAAAATCACTAAAATAAAATTAAAAAAAAAACAAGTTAGAATGCTATATTCGGCCATGCCGAATCTTATATACCCTCCACCACTGAGCTAGTGTTTTCATCAGTTTTTATGTAGGAAAAGCTCTTCGGAAAGTGATGTTTTTCTAATTTACTTATTAATTTTTGGCGTCCATTATAGTGTAGTAGTATAAACTTGTTCTAATAAAGATTTTGTATTGTATATAAGATATTTTAACAAACTATTATGCAAATGATGTGTAAAAAGTAAAAAAAGGAGGAAAATCTTGATAACTTATTTTTCTTACAAAAAGTCGATTATTTTGGTAAAACAAATAGAATATTTCATTTTAAATAAAAATATATTTTTCATTTAGTAAAAAAATTGCATTTTGTAAGAAAGTTAAATAGTAGTGGCAGAGCGAAACGAACGAAAATTTGTTTTTACTATATACTATCTTCACAAAAAAATGCCTTTTTTAGTGAAAACTAATTTATTCTATAAGAAATCTAAGGGCTAGGAGAAATGAAATTATGTGATTTCTTGCATATTTCGCAAAAATTGGAGTTCTTATCAAAAAACCCGATTTTTACAGATTTTTTTGTAGTTTGATTTGTATAAATTATTTTGTTTGTTTTTTTTTAATACCTTGTATGTGTTTGTAAAGAATCTGTATTTTTAGTTTTGTTACAATTACAATTATTACCATTTAAATGTAGAAAATGTGTATTTAACCTATTTCCGACCACTACCCGATTCCGTTAAGATAACTACGAAATTTAGCATGAAGTTTTTTTTTTGCGACTGTTTTAACAAATTAAAAAGATTTGGACACCTACATATTTTTGATTCCGAAATATAATGCTTCGAGAATTTCAGAAATCGTACCATTTTTAGCTTAAATTTAAAGCTATTTACCTTTGGAATACACCCATAATATAAAAACATATTTTCGAAAAGCAGATCTGAAAATATCGCCTTTTCACTACACCAACCATTTATTTGATACACCTGGCATTAACACTCAATTCTGGACAGAGTATTTATATAAAAATTGATTTTTTCTCTTATCTTTTAGACAACATATTATCTTATAATAGCTGTGAAAAAATTCATCATCGGCTGCATAATTAAATAATTAGGCGATGTTAAAGCTACTGATGCGAAAACGCAGCAGCAGTCGTAAATGGGTTAAGCACACTTGAATAATAAAAACATGACTTTCTTTATTTTTATGCAACTTTCCACCAATTTTTTTATATTTCTGTGCAAAGTCGATTTAAAGAACGAAAAACTGAAATTTTATTTTGCGTTAAAATTTAAGCTCGATTGGTAAAAACAGATTTATACACCAAATAGGCCATAATTATTCAGAAACATTTTAATATTACCGAATTTAAAACTTATTGTTTTAATCAATATAATAAAATTGATCAATTATTTCTGTAAATCTTCGCTTACCTCAAATTTATATTTAACGATTCGATTAGAGAGCCGTTTCTCTGATGATGTTGGAAAAACTAAATAAGTAAACTAAAGCAAATATAAACTAACTATAAGAGTTTCCCTCTTCGTAATTTGCATTTATATAAATCACCCTAACTGGTCATGAATTAAGAATTTACTGTTGAATTATATTATTTCTGCCCAACGGCGCTCTCAAAATTTTTGAAAAATTATATTTGAAAACTTTTATAAATACTAATCTTTAAGAAAATGATAAAAATTAGCAATGCTTTTTAAAGATAGTTATTTAAATAAATTAAAAAGAGATAAACAAAATTCTAACATAACTAAGTATATTACAATGAAAATTAAAAAAATATCACCACATTTACAAGTTATTAATTATAAACGCACAAAAAACTATAATGAATAAGAAATTATAAAGTAACATAATTATGTATCAGTACTTTTTCTTCAATGTGCTAAATAAAAATCAAAACATTTTCAAAACAATTTCATATTTATGCAATTTATTCCATCAACATTATTTATATCTTTATGTTAGCAGACAAACTTTTAATAAAACCATTACGTATCCTTCTCTACCGATGTGTACAGCTTGAAACACACCGAACTACTAACTAGTTTAATAAACTTATCAACATATGTTGCTAAAAAGTAGCGAACGTACCATATCGTGGTGTGTTCGATGGTGACCACGATCAAACATCAAACTCAACATAGTTGTATGCCTTTGTGTTTATCAACATTCATATTGAGGCGAACATACACATATGCACTCCATATACAAATTATAACATGATGTTTAAGAAACACTTATGACGTTGGAATCATAGAAACTGTTCATATTTTTGCCTATAACTTTTCTCCGACTGAACCGATTTAGCCAATTTTTGGCAGTTATCTAAGGTGAATATAGGTAGACATTTTGGCTAAGTTTTATTTAAATCCGTTAATTGCTTGTTGAAATATTATCAGTTCAAGTGTGGTTTGGGGATTCTTTCAGATTTGGATATATAACTTTTTTTCTACTGAACCGATTTGGCTGGTTTGCAATCCCAAACAGCGTCTGGGAACAACAAATAACCTGAGTAATTTTCATTGGAATAGCTCAATCAGTTTAGACGTGAGAATGTTTTCAACAGACGGACAGACGGACAGACGGACAGACGGACATTGCTTAATCGACTCAGAATTTCATATGGTCCAAGAATATATATACTTTATGGGGTCTTAAACGATTCTTTCTAGGTGTTACACACGGAACGACAAACTTAGTATACCCTCTTTCACCACTAGTGGTGGTGGAGGGTATAAAAAAACACACGTTACGTCACTTTAATTGAAATGATGTGGCACCATCATATCAACATTAAATACTTTACGTATCAAAAACATTTACAACTTGGTCTAATGACTAAATAGCAACCAAATTGGTTATATTCATTGTTGTTGTTTTTTCTGCCATTACAACAAGTTAATACAAAAAATTCACTTTTTATTTTATTTATTGAAAATTTTTTCTATAAAAACACAAGGAAACATCACAAATGAAAATGTATTTCTTATTCATTTAGTTTGTTATTGTTGCAATATTTGCCAATTGAATGTCAGCAGCAACAACAACAAAAATATAAACATTAAATTTAAAATTTTGATTAACACAAAAAAGTAGAAGAAGAAAAAGTTCACAAAAATAAAAAATAAAAAATTATACAATTCACACAATTTTATTTATGTCATTTGGCAAAAGTGGCTGACCAAAGCAAATTGAATTTGATGATGATGATTTGTTTAAATATTTAGCAAAAAGAAAAAGAAACAAAAATTTGTTTATTACGTTATTCCATTTGGGTGATTTTTTTACGTTTCTGATAGGCCTACTACGTATTGGGGCCACCATAAAATACGAAAAAAAAACAAAAAAATACTTTTTTTTATACTCGCTCGCGTTCACGGTTTCAATGCTTGTTTATAACTGAGTGTATTATGGTATGAAAATAAAATAAATTAAAATCAAAATCAAATTGTATAAACTTTTAATTGTTGTTTTTATATGAGAGTTTTGTTTTGATTTGGCCATATCTAGAAATGACAGAGAGAGAGAGAGAAGGTAATAACAATTATTTACTCATTTATATACTACTTTTTTCTATGAGTGTAAAAGTTTCGGTAATTCTCTTGGATCGTAGAAAATAAGAATAATGTTGCCAGATTTAAGAGAATTTTATTATTGATTAAATACAATTAAAATTGGAAAGTATTCTAACAAAAGTTTTGAAAAGCAAAATAAGTTTGTGACATTAGACTCTTCAAATAAACATACTAAAGTATTCAGAAGTGTTTACTACGAATTAACTGGTTATGAGAGCATGAAGAGATATGAAGGTAATAGATAGCAGGACTAAAAGTTTATAAAAATCAGTATTTTATTTTTGTTTTAAATTTTGAAAATTTTAGCTAATTCTGACAAGTTTAAAATTTTTAATTGATGTTCGAATTTTTCGAACATAGTAAGATGTTATAAAAATCAATTATTTATCGAATTGAAATTTTTTTTTGTGACAAATTTTCAAAATTTTAACTAATTTGGAAAGTTTGAAATTTCGAAATTTTCGAACAAGGCCATAAATTATGAAAACTAATAATTTATTTCATTTAGAATTTTTTTGGGATAACTCTTTGAAATTTAAAAATATGTTCGATAATTCAAAATTAATTTTGAATTTTTCGAATGTAGCTAGAAATTACAAGGATCAATAATTTATTTAATTCATATTAGTTTTTTAATCAATTTTCGAAATTTTAACACATTTTTACATATTGGATATTTCGAATTTTTAAAAAATTGCTATGAATTATAAAATTTATTACTTAATTGTTTTTATATGCGATAAATCTTTGAAATACATATACATATGAACATTTAGCTATTGCTCGAATTTTTCGAATATACCTAAAATTAAGAAAAATCTATAATTTAATTAAGAGTATTTTTGTTTTGATTTTTAAAAAGTTACAATAATCAAAAATTTTTTAAACATAAGTTACTTTTGTGATAAAATTTCCAAATTTAAACTTATTTTGACAAGTTCGAAATTTCAAATTGATGTTTGAATTTTTCGAACATGCCTAAAAATTATGAAAATCAATTATTTATTTCATTTAAATTATTTATGAGACAAATTTTCAATATTTTTTCTAATTTTGACAAGTACAAAATTTCGAATTAAAGTTCGACTTTTTCGAACATGGCTAGAAATTTCTATAATCAATAATTTATTAAATTTTGGTTACTTTTGTGTTGAAATTTTTAAATTTAAACCCATTTTGACAAGTTTGAAATTTTAAATTAAGGTTCGAATTATTCGAACATAGCTACAAATTACAAAAATCATCAATACTAAGGTTTCATTTGAGATAAATTTTCTAAATTTTTATTAATTTTGATAAATCCGAAATTTCGAATATAAGTTCGAATTTTTCGAACATGGCTAAAAATTATGGAAATCAATGATTTAATTCATTTAGACTATTTGAAATTTAAGTACATTTATTTAAGAGTATTTTTGTGATAAAATTTTATCTCTTTTTAACAAGTTCGAAATTATTTTCAAATTTTTCGAACATACCAAGAAATTAAAAAAATCCACAATTTATTAATTTTAAGTTATTTTGCTATACAATATACAAATTTAAACTTATTTTGACAAGTTTGAAACTTCAAATTAAAGTTCGAATTTTTCGAACATAGCTACAAATTACAAAAATTAATAATTTATTAAATTAAGATTTCTTTTGTTATAAATTTTCGAAATTTAACTAAGATTGGCAAGTTTGAAATTTCGAATTTAAGTTCAAATTTTTCGAACATGACTAAAAATTACAAAAAATATTTCAAGTAGATTATTTTTGTGATTGATACCTCTTTGAAACACATTTTGATATGTAAAAAGTATAAAAATAAAACATTAAGAGAATTTTGGTGACAAAATTTTAACTCTTTTCAACAAGTTCGAAATTAAGTTCAAATTTTTCGAACATTCATACCTATAAATTACAAAAATCAAGAATTTATTAAATTTAGTTTACTATTGAGACAAATGTTAAATATTATAAATAATTTCGACCAGTTTAAAATTTCTAATTTAATTTCGAATTTTTCGAACATAACTAGAAATTTCAAAATATAACAATATTAAATTAAACAATTTCTTTTGTGATAAATTGTCCTAATTTTAACTCATTTGGACAAATCAAAATTTTCGAATATAATTTCGAATTTTTCGAACATGGCTAAAAACTATGAAAATCAATCATTTATTTAATTTAGATTATTATAACTCTTTGAAATTTAAGCAGATTTTAATATGTTCGAAAATTTAAAATTAAGTTTTAATTTTTAGCAAGTTCGAAATTAAATTCAAACTTTTCGAACATATCTAAAAATTACAAAAATCAATCATTAAATAAATACAAAATTTTGATATATTAAAACTTTTACTTAAATCAACAATTTATTAATTTAAGTTACTGTTGTGAAAAAAATTTCCAAATTCAAATTTGTTTTGACAAGTTCGAAATTTAAAAATTGAATTTCGAATTTTTCGAACATGGCTAGAAATTACAAAATTCAACAATACTAAATTTAGATTTCTTTAGTGGTAAATTTTTGAAATTTTAACTAATTCTGACAAGTTTGAAATTTCGAACTTAAATTCGAATTTTTCGGACATTCCTGAAAATTATTAAAATCAAATATTTACTTCATCTAGATTATTTTTCGAAATAGAACCTTTTTTCTTTCCGAACCATGTTTCCAATCAATGGTCGAATTTTCCTGATACTATTTAACAACCTTGGAAACAGTTTGAGAACAGACCTTTAATTCTTTGGCCAATATTTGTAGGATCAATTTGGATTTTTTAAACATTTTTTTAATAATTTATAACAAGTACATCTTTTTCGTCACACATTTGATCAAACTCGCGAAAAATCAACATAGTTGTCATTAAAAATAATAACTGACATATTTTTCAATGATAACTACATCAAAAAAAAATTTTAAATATTGCTTCCGAAAAAAGTTATGAGGCAAAACGTGTATTAAGATTTTTTCCCGAAAGTGGGCCTTACATTAGAGCTATGGTAAATTATGGGCCGATCTATAAGAAAATTGCCACCTATAGTTTGATTACATGAACGGACAGACGGACGGACATCGTTAAATCGACACAGAAAATGATTTTTTCGATCGCACTCCTTATGTATGTCACTTTTGGGTATTTCCCGAAAGTGGGCCTTACATTAGAGCTATGGTAAATTAAGGGCCGATCTATAAGAAAATTTGCCACCTATAGTTTGATTATATGAACGGACAGACGGACGATAATAAGGTGGGTCTTAGACCAATATTTTTGGGTGTCACAAACATCAGCACAAACGCATAATACCCTCCCCACCTATGGTGGTGTAGGATATAAATACAAATTTTCCAAAATAATGGCTGAAAATTAAGATACACTCACACTCATTAACACTTTTTAACGCCCACAAGAACTTAAATCAAATTGTGTCCTTCTGTATATTTTTATTTTCAGATGCGAAAACTTTGTTTTATTTTTAAATAAAATAATATTTATGTTAGCCATAAAAAACTGACCTATTTCTTTTACTTCACAAGCCTCCTCCTTTACAACTAGAAAATTCTAAAATAAAAAACATCTTATTGCAATTTCACAATATGTTTTTCATTTAAGCAGAAACAAATTTTCCAACAAAATAGAATTTTTATAGTAACTACAACAAACTATTTATTTTTTCTTCTCTTATCTTAATTAAGAAGTGTAAACTTTACCTATAGACTCATGGTACATTCACCTTAATACTTTAGCCACAAAACCAAAACAAAATACAAACGCTCGACCGAACGGCTGACTGACTAACATACAGACAAACCAACTGACCATATATAAACTCATACACTTTAGCTCACACATACGTTTATACAAAAAGTGATCATCGTCATCCCGTATTATAAAATTTCATTGACCTGACATTTTATTTGAATTTGTTCTTGTTTTAGTTGTTGTTTTTCATGTTACATGTAGGGAAAAAATGTAAATAATTTTTAAAAATGAATAAATAAACCGCTTATTTTTAATTAATTTATTTTATTTGAATATGATAATTGTATTATTATTATTATGATTATTTTATTTGTTTATTATAGAATTTTGGGGATTATTTTTTTATTTAATTATAGTTTTAATGTTTGCATTTAATTGTTAAATAAAATAAATAATTTTATTTTCATTTATTAATACATACAGTGGCTATGAAGTGGTCTTTTTTTTTAAACAAATTATTCAAAATTTTGGTAATTTTCCAAAAAAAAAAAAAATCTGTATATCTTGTCATTTTTTTTATTTATAATATTTTATTTCTGATTTTTTATTATTTTTTCCTTGTAGTTGCTGTGATAAAAGACACCTTTAGTGGCTACCTTTTTTTCGAAAAATATAAAATAAAGTCAAGGTGAGTTTATATTGAAAATAAAATATATTTAATTTTTTTTTTTAAGACCTCGCGTCATGTTTATTCAAGTGTATTAAAAATTTTAATATGTATGTTTTTTTATTTTTTATTTAAAGCTTTTAATATTAAATTAAATATAAAGTCAGTTAAATATAAAAGAAAATCTGCAAAAAATAAATAAAATTTGTTTAATGTTTTTCTTTTTTTTTTTCAAAGGGGTAAAATTTTTAAAATGTGGAAATGCTACTTTATTATTTGAAAGAAAAGTAATTTAAGACTTTAAAAATTAGCTCATGAATTGTTTTAAATAGTAGTATAAAAAATTTTATAAAAGTAGCACCTACAGTGGTAGTGAAAATATTTGGAACCGAAAACTAATTTTAACCCTGGAAGGTCTTCGATATTTTTACCCTTCTGAAAGCTTCGTTAGTCGAAACGACTAACACTAACTTTTATTCAAAATATTTCAAAACGTATCTTTAAAATGAAAAATAAAACAATTGATTTTTGATTGAAAAATTAATTTAAATAATATAAAAGCTAAAATTCCTAAATACTTTCCGTTGTTATCAAAATAATAGGGTATTCACTCGAATATTGTTTGCTCGATTAATCAACAAATTAAAATCAAATATTGGTTCGATTAAATTAAAATCAAGAATTTCGAGTAAAAATTTATTCGAGCAAATTATGCAGATTAATCGAATAATTCGTGTAAAAAAATATTTTAAATAGTTCCTTTCATAACTATTTTTTATTTTTTTTTTTTTAATTTAGCTTGAAAACAATGTTTCAAAATTTTCATAGTATGTTTAGAATCTAAAAGTAGCACCACAATTCGGAAGTTTATTAAAAAAAACTGTATTTTGTAAAAAAACCGAGTATAAGCCTAAATTACAGCACGTAGTTAAAGGTCGTTTTTCGATCACAAAAATTAAACAAAAATACAAACGTCCCTTTAAAAAATTTTAGTGTAAAATTCAAATAATATTTTATAATTTTAATACTTAATTTGAGAAGGATAAAG
The DNA here is from genome assembly GCA_951394005.1 of Protophormia terraenovae. Classification (NCBI taxonomy): domain Eukaryota; kingdom Metazoa; phylum Arthropoda; class Insecta; order Diptera; family Calliphoridae; genus Protophormia; species Protophormia terraenovae. The sequence continues at coordinate 113,628,435 of OX596075.1, read as the reverse complement.
AAAATGGATTCTCCTTTTTATATTAAATATTTTATAAGAAATAAATTGGAGGATTTTAAACTTGATTTAGAAAAACATATCAACAAATTCTCAGTCTGGTGTGCAGGATATGATGCAGGTGATGGCTTGGATGAAATCAAAAATAGGAAGAAAGAAGAAATAAAATATTGAACATTTTGGGCAAAAATTATGGTTAATTTCAAAATAGAGCCAATTTGGGAGAATTTTATATTTTAAATTTACAATAAATTTGTCTATTAAATGGAGAAAAGTTGTTAGTTCTAACTAACTGTATATATGACTAATTTACTATACAAGTTTATAGAATTTATATTGAATTTTTTATACTTTTACACGGGTATTATTAGGAAATTAAGAGTTGCGAAACATTTTTGCACAAAATAGAACTAAAACATAATCACGAGATCACTATCATATAAATAAGAGTAAATTATCTTAAAAACTATATACATTTGTATAATATTAAATGACTGTCTAATACTTAATTTATTTGGCTATGTCTGGCGATCAGTCATCGCATTTTAAATATAACTGAAAACCTTTGTGTAGCACATAGATTAGTATGTGTCCAAATTGAAAAGTGGAGTTATGAGACAAAATCGCTAATTATTTCAAAGTGGTTAAAAACTCAACATTAAATTGTTACCGAAAGTATAGATAATCACCTTTAATTGGGTATTAGTGTAAAAACTAGTCATTTTATAGCGTTTCAAAAATGATAAAAAGCCTTTCGAATCATACTTTAATATAAAATTTTGTTCGAATTAATACACCAAAATGGTTAGACCTGTTTATTTTACTATCAAGGAATAATAATCAAATAATCAAAAAAGACAAATATTCATAAATATTTACGCAAATTTTAATTATATATTATTTTCGAAAGACTATTTCTTGTTTTAAGCTATATTTTTGTTTTATTTTTTAAAAATCATTGAAAAAACATGTAAAATTTTAAGGTATAATTTACTCGAATAACTCGAGTAACTTAAAAGTTTTACTCGATTATTCGAGTAACTTAAAAACTGCATTTTCGAGTTATTTGATTATTCGAACAATGAAAAAGTCGAGTAAAATGAATACTCTACAAAATATTAAGCAAAAACTTAAAAGACCTCAATTTTTGTACTTTTTCGGAGATGGTCTTACATAAGTACCTTTTGTGTTAGTTGTGTAAAAAATTTGGAACAGGCAACATATGTTTTTTTAAATGTATGTTTCCTATAATTATTCCAAGCAAAAAGGAATTAAAAAAGAAATGTTTTTGAATACTCTGGGCATATTTCAAATTTGTGATACTTTTTTTCATTTCTGTACAGTATGCCTTAGTAGTTCAGTTTTTTTTTTTTAGCCGCAGAGACTGCAAAATTGATTTTTCTTTTTCTAAGATTTATGATATTGTTATATATGGTGATAGGAGATTTTTGACATTTATACGATACATTGGGAGTAGAAAAAAGTCGATAAGACATTTGTCGCTTAGCTAGCTCCTTATACAGGTTTTAAGAAAATTTTATGAAAAAAATGATCCTTTAATTGTTTTTAACATATTTTTTGAATAAACTATTAATATAATTAATGTTTATTTTGATGCAGAATATATAGAGTAGCACCGATAAGTCTTGATTTAGTATGATATTTCACTGCATATTTGGTCTAAAATACCAATAGCGTCCTTAGGTTTTATTATAGAACTCATAAGATGAAGTCGATCTGTAATCGTTAGTACTTTATAATATGGCTTTATACAGTCTTCCGCATACCTTTTCTATTTGATATAGGATATAGAGCTTCCTCATTGTCATTGCGTTATGTGACAAAAAAAATATACTTATATGTTACAAAAATTATTTCTGGAATTCATATTGTATTTATTTCTCCCCAAAAAAATATATTTCACACTATAGGAACAAATATTAAATACACCGCATTACTATATTTACTAAATCATTTTATTGCTAAAAGTTCAAAAAGTCACACTAAGTGCTTCGTTAGTCGTTTTGACTAACAAGGTTGCTCAAAATACTAACTTCCAGATCGCTCACAGCAACATATAGCTGTGTGCAAAAAAATAGTAGCGCTACAACATACTTTGTATTTTCTGTTGCTGCTCAATGCCTAGACAAGGAATTCAAAAACAATTTGTTTATATGAAAGTCTTATACAGGGACAATAATTATAAGAAACATTATTTTTATTTTTCTATGCATCTTCACAAGTTACCGTTATTTTACTTAAGACGCTTGGTTTTTGCCTATGCAAAATAATAGTAGCAAAATGATAAACATTGGCGAATAGTATTATTGTTGTATTATTTTGGATCCTTTTAGTTTTTAAGTAAATTATATAGCCGTATACTGCACATACAGTGAAATTTTGCTTTTAAAATATTTAAAAATTGGTTGCGGCGAACACTTAATCCCAGTACCCGTATTTTATTGGTAAAAATACTTTCTGAAGGTAAAACATACAAATTTCTCCAAAAATTTTGTGGAATGTTATCCCGCAGTTATTGAAAATTTAAAAAAAAATATAATCCAATCCAATAAACACGAACTCGAATGTAAAAAAATCGTCTAAGTGACTTTACGCGTAAAAAACTAATGGTTAACCCAAACACATTTGTGACGTTCACTAAGACAAAAGAGAACTTAGAGCTGAAAGTTGATCTGTAAGCAAGATTCCAAAGGAAAGTCCCACTACAGACAGGTGCTCAATCGCCCTTATTTCACAATACATTACTCCGACTGGCCCAATACGAAATAGCGCACATTCTCTGCACAAATGAGTCCAAAGTTGTTCTTTTTGGTACATATACGACGCATGGGACAAGAATATATGTGACGCGACCAAATAACAAATAATATGATACAAAATATATTCAAGCCCTTCAAGCACTATGTTGAGAAAATAAACATAAAGAAAAACAGGTTCTGAAAGCATTCCCTAACGCTTCTATGGCATGAATTCTGAATGTGATAATTTCGAACAAAAATCAATGATTAAAGAACTAGTTCTAGAACCGTTCCATATAATGGGTACTGAGTAGATAACGCTTCTACAAAACTAGTTCTGGAGGTGACAAAGTAGAACGAGTACAAGCTATTTTCATGCGTTCTGGAACTAGTTGTAGAACTAATAATTCAATAATTATAAATAAAAAATGCATATGTGCGAAAACGTATTGATTTATAAAAGCTACAAATCATGCTCCACAAAATAATAAAAACCATTTCTAACAGGCTAGGTCCATATTAAAAGAAGAAGTTTCAACGTTTTATTCTCAATAAAAACGATTATATAAAATTTTGTTTGCAAAATGTTAAATTAAAGAGTTATAGCGCAATAAAGATATTAGATACTTTTAAGAACCTTTTCAGGACAAAGATTAAAGTCGACTGGCCGGTATACAGCCGATTAGCTTTGTTTTTAACACTTTAATTTCGACAAAATAAATATTTTTTTTTTACTATAAATTAACGAAATGGTTTCTTTCTATTTGTAAAAAAATGGTTTCGAATATAAATGGGAAACAAAAAATACAAGGAAAATTTAAATATTATTTCAGTTCCAAATGTTTTTATCACTACTGTATTAACATTTTCAAATCCCTAGATAATTTAACAAATAAATTAAAAACAAGAAAATTACTAGTGAACTGTAATTTACAAACTTAAACCTTACATTTGGTTATAAATACATAAGTATTATTTAATCTGTTTAATTCCCAACATGAATCAATTAATTAATTTCTTATCGTATGTTGCCAATACCCTCGAACAAACTCTCAACTACATAAACAGACAACTCAATTAAATTTCAATGTCAATGAAACAACATAAAAATAAACAATTTTAGTTTTTTTTCACAATTTATTTCACTTGACTTTGTTACAAAATTTTATGTTTAAAAATATTAAATTAAAAAACTACAATTATTGTTGCTATAAAACATTAAACATACAATACAACAACTCTAGACAGTTTGAAAGAAAGAAAAATACTTAAATCAACAACGTGACTTCAAAAAACAAGTTGTCTAAAACATAAAATAACCCCACACACAAATACAAAAAAAAAAAAAAATCATACAAATACATACACAGAAAGACAGACCTGCTGATAGATAACACAACTACATTAAACAAACGACCACAATTTGACCCAATTTTTATTAAAAGCACGTTTGAAAGACATACAAAATTCAAGCTTTTTTTATGATTACTAACAATAAAAAAGAATCTACAAACTACGAGTACTAAACGACAACAGCAGACGACAGTAAGCCCGCAGCTGCAGTAGCAGTTCATACAGAAATATAATAACTAAAGCTAATCTTTATAAATAGAAGTAGCAGAGTAGAATTGCATTCGCAACTGCTGTTTGATTGTTAGCAACTGAGCTAGTTTCTAGCGGTTAATTAACAATGTTTAAGGCTGAGAGTGTTAAGTTTATAAATATTAAAATATTAACTGAATATAAATGTTTAGTTCAACAATTTTAATCGGTTTAAATTTGTGTCTGTTTAACAGAAACTGGCGCTTAAATTAACACACACACAAATTATTATTATTGACACACACTTATGCAAATTTTATTTAAAAAAATTAAATTAAATTAAATTGAAATTTTAATTTTAAATTACAATATGTACTTTACTTGTGTTACTACTGTGATACAACTCCTACATGTTTTACAAATATATGAGGGTTAAGTGATTTTAACAGTAGTTTTAAAATGAGTTTAAATTAAACAGGGTTTTATAATATTAATGATTTAAAACAGGTTTATGAATAACTGCTAAACTACGGGTAAAGTTTAAGGAATTAGTAGAGGTTAATAAAATAAACCTTTTATTTCCTGAACTGGAATTTATATTATTTTATATCGATAGCGTATAAATCACCTGCCAATGTCAGGAAATATAGTATAATAATAAAAATATGCACAAATAAATCCCAAAAACTTAAAAAAAAATATAAACAACATTATGAGGTTTTTCTAATCGCAGTTAAACATTTGAAACTGTTAATATTTTATGGGATTTTAATGCTTCAAGTATTAAATTAGTAAACTTTTTAAAACCAAAAAAAAAAGCGTCGAAAATACGCTCCCTGATCAAAATAATAAATTAGTTTCCAGTGGGATTTGGAGAGCAAATTTACAATTTCTTAAAGTCGAAACCGATTTTATAAAATATTACATACACCAAAAATAAATCCGCGTATCTCCTCCCCCTGATAGAGATTTCAAAATCTGTCTCCGCTAGATATGTAGGACGAATAGTTTTATTATTAAGCAAAATATTTATGTCTATTACTTTTTTATTTAGGAAAATTTGTATGTTCTACGTCGTCTTGGAGCTATAACACGCTTAGAAAATTTAATATAAAATCCGTGTATCTTCGCTCCCTGATATAAATTTCAAAATCTATCTCCGTTAGGATTTGTAGACCGAATAATTTTATAAGTAAGCCGAATTTAAAATTTCTCTCTGTCTGGGAGCTTCAGAAAGCTCTGGACAGAGAAAAAATGTTTCCGCTCCTTGCTGAAAATTTCAAAATTAGAATCCATCAGGATTTGTAGGACGAATAGTTTTATAAGTAAACCGAATTTTACTGACTGTTTCTCTAAATGCGAACGAAAGTTTCCTTCGGGTAAATGTATAAAAAGTAACAAATAATTTTAAAATTTATTTCTTGGTTTCAATACATTTAGTCGAATGAAACCTTCGTTTGCATTTAGAGAAACAGGCAGTTAATTTTTCACGTCGTCTAAGAGCTTCAGAAGCTCTGAAAAGCAAAAAAAAAAAATAAAATTATTGAAAATTACATGAATACAATTCCACGTATCTTCGGCTCCGTTAGGATTTGTAGGACAAAAATTGGTATAAGTGAGCCTCTGAAGCTCTGGAAATTTTATATATATATAGGAGAAGATATTTCCTGCCATTAGCAGGCTTATAAGATATTTTTTTTTTAAATGGCTAATGTCGCTTAATATAAAGTTTGTTGAGAAAGTGCCGTCAATCTATGATCACAAATTTTTTATTCCAAAAATCTTATTCTTATTAGAAAACTTAAACTGTTCATAAGTCCCTTAATATTGAGTTTTTTGAAAAAGAGCATTAATCTGTTAACTAATCTAATAATTTTTAATCTTCATTTAGGCTCAAGTTCATTATTGTAATATTTTTTGTAAAATACAGAAAAAGATTTAATAGACACTAGCAGGATGGAATGCATTTTCTGATCTGCTACGATCGTCATCAGCATCCATTGTACCTTTAGTGCTAATTGTAAAGATCATTCTTTTAAATCACACTTTTGAAGAATTAGAATACGTAACTTCATCACTTTACATATTCTAAAGTCTTAAGTATTAAGTTGAAATGAGCTTTACAAAAGCTTTTTATTATGTTTATTGTATTCTACATTATTACAATGTTGTTGATCGTGGCGGATCAGAAAACGCATTCCATCCTGGTAGTGTCTAATAAATATTTTTCTGTATTTTACAAAAACTATGAAGATTCAAAAATTATTATACCCTCCACCACCACTAGTGGTGAAAGAGGGTATACTAAGTTTGTCGTTCCGTGTGTAACACCTAGAAAGAATCGTTTAAGACCCCATAAAGTATATATATTCTTGGACCATATGAAATTCTGAGTCGATTAAGCAATGTCCGTCTGTCCGTCTGTCCGTCTGTCCGTCTGTTGAAAACATTCTCACGTCTAAACTGATTGAGCTATTCCAATGAAAATTACTCAGGTTATTTGTTGTTCCCAGACGCTGTTTGGGATTGCAAACCAGCCAAATCGGTTCAGTAGAAAAAAAGTTATATATCCAAATCTGAAAGAATCCCCAAACCACACTTGAACTGATAATATTTCAACAAGCAATTAACGGATTTAAATAAAACTTAGCCAAAATGTCTACCTATATTCACCTTAGATAACTGCCAAAAATTGGCTAAATCGGTTCAGTCGGAGAAAAGTTATAGGCAAAAATATGAACAGTTTCTATGATTCCAACGTCATAAGTGTTTCTTAAACATCATGTTATAATTTGTATATGGAGTGCATATGTGTATGTTCGCCTCAATATGAATGTTGATAAACACAAAGGCATACAACTATGTTGAGTTTGATGTTTGATCGTGGTCACCATCGAACACACCACGATATGGTACGTTCGCTACTTTTTAGCAACATATGTTGATAAGTTTATTAAACTAGTTAGTAGTTCGGTGTGTTTCAAGCTGTACACATCGGTAGAGAAGGATACGTAATGGTTTTATTAAAAGTTTGTCTGCTAACATAAAGATATAAATAATGTTGATGGAATAAATTGCATAAATATGAAATTGTTTTGAAAATGTTTTGATTTTTATTTAGCACATTGAAGAAAAAGTACTGATACATAATTATGTTACTTTATAATTTCTTATTCATTATAGTTTTTTGTGCGTTTATAATTAATAACTTGTAAATGTGGTGATATTTTTTTAATTTTCATTGTAATATACTTAGTTATGTTAGAATTTTGTTTATCTCTTTTTAATTTATTTAAATAACTATCTTTAAAAAGCATTGCTAATTTTTATCATTTTCTTAAAGATTAGTATTTATAAAAGTTTTCAAATATAATTTTTCAAAAATTTTGAGAGCGCCGTTGGGCAGAAATAATATAATTCAACAGTAAATTCTTAATTCATGACCAGTTAGGGTGATTTATATAAATGCAAATTACGAAGAGGGAAACTCTTATAGTTAGTTTATATTTGCTTTAGTTTACTTATTTAGTTTTTCCAACATCATCAGAGAAACGGCTCTCTAATCGAATCGTTAAATATAAATTTGAGGTAAGCGAAGATTTACAGAAATAATTGATCAATTTTATTATATTGATTAAAACAATAAGTTTTAAATTCGGTAATATTAAAATGTTTCTGAATAATTATGGCCTATTTGGTGTATAAATCTGTTTTTACCAATCGAGCTTAAATTTTAACGCAAAATAAAATTTCAGTTTTTCGTTCTTTAAATTGACTTTGCACAGAAATATAAAAAAATTGGTGGAAAGTTGCATAAAAATAAAGAAAGTCATGTTTTTATTATTCAAGTGTGCTTAACCCATTTACGACTGCTGCTGCGTTTTCGCATCAGTAGCTTTAACATCGCCTAATTATTTAATTATGCAGCCGATGATGAATTTTTTCACAGCTATTATAAGATAATATGTTGTCTAAAAGATAAGAGAAAAAATCAATTTTTATATAAATACTCTGTCCAGAATTGAGTGTTAATGCCAGGTGTATCAAATAAATGGTTGGTGTAGTGAAAAGGCGATATTTTCAGATCTGCTTTTCGAAAATATGTTTTTATATTATGGGTGTATTCCAAAGGTAAATAGCTTTAAATTTAAGCTAAAAATGGTACGATTTCTGAAATTCTCGAAGCATTATATTTCGGAATCAAAAATATGTAGGTGTCCAAATCTTTTTAATTTGTTAAAACAGTCGCAAAAAAAAAACTTCATGCTAAATTTCGTAGTTATCTTAACGGAATCGGGTAGTGGTCGGAAATAGGTTAAATACACATTTTCTACATTTAAATGGTAATAATTGTAATTGTAACAAAACTAAAAATACAGATTCTTTACAAACACATACAAGGTATTAAAAAAAAACAAACAAAATAATTTATACAAATCAAACTACAAAAAAATCTGTAAAAATCGGGTTTTTTGATAAGAACTCCAATTTTTGCGAAATATGCAAGAAATCACATAATTTCATTTCTCCTAGCCCTTAGATTTCTTATAGAATAAATTAGTTTTCACTAAAAAAGGCATTTTTTTGTGAAGATAGTATATAGTAAAAACAAATTTTCGTTCGTTTCGCTCTGCCACTACTATTTAACTTTCTTACAAAATGCAATTTTTTTACTAAATGAAAAATATATTTTTATTTAAAATGAAATATTCTATTTGTTTTACCAAAATAATCGACTTTTTGTAAGAAAAATAAGTTATCAAGATTTTCCTCCTTTTTTTACTTTTTACACATCATTTGCATAATAGTTTGTTAAAATATCTTATATACAATACAAAATCTTTATTAGAACAAGTTTATACTACTACACTATAATGGACGCCAAAAATTAATAAGTAAATTAGAAAAACATCACTTTCCGAAGAGCTTTTCCTACATAAAAACTGATGAAAACACTAGCTCAGTGGTGGAGGGTATATAAGATTCGGCATGGCCGAATATAGCATTCTAACTTGTTAACTCATGAAAAAGCTCGAAATCATCTATAAAAATGAAAAGAATAATCTTTAATTTAAATGAGCTAATTTAAATTCGCCATAAGTCGCTTAATATTGAGTTTTTTAAGAAAAAGGACGTTAATCTGTGATCACTTCTTTCTATAATCTTCACATAAAATTAAGGGTTTGTCATTTTATTCGTTAGTTTTTAAATATATATCGAGGACCTCAAATTTAAAAATATTCGTGATTGTTATGATTAAAAATAACTTTTGAGAATTTATGTCTGTCTGTCCGTTTGTTGAAATGGATTTTTTTAAACCCTTATTGATATAAATACATTTCTTTTTTAACACATATGTGGCGTATAGTCTCAAAAATCTTGGTATTGTAATTCAGCGAAATCCGTTTAGGAATGTCAGAGTTATAAACGATTTTCTACAATAGCCCCAATATTTTTTCCAATTTTTTTTTACCAACATTTAATATTTTCTATTTCACATGCAATAATAGATAAATGTTTTTCCATTTGGAAAGTTGTGAGATTGAATAGTCTATCGTTAAGACTGAGTTCGTATCCCCGGGACTCCTTTTTACTATCAATAAAGATAGTAAATTTATACATATCGATGTGGTATACGCTTAGGTTTATATCTGAAGGACTTTAGGTCCTGAGTTCGATCTTTGTCCAAGCAAATTGTTTTATAACTTATCTTTAAACAAAAATTAAAATTTTTAAATATCAGACAAAGATTTATTTACCTAGTAATATTTAACTTTTCATTTAAATTTTAGAAAAGAGCAATTGAAATTTCTTCTTTTCATAAATATTTCAGAAAAGGTTAATTTAAAATAAGAATTTGCATATAAAATTTTGAAAAAAAATCAATACAAAATATTAAATAAATATGTATTAAGAAAATATGTTAGTAAATAATTCATTCAATTAACAGCTTTTTTAAATTTGCAACTCTCGTTAAAATGATTATCAATTAATTAAAACTGTAAAAAATGTTCAATTAATTTTCAATTAAAAAATTAATTAAATCAATTAAATGGATGATTGAATAAATTAAAAATTTAAATGATAAATAAAATTTTACTTAAATTTTATTCTTATTTTTGTTTCATTTGAATATATTTATTAATTGAATATATTTATTAATTAAATTAATTAATAAATGGTAATAATCTGTGTTTTTCTGTGTAGAAAAGAACAGTTTAAAATAAGTTTCTATATTTTAAATTCAGAAAAGATCAATTTATTTTATAATTGTACATTTTAAATACAGAAAAGAACAAATGAAATTAAATTTTTTATTTTGGAATTTAGAAAGGAACAATTGAAAATGCGAAAAATTAAAATTTGGAACATTAAATAAGAGGGATTTGAATGATAAAATAACGTATGGTCAACTTAATTTATTTGCGTCTTAAGCAAATAAAATTTAGAGATTGCGACAAATCCAGCTTAATTGCGAGGTTTTAATTACTTTATATAAAATCATTCCTTACGCAAATTTCATTCTATAGATTATTTCAGTCGAAGTTCTGAATTTCATTTAGATTTTTCTTAACTTTAATCGTATTCTTCTAAATTTTAAATAAAAAATCTTCTTTTAAATTGTTCTTTTCTAAAATGAAAATAAAAAATACCAATTTAAATTGTTTTTTTTTCTAAAATTTAAATGGTAAACCCAATTTTCAAGTAATCTTTTCTCAATTCTAAATAAAAACTCTCATTTTCAATCAGTTCGGAAATTTATATGAAACATATAAATTTAAATTGTTATTTTCTGAAACTAAAAGACAAATATTATTTTAATATGTTCTTTTTTGAATTGTAATTGAAAAATCATAATTTAAAATATTTTAAAAATTTGAATTGGAAAATCTCATTTTTAATTTTTCTTTTCTGAAACAGAAAATGAAAAATCTCATTTTAATTTACTATCATATGGAATGTTCTCGTGTTAACTTAAAAATATTTTTGTAGAAAATTTAAAATGACCATAGCTCGCTTAATATTTTGAAAACAACGTCAATCTGTAACAACCTCTATTAAGTTTTTGCTATTTTTTTTTTGTTTTAATTTAGTTTTTCTAAAAGAAATCTGGAATTCAATTTTACTCTTGTTACATTTGAAAACTTATATTAATAATATTCCTCAAGCTTTAAATTATTTCATGCGTCACTGAAAAACAAATTTTCCGTTTAAACTGCATTTAAATCGCAAATTAGTTTTACAAACCGAGCGTTTAAACCTGTAATGATTTATTATTAGTGTTTAGTAACCATATGATATGGTCTGTATATTTTTTATGATCAAGGGAGTGCAAGGGTATGTCTTTATTTTGTAAAATAAAATTGTGTAATATGTAAGAAATTTGTTCAAATAAAATTATTTTTTAAACATAAAATAAATTTGCTAAAGAAAAACATAAAAATCAATCCATAAATAACTGATTTTTTTAAACCATATTACGCAGGCCAACAACATTTTTAAATAAATGTTTATAAATAATATTTGTTTAAAGTTTCTGATCTGCTTAATAAATTTCTTTTAGTTGCCCCTTTTAATCCTATCAAAGAAATTTAAAGTAAATAAATTGAAAACGATAATTTTGTGAATTTGCAAATTATTATTTTTTCTTATGGATTTTTACAAAAGAAAACACACACAAGTAGTAGAAGTAAGTTAAAACTTTTGCCATTTGATAGCTCAAGCGAGAAATAACACGAAAAAAATTATTGTATGCACAAAAAAAAAAAAAACACCTTAGCATCATCCAAAGAAATTTCAATAAATTGAGAAAATTTTAAAATAATATTTGCAAAAGCTTAGAGTCGGTTGAAAGCAAACAAAAACAATTAAAAAATTTGTTTATAGCAACCGACGTCAATTGTTTTGCATTATTTCTGCTGCATGAATATATGAAATATTTCCCCTTTGAATATTAAAAAAATGAAAACGTTTTAAAATATAAAATAAAATTTAATAGGTATTGTTGCGTGCAAATACCGTTAAAAATAAAAAAAGAGTTGCTAATTTAAAAAAAAAAAAATAAATAAAAATAATTTGTAAAATTACACAATAAAGTGTAAATTTACACGGAGATAAAACAATTATATTTCGTCCAAAAAGAAATCTAATCAGGAGATTTTTAAACTCTTTAACAAATAACTATTAATATAAACCAGTTTATTTAATTAGCAAGTTCTTACAATATTTTTTATTCTGTTCTAAATTGTATTAAAAAGCAACAGTTTTGCAAAATTACACCAGAAAGTTTAAATTTACACAGCGGACAACAAACAACACATTGTAATTTTACAGAGATAACAACTTTCGCTTTACCCCAAAAGAAAATTAATCAGGACATTTTTAAACTCTTTTACAAATATTAATATAAATTATATTAATTTAATATCAGGTTATTAAAGTCCTTTTTTGTATAAAAAATGTTGTTGTAAAATTACACCAGAAAGCGTAAATTTATAAAGAAAACTTTCTCTTATTAATATACATGTTTGCATTCTTAAAATCCTTCCTAATTTTTAAAGAAAATTATTTTAACGTTTTATATTTAATTAAATTTAAAAATAAACATGAATTTGTAAAATTACACAACAAAATGTAAATTTACATGCAGATAAAATTAATTCGTTTCGTCCAAAATAAAAACTAATCAAAACATTTTTTAACTATTTAACAAATAACTATCAATATAAATCAATTTGATACTCTGTTCTAGATTTTATAAAAGTGCCAACAACTTTGCAAAATTACGTCAAAAAGTGTAAATTTACACAGAGCCTAACAACCAACATTAAAGTGTAATTTTACACAGAGACCTTTAGATTGACTAAATATTAATTCGGCACGTGTAAAGAAACTTTATTTTTTTATAAAACAAATTAAATAAATTATTAAATTTTTTAAACTTCCTCTTCATTTCTAAAGCAAATCACTTTAATTTAATAATAAATTATAATTCCATTTTAATTATTTTATATTATCTTAAACATTTAGATTTCACTCTATATTATATTTTACCTGTTACAGACAATTTTGTTTAACACATTGTGTTGAACAGCATCATTTTTATCATGTTGTTCAATCAAAATGCTTTTTAAGTCTCCAAACACTTTAGATAAATTTAATAGATAACTTTTGCTAAAGATGATGATAATGATGATTAATCCAATTTGTACATTTAAAATATCATAATATTTTTTTTTTATTTCACTAATTTTTCATAATTTTAACACTTTCATTTTTCTTTACTTCATTTTGCTTATATACACTCGTTTACTCTCATCTTCTTTTTTTCTTTTAGTAAATTATTAAAAGAAAACAGATATTTCTCTTTAGAAAATTATAAAAAAAAAATAAATATTATTTTTTATTATATATTTTCTTGTTATTTTATGGAAAACTTGTAACACATACACACATAATTACTCATACTGAAAAGAAACAGATCAACAGTGAAGCTAATGGAAAAAGGTCGTAAAAATTTAACAGATAAATTAAAATAAAAACTTAAAATATTTTGAAGCATTTCCATATTTAATTTAACGTTTCAAAAATTATCGCAATATTTAACATACGTTTATTATGGACTAATTTTATTAGGGATTCTTCCGGGATTTTCTTCTATGCAAATAATGGTTTAAAATTACAAATTATAAACTCATTTGTTATGGATCTGAATTTTGGCAATAGGTCCAGTCTTCCCAAACAATAAAATATTGGAATATCTTTCTAAAAACAATCAAGGAATATCAATATTGTCTCCCCTATTTAACTTCAAAACTATTTACCCTTAAATTTTACAACTTTGAAAATCCTTCTTTACAAAACGAAAGCAAAATGATTATCCATTATTATTCGTAAATATTGAACCCCACTCCCTTGAAAAACTGATCAATAAAAATGCTTCAAGGTGATCCTTAAGTTGAGAAAAAATATGGAAAAAATAATAATACGTTCTTTCACATATCCCACTACCGAGATAGATTAAGAAGGTAACGACAACTCTACAACAACTACAACACAAAAAAGAACCCTATGTATTTTGTTTTTGCATTGTCATCTCTTATGTCAACTTTAATTTTGTCATTTCTCATGTTTCTTTACAAAAAACAAAAATACATTTGACATTTCATGTAATAAAAAAAGAGGAGAAAGACGCAACAACACAAAAGTAAACAAAAAATGCCAAAAAAAATGTAAACATAAAGACCAAATTACAATAGCGCGTAGTCAGCAGCAGTGTGTGCTGCCATAATTAGCTGATTATTTAGAATGCACTGTTTGTTATGGTGTTGATTACATTTAGTCAGCAGCAGTTTGCAGTGCTGTTTCATTTAGCCCTGTTTCTAAATTCACTGCGCTGCATTCAGATTGAGAGCGAGATAAAGAGAGTGATAAAATAAATGAGAGGTTAAAATACACAAGTAGAACAAAGCTAGATGGTGGTTGTAAATTGTGGCTGCCTACGCTGAATTGTAATTATAACGGCAGCAACACGTTTTGCTGACAGTGATCAGCTGATAATTTTTGCTGATACTGTTGCTGACTACGCGCTATTGTAATTTGGGCTTAAGCAACAATTTGACACTTCAAATTCTAAAACACAAGCCGCCATAATGATTTCAAAAAGAAAAAAAATTCATAGCTGTTTTAATGTCGCTACCTTCTTAATCTACCTTGTCCCACTACTAACTCGGTAGGTTTTAAGAAGCTAAAATACACTATATTCGTTTAGAAGTATCTAGGACCTTTTTATGTTTATCTCCTCTAAGTAGACACCTAAACAGTACCTTAATTCATCCATAAAAATTTTGCAATCTTTGAGCTGTCCGAGAATTTTCTCTATCGATTTGCGCCATAATATAAACCGTAGATACTGAAACAAGTAGTATAACCATTACTATCAGAATTTACTCAACTCAGCACACGTTGTGTTTAAATCTATCAAAAATGGTAATGAATTGAATTTTGAAAATTAGTCAAAATTATGTATCAATAGCAATAAAAATCACTGGTCTAGGTTACGTTGCTTTTTATACCCACCATCAAAAAGATGGGGGGTATATTGATTTTGTCATTCCGTGTATAACATGTCGAAGGAATCATTTAAGACCCCACAAAGTATATATTTTCTGGGTCCTGGTTAGATTCTGAGTCGATCTAGCTATGTCCGTCCATCTGTCCGTCTGTTGAAAGCAGGATAGCGCTCGAACGGGACAACGTAGGGCACAAATATTTATCTTATATATAGCCCGATCATTAATTTAAAAAAAAAAACAACAAGGTGGAGCAGAATCGGGAATACTGATTTATTCCCGATTCTGTTCCACTTCTAATGAGCGTTGAAGCGTTGAAGAGGAGAGTAAAATTTTAAGTTCGGAAGTAGAATCTTACATACATCTCACGAGCGGAGCTATGGGCGCTCAAAATAAGGTACCTCTGACATTGAAAATTTTCAACCACCAGCCAAACAAAAATGATTTTTCGAATTAAGAAAATTTGAAGTCGATAATTTTATTGAGTCCAAAAATAAAAGATTTTGAATTTGAAAATTTGCAAAAATTAACAAACAGTCGGACGGAAGGACGGACATCAAAATTCTCTCAAAAGAAATCATAAAATTCCTAGAAATTGTTTCTTTATCTTATTCATCAATATAAAATCAAAATGTAAACCTTAAAATATTTATATCACAATTCTTGCCATGATTTAGATTTCATAGTCCTCAATGATTAGTAGATACTGAATAATGATACCTGATGTCATTTAAGATACAACGCACAATTTGTCCACATATGTTTGACCTGATTTGTCATCATGTCACTAAGGTAAGAAAGCTTTGGAGTGGTACCAAAACAATAACATAGTTTTTGTACCAAGAGATGTTAATCCTCCAAATTGTCCGGAGCTAAGACCAGTGGGGAGATATTGGACTCTTGTAAAAAGAGAATTTAAGAGCACAAAAAAATATCGAAGATTTTAAGAGGAGATGGGCAAACTTTTCAAAAAAGTGTCTGAATTAACTATCAAATCTCTAATGAAAAGGTTACTAAAAAAAGGTCTCGAGTTCATAAGTAGTGGTTAGAACTATAAAAGTTATATTTTTCTGTGATCTGTAGTATAATATTAATTAAGGACTGCGCACGAAAAAAATCCATGCATACAAATTTGCTTATATAAACTAAACCAATGGGCAAATTTTTTTTAATTATATTTTTATTAATAACTGTTATGTTCAAGTTCTAAACATAAAATAATAAATGATTTCTTATTGGTTTTTAATGAAATATGTGATCTTTTCCAAAATTCTTCCAATTAAAGGATTTATTCGCTCACTTTTTTGTATGAAAAAGTCCACTTATTTTTAAACTCCGTTTCATATTAAGCTGAGCTTTTAATAAGCTTTAAATTACTTTTTACTAGAGCACAATATCTTTCAATTGCGTGGAGTTTCGGACAATTTTATGGATTAGCTCCTTTCGGTACAAATAATAAAAATTTCTTTGCTACCACTCCATTTATTTGTTACTGTAATAAGAAGAAGTGAGAACAGACCAAAAAAAAAAAAAACAGATACACTGGATTTTCTTAGGAAAGGGAGTCTTTTCCAAAGGCACTCATTCACGCATATTTTTGTGTTAATGTAACCATTTTTTATGAATGAAGTGCTTCTTTCCCGAATATGCTTAAGGCTTCCCAAATCTAAAACTTTCTTGGGAATTTTGATTTCTTTGATACTTGATATTTTTCTCTCATATTCTCTCTAGCATCTGCAACATAGAATTCCTGGCCAGGAAGTTGAAAAAAGTCAGCCTGTACGAACGTTTCATCGTCTATTATACACTAATCATAATTATGAAAAAAATTCATCTGAAGTACTTTCCACGTTATTTTTATCTCTAAATTCTTACTTGCGTTGCTATTAGGATTTTTTTTTGTACTTTATACGTCTTCAGGCTCGATTTGCTTTCAACTTTTCTGATAAAGATTCTAAGCAATTAACTTTTTGTGACACTTTCTGAGATAAGGGGATTTTCTCTCAAAATGCTATTTTGTTTGAGTCCTGCAGCCTGAAGATTATTCACCTACCAGGTTTCAATTCAGTGACCATGACTTCTTTGTATAATATTATAACCCAAGAAACTGTTTTTTTTTTTTTTTTTTTTTTTGACACAATTGCCTTCTTAGCAATTGTTTTGTATGACCGATGTAAGATTTAATGAAAATTTTCAATTATGTGTTTAGATGTTTTTTGTTCAATTTTTATTTTAAGAAAACCTGGTTTCGCTATAACCATGAAACTTAACGCATGGCTGGTAAGCATAATGACAAATGTAAACTAGTTAACAGAATTATTTATTTTTCACCACATCAAAAGTTATAAGCCCAAGAGCATGCACAGATTTTTTTGTGCGCAGTCTTTAAATAAAAATATTAAAACTCTTAAGATCAACCGTTTCCAAATTATTGAATTGTTTATATGTTAAGATTTTTTCGATATCACTCCTTACTTAAGTAATCAACTAACAAAATTCCAGCAGGCTCTGGTAAATATTTATTTATTTATTTATTTATTTATTTATTTTTATATTTTTTTTTTTTATTTATTTGTTTATTTATTTATTTATAATTAAGGTGATTCTGTATCTTTCAAACCAAAAAAATACTCAGCGGTGAGATATGAAATTTTTGAACAAACTGTTACTTTGATAACTTATTAAAATTTCCTATTAGTTAAGATAAAATAATTGTACAAAATTTAATTCAATAAACCACAATATTGTTACCCTTATTCAAGACAAAAATTAATAAACCTAATATTTAAAGTAAATTCTTAGAAATTAACCCACTGTGAGTACGCACTATTCCAAACAAATGAGGAAGGGGAAAACAAACACGTTACCAACTACTATTATTACTGCTTCTATGGTATGAGTATGTATATGTATGTATGTAACTCGTACATAAGTTTGTAATTCATACACGTAACGTACCTATGGCTATGTACGTGATGGTTACAGTACGTAGTACCTACTTACATACAAATATATACAATTCGTAGTAAATAAATACGTTTTTGTTTGTTTTTCTTTATTTTTATATTTTTATTATTTTTTTCTTCTTTTCAATGATCGTAAGCAATAAAGTAATATGAACAATGTGGAACAGCAGCAAACAAAAATAACAACAACAATAATTATTGTATACTTTTTTTTTAGTTGTTATTGTGGTAAACGTAGTATTTCAGTTACAAATAAAAGCAAAAACAAAAAAAGTACTCGTATTTATTTTATGTACAATAAAGTTTTGTAACAAAACAAACGGGCGTGTTTGATACACGATGAACGTATTTGTTAGATATTAAAACGTGAAAGCTTAACCGTAGTAAAATTTAACTCTTTATGTATCTAAATATAATCACAAAAACAATAACAATATCTACAATAATGTAAACGTAAGCGCGAGGAAAGTATGAGTAAATAGTTGTTGTTGTTTTTTATTTTTTATTCCATTTTATTTATTTTTTTTACTTTTAGCTGTCAATATCACATAAAACGTTACAGTTTAGTTGATTTTTATATGATTTCGTCTTATTGTTTAACAGCTGTTAAAATAATGATGACGAATAGCCATAACAAAAAAATTTGTATGAATAAGAACGCTGACAAAAAAATAATTTACACATAAAGTTTAAAAAAAAAATTAAAACGAAACAAATTAAAAGGCGCAACAGACAGACACGACTACGGCGACGTTAAAATAAAAACACAGCCGTTTGTTAGAGAAACCGATGAATGACTAAAGTAGTAAAAAGTTGGCTTAACATCAAATACCCCTCCACCATAATATACCTACCTACCTATACATATGATATTTTTGTATGAACTCTCATACATAGATATGTACAAAAAAAAACATATGAATGTATAAAAGTATCTACAAGTATAATAAAAAAAGACTCTCATTTACTCTCTCATTAACAGTATCTAACAAAACACTAATAATACAAAATAAAAAATTGTATTTCTGAGATATCAACATTCTCCAGAATGTCTACCATATGTACAAGAGGTGAAGATTATGTGTGTGAGTGTATTGAGACTGGGGTCTAAGAGAATAAATAATTTGTTAATGTTAATGATTCCAATGTGAAATTTCTATAAACTTCTTTCTCATTTGAAGATTGGGGGAATTCTTTTTTTTTATTCAAGATTTTTTTTTTTTTTTCTTAAACTTAAACTCTTTTTTTAAATATTTAAATAGTGCCATGGTATTTAAGTAAGAAAAAAAGTAACTAGAAAGTGAAATCTGCTTTAAAAGATTTTTGATGAATAAGAAGAACTTGTTTCATAAATTTTCCATTTTTATAGATCAGTATAAAATTGGTGTAACAGCTAATAGATAATTGGTTATAAAAAAATTATTGTCTTAATTTCATCACAACTCACTACATTGTAATAACTTTAGAACACACATTGCTACAATGTTCCATTACATTACTGTCACCAATAAGCTTCTTTAGTTCTTCTTCTCGTTCCCACAGCAATTGATTCTTGGCTTCGAAACGACCCGAGCTCAACTCACTTGAAAACTGTTGGCTCATCAACAGTTGTAACAACCGAATGTTTTTCCCCAGCGAAGAACTTTCAACATCGGCAGAGCTGTTACATAACACTTTCTTCTACGCGGTCGGAAAGATCCAAAAGAGACTGCTCAAATGATTTACCAATACTAATATGGTCTTGCATGAAATTCGAGACGACATGATGAGTAGAGAGTCAGCGAACACCCATACGTCTTTAGATCGATGGCTATTTCAAATCCAACTAAATCTTCTAGAGCCGCAAGTCTATATCAATAAACCGCAACCGACTAAAGGCCCCAAAGCTCACATAATACAGACGGATTTATGCCACAGATTAATCATAAATTGGAGCTCCAAATGATTTTTTTCTTTTAATTAATTCTGTAAGTTATGAACCGTTGGAAATATCTAGAGTTTTTCTTTTCCCGGACTTTTTCCGCTCCAGGGAAATCGCGATTGATTTTTAAATTTCCCGGGATCCCGGGAATTCCCGCCGAAAATAAATAATTAAAAATTTTAATATTCAGTTAAATAAAAGATAAAAAAAATTAAAATAAACTAATTAATCATAAAATTATAAACTATTTCTTTTTGAAATATTGAATATTGAATGAATACTTTTTATTATATAACAACTCATACGAAAGTCGAATCAATACCTTGGTTTCCATTTACCCTATTTGGAAAAATCTCTAAATATTTATACGGAAGTAAGCTTGTTGTTAAGAAAACCTCAGGGAATTTTACAGTTTGAATAATTTTAGTCTCACGTTTTCGTTGGAGCATTAAAAATGTAAGTTGTCGTTTGAGGTTTCCAGACATTTTAAAAAGATTCCTCTTACAACTTTCATATGCGTGCAAATTGCATCTTCAAATCGTTTAATAAATATACTTCTTAAATATCGAATTTTAAAAATATTATTTTTGACCACAATGAAAAAAATTGAAAATCAATTTTTTTTAATTATTCAGCAAAAAAGAAAACAATATTTTGTTTTCAGACTGTTATACGAAAAATATCAAACAAATTGAGAAATTTCCTTAAAAATATTTAAACTTGTAACAAATCAAATTAAATAAATAAAAACAAATGTAAAAACACATTATATACTAAAATATCCATATATTAGTTGTTAAATATAAACATTTTGCATACACAAGAAATCCCGGGAATTCCCGCTTGATTTTCCGGGATTACGGGATTGAAAATTTGGCGGGATTCCCGGGAATTCTCGTCCCAGGATTTCCCGTGAAAAGCTCTAGAAATATCTCAATAAAATTACAGCTGGCCAGAAATGAAGTGTTTTTGAGTTGATTTGGAGGAGCACAGAATCGTAGCGAGTCAGAGGGAAGTATGTAGACCTCCAAAGTTGGACGTCTCTGGTATGTAATTTTTTAAAAATCTATTAAAATTCATTTATGATTTAACAGAAAAAAAAAATAGTCCTTGTAAATCTCTATAAAAGATTTAGCTCGAAATAAATTTTCTCTCATTTTTATTCTCGTTTTTTTTTTTTGTAACTTGGAAAATAATCACCAAATTCTATATAAAATTCTTAATAACATTCCTGCAAGAATCATATAAATATATAGATCCAATAAAAAGTTATATTAATCTAAAGTTGGAATTAAAAAAAAAAATAAAAAACATGTTTGTTTTTCAAAACAGGTGACAATATTTTTTTTTACTTATAAAATTAGAGAGATTCGATTTATCTTCTGTCTCGGCAGTACAATTTCGGTGGTTAGTTTCGGCACCGTGACTTTGGTCATCGGTTTTGATACAGCGAATGGTATCGTCTGTTATTCCCATTAGATTAAGTCTGTATTATTAAATCTGTATTCATAAGATATCTTTAAGTATCATCAACGATCCTGCTTGCTGCAACTTCGCATCTACCAGTATTAGAATCCGAATTATTATTAGATAATACGCTGTGTAATTAACCCCCAGAAAGGGTAAATCAATTGTGTTCTCACTTAAGGTTGGTGGACCCTGTAAGTCGACCCTGGACGTAACTGAACTACCTCAACTACGTTACATATTTTCTGACGGACATCTCTTATAACGACTGGGTAAACATTTGAATGAAAAAGTCAATTGTTGAAAAACGTTTTTTCCGGATTGGGATTTTGGGTATATTGTAAGAAAAAAGTAGAAATTTTTTAATTCTCTGATTTTAAGATCAATTTATCTATATCTTTCTGAAATTTCATTGAAATATCTTTACTCGTTTATATTTTATTTGGGTCCAAATATTAACATTATTTCTTGGGCCACCTAAAAATTTATGGTGATATTTCCAACGGTTTACAAGTTAAAGAATTATTAAAATAAAAACAGCGTTTTGACACCACTGTGCACCGTGGAAAATCAAAGCATATTTGCTATCCACACCAGAATGTACCATTATAATTTTTGTTATACTCCACAGTGGGGCAAAGTCTATTTTTTTTTAGAAATAATAGAATAAATAGTTAGATTTACACAAGCGTAGCAAGGGAGTGTACAATTTTATGGGAGGCCCTACATACCTTCCAGCATCGGATGTGTTTGGCTTAAAAATAGGGTACTTCTGGCGATTTCAAATAGTTGTACATATTATTAGCATATGCTATTTATCTTTTACAGTTTTCAAGTTATTGGCATTTGAAATTACAATTATCTCAATTTTTAAAAACCTTTGTCAAGTTCTTTCACTATATATCACAATATCTCTATCCGATTTTGTAAAATCTTTATCTAATTGTTTAAGGGGCAAAATTATCTCTTTTTGATTCTATAAAAAATATTGATTTCATTATTTTTGTATATAACTAATTAAGAATTATATTGTAATTATTAAAGCTGTTTCCAACATTATTTTCAGAATAACATTAATAATTTTATTCTTATTTAAATCGCTCATTATGACATATTTATTACTGTTTTAAACTGAAATAATAATTTTATTTCTCGAATTTTTGTAGGGGAATCGAATCGAATTAAAGATGTTTATCTGTCTGTTGAAATTGCTTTTGTGAAACATCTATATAATATAGAACTATAAGTTATATATCAATAGATATGTAATCCATACGAGAATATTTCTATTTGAATTAATCAACATCAGTTCAAAAATTTAGGAATTATGGAACTGTAAAGTCTTAAATAATTAATAATGTCTTAATTAGTTATAACTAAAAAAGGGTAAAAATAAGAATCATAGAAAAATATCATCATACAAATGACTATTCTGAGTGAAAAACATGAGTTCCGCAGCTCGTCCTTTCAGGTCTTTTATAGTTTTTTTTTTGCTGGGAAACTATTATAGGACATTTTGACTTATAATGTGAAAACAATTCAAAATTAAAGAAGAAGTTATATTTAGCAAAATATTGACTTTAATATTCTACCTTAAAAATAATTCTGATTTTAATTATTAAAATCCCGTTTAAAACTTATTAATAAATTCAAATCACGTTCTTTGATATTTAGAATACAGTAATAAAATTAATGTAAAAACATTAATAATCAAAAACGTATTAACTCCCCCTTACGTTTAATAGTTTAAACAATAATATTATTTATTGTGTTTTTTTTCAAAATCAAGATATTATTTAATATAAATATTTATAAAAACTTTAAATATGACCGAAATAATCTATTTAAAGCTGTTTTTGTTTTACCAGAGTTATTGTATCACATTTCAAATAAGTTTTTTATAATTGAAAATATTTTATCTATATAAATAGTTACTTTTAATGTCAGCAAAATGAAAATATCATATCATTAGCTCTAAAGTAATCAAACAAAAATAAAAGGTTTTCGATAAGAATATGATGGCTGGAAGGTGTAATTGTCATAAGTGTGGGTGCAATTTGTTAGATAAATATGAAGTAATATTTTTTAAAGAAAAATAATTGTATTTGATTAGGGGAAACATAACTTTATTTGGAAGTATTTGAATGACTTAATTTTTAACTTTATCTTTTATTATTTCTATACAAATAATTAATAAAATATTTATCAAAAAAGCGTTTAAAATCAATATATTATATTTTACAAAATATAATACATCTTTCCATCTGTAGGGACCAATACCTAATTTTATTTCGTATCGTATAAAAAAATATATAGAAAGATTTTATTTATATTTATGTTAAAAACAGT
Source organism: Protophormia terraenovae (assembly GCA_951394005.1). NCBI lineage: Eukaryota > Metazoa > Arthropoda > Insecta > Diptera > Calliphoridae > Protophormia > Protophormia terraenovae. The sequence continues at coordinate 113,604,362 of OX596075.1, read as the reverse complement.
TATTAAAGTCCTACAAAGCTATTGATAAACTTAAAATACTCTTTAATTGCTCTGTAGGACTTAAAAGAAAATAAAAGAAATATTGCTCAGATAAGACCATAAAAGATAGCAGCAACAAATGCAATAAAAAATAAAAAACACTATATGTAGTATGTTAAAATATTTATATTCGTTTGCTTAAATTTTTTTTTTACTAAAAAAACTTATTGCGCCTTTAAAAATTTATATAGGATTTGGTAGTGCGAATATTTTATTTACTACTGGTATGAACTGGAGCAATGGTATAAAATAACTACGCATAATTATTTAGACAAATGGAGAAGAAGAAAAAAATAATGAATTTAAAATCATTATTATGTGAGTCATTTAAATAGATAAGCAAGAAATGTTTTGGATTTTAAATAAAATAAGGAGAATATTTAATTTTCAATTAGAGTATTTACCAAAAACTTATTAAAAAATTACCAAAAAAAAAAAATCAAATGGTTGAGATCACTATGAGTTTAAAGACATTCTAAGAAATTCAATAAATTTTCACTGATTTCTTGTTTAATAAAATCCAGAAGTCCAAAGTAAATTTTTGTAAGTTGTAAAAAGTTTTAAATCGACTTTTTGTTCCAACTATAGAACCCTAATAAGTAGGCTAAACAAACCGTTTTCTTTCAATTGAGCGCAAGTCATCGATCGGCACATAGAGTAGAGCAACAGTTTCGCTACACCCTAAAGACATTACAACTCGAAAACAACCCACCATAATTTTGCGTTATAACTTAATACGAAGTTAAAGGTCTGAAATATAATTTGAACTTTTGATTTCAAACAATATCAGAATATAATCTCAATCATTCCAAAATTAAAAAAAAAATACACATTTTTATTGTAAGATAATGTTCAAATTTGATATCAAAAGCTCTTTAACTCATAAAAATTTAAGTTTAATGAAGCTTTTGTTTTTTTTTTCTTTTTCTTACTTTAAAAGTTATGAACAGTAGAAACGCTGTATATGTTGGTATACTTTTTTTTTTGATAATTTCGAATCACGTTTAATCACAATGAAAATTTATATGGCATTTATATGTCTTATCTATCTATCTATCTATCTATCTATCTATCTATCTATCTATCTATCTATCTATCTATCTATCTATCTATCTATTTATCTATCTATCTATCTATCTATCTATCTATCTATCTATCTATCTATCTATCTATCTATCTATCTATCTATCTATCTATCTATCTATCTATCTATCTATCTATCTATCTATCTATCTATCTATCTATCTATCTATCTATCTATCTATCTATCTATCTATCTATCTATCTATCTATCTATCTATCTATCTATCTATCTATCTATCTATCTATCTATCTATCTATCTATCTATCTATCTATCTATCTATCTATCTATCTATCTATCTATCTATCTATCTATCTATCTATCTATCTATCTATCTATCTATCTATCTATCTATCTATCTATCTATCTATCTATCTATCTATCTATCTATCTATCTATCTATCTATCTATCTATCTATCTATCTATCTATCTATCTATCTATCTCTCTATCTATCTATCTATCTCTCTATCTATCTATCTATCTATCTATCTATCTATCTATCTATCTATCTATCTATCTATCTATCTATCTATCTATCTATCTATCTATCTATCTATCTATCTATCTATCTATCTATCTATCTATCTATCTATCTATCTATCTATCTATCTATCTATCTATCTATCTATCTATCTATCTATCTATCTATCTATCTATCTATCTATCTATCTATCTATCTATCTATCTATCTATCTATCTATCTATCTATCTATCTATCTATCTATCTATCTATCTATCTATCTATCTATCTATCTATCTATCTATCTATCTATCTATCTATCTATCTATCTATCTATCTATCTATCTATCTATCTATCTATCTATCTATCTATCTATCTATCTATCTATCTATCTATCTATCTATCTATCTATCTATCTATCTATCTATCTATCTATCTATCTATCTATCTATCTATCTATCTATCTATCTATCTATCTATCTATCTATCTATCTATCTATCTATCTATCTATCTATCTATCTATCTATCTATCTATCTATCTATCTATCTATCTATCTATCTATCTATCTATCTATCTATCTATCTATCTATCTATCTATCTATCTATCTATCTATCTATCTATCTATCTATCTATCTATCTATCTATCTATCTATCTATCTATCTATCTATCTATCTATCTATCTATCTATCTATCTATCTATCTATCTATCTATCTATCTATCTATCTATCTATCTATCTATCTATCTATCTATCTATCTATCTATCTATCTATCTATCTATCTATCTATCTATCTATCTATCTATCTATCTATCTATCTATCTATCTATCTATCTATCTATCTATCTATCTATCTATCTATCTATCTATCTATCTATCTATCTATCTATCTATCTATCTATCTATCTATCTATCTATCTATCTATCTATCTATCTATCTATCTATCTATCTATCTATCTATCTATCTATCTATCTATCTATCTATCTATCTATCTATCTATCTATCTATCTATCTATCTATCTATCTATCTATCTATCTATCTATCTATCTATCTATCTATCTATCTATCTATCTATCTATCTATCTATCTATCTATCTATCTATCTATCTATCTGTATTACTACAAGGTAACTTTTCCCAGCAAAAAAAGAACTGAAAAAGCCATGATTTTAACATTGTGTTGTCATTGGAAAGAAGTACTTAGTGGTGAAAAAGAGCTGCAGAAGTTCTTTTTTTAACCCATGGTTGTCATTGGTAGGATGTTATTCATTTTCATTCCTTTTGAAGTACTTCCCTTAAAACTATGTTTATACAATTTTTTAATAAAAATTCTGTTTTTGCCCTATTATATAATAATAAAAGTTTTGTTAGAAATTATTATCATTTTTTCCAGCTAAAAATTAATTTATTTTCACTTTTCTTGGAAGTAATTATTAAGAACTTCCAAAAATGTTTAAAATATGTACTTTGTTCCACTTTTGAAGTTCTTTTTTTGGAAGAACTTCATCGTTTTTTGCTGGGTTTCTAAAAAAGTTAAGTCTCCTCTATAACTTTCTTATAAATCAGAAATTGATCCAATAAGTACTTTAGGATAATAATTTCCAATTTATTTGGATTGGGCCCACCCACTGTGCGTTCTGGAAAATGTTGTAATAAAGTTTTAAAGGAAAATCCACTAAGTAATCTTAGATTTTTTTGCGAGGACCATTTAAATATCTTTTTGTTATCTCTAGTTCAGATAACCTAATGTGTTCTTAGGATAAAAAAATATGTTCAAATATGGATTTTAGAAAACGAATTAAAAAAATTTAATTTTAAATTTTCTAAAGATTTTATTTTTGGGAATTATATAAGTTTAAAAGTTTAGATTTCAAAATGTTTGTAATAGAAGACCAAAAATATCCTTGTTTATTCTGATTGCAGCAAATATCACTTTATAAACAAAAAGTTTCTTTACTTCCTTGAGATAAAATTGCTTTAATTTAAACAAATTACATAATATTTTTACTTCCTACATCACCATTATCATAACTCACTTATATAAAACTTTGATTATAATTTAGTATTTTCATAGAACTTCTTTATTTGCCAACAATAACAATAATAAAAAAAATTAAATAAAATAAAAAATGAAATAAACTAAGAGCCATATAAAACAGATGGTCATTACTGGAAAAATCACAAAACAGAAAAGACGAAGAATAAAAAAAAAAAGATCATGCGGTTTCAATTACCAACCAAATTTGTGGCTCGTCTTTTTACACTACTGCATAATTTGGGTCAACGATTTTTGGTTCTTTTTTCTGTTGAATTTTATATGTATTTAATTTTTTTTTTTTTTTTGGAAAAATGTAGCTGTGTCATCAAACAAAGACAAATTGAGCAACAAAAATAATAATGGAAATAAAAAATTACGGTAGAAATGGAGTCACCAACATGATTGACCATTAAAATAAAGTTGAAGAGAACAAAATAAAATTAAAATAAAAACTTAAATAAAATAAAGTAAAAACTAAAAAAATTAAAATATCAAAATTTGTAAAACTTTTAAAATACTAATTTTAATAGTATTTTAATGATAATTTTTTTCAGTTATTCTAAAGCTATAAAATAATTATACTGCCAAATTTCAAATTAAATAAAAATATTAATTTTTCCAAATATTAAACTTCAATTTTATCTATCTTTAGTGTTTAAACGTGAGAACAATTTTACTACCTTTCCTCTTTAAAAAAATTTTCTTGGTATTCTCTTTGGCAGGTTAATCTTAATTTTCATTGTCAACTGTCTGTCCCTCCTATAGATGACTTAAATCTGTAGTTATGAACTTTGGCTTATACATATACATAAACAATGACGGCCGTCTTTCTTTATTTTAAAACAAATAGTCTTAAGAGTCATTCCACCTCCCTGCTGTGTGCATTTAAACAGAAAATATACATAATATAATATAAATTAAACAAATAAACGTATAAATACAACAGAAAAAAAATAAAGTAGCGTTAAAATCCACATTAAGCTAAAAAGATATTTAAAAAATTGCTTTTCACTGCCAACCAAAGAAATGCAAAAAAATAAAAAAATAACATATAAAGGAAAAACCAAAGTGTTGCATACTTTTCAGCTGTTAAACCATGAGAACTAATTTATGTTTACAGTGCGTTATAAAAGTATAACTTGGGGGAATAGGAATTTAAATAAATTTTAAGAATTAATATAAAAAAATCCATGGAATGATTAAAATTCCCATTTAAGTATATTTTCATTTTTAAGGAAAAATGTTAAATGTCTTCTCTATAAATATTTGCAATGCAGAGTAAAATCTATAAAGAAGCGTAACTAATTGCGACATATCTGAATGATAACATTACTTTTTTTTTATAATTATGTAACTCGGGAACAGTATTTAAGTATTTAAATAAAATTTCACATGGTCAAAGCTGAGGTGATTTCAAGTTTTTTTTTGGTGGAATATATGACCAACGGGGATAGAGTGTAGTCCTCCAAAGTTGGTCACCTCGGGTATATAATTTTTCTGAAAATTCGATAAAGGTCGAATACAATTACACGCTAATTTTTTGCCTCATATTTTTAAAGCTTTTTAAACCTTGGACCTTAATCTGGAGCCAAAATTTTTTTAAAATGATCCACAAGATTTCTTACAGATTAAATAATATAGCTACAAGAATTATATAAATATATCTTTGCAATAAAAAGTTATATTGATCTGAAGTTTAAACTTTCAAAAAAAAAAAAAAAAAAATAAAGTTGGTTATTTTCCAAAAAGGTAATCTTCTTTAACTTCTAAAATCATTTTTTGTTCCAGACTACAGTAATGGTTTTAAAGCAAATTTTAACGTAAATGTGTGTAAAGCATTTTCGGAGGAGCTTTGCACAATGGTTTCCTCCCAAAGCCCCATCCTAACTTCGTCAATATTTAAAATTTTTTTTTTTTATTTTTTTATATTGGAATGATTTTGTCATTCCATGTGTAACATGTCGCACAAATCGTTTAAGAACCCATAAAGTATATACATTCTGGATCCTGGTTTGATTCTGAGTCTATCTAGCTATGTCCGTCTGTCTGTTGAAAGCAGGATAGGGCTCGAAAAGGGAGACGAAATTTGGCCCAAATATTTATCTAAGGTTTGTTTGGTATTGAAAAATTTTATATATTTTTATTAGTTGTAATTCTGCACAAACTTACGAGTTCAAAGACAAAGTCCACGAAACCCTGATTGTTTGTGCACAGAGAGAAATCGACTACCTCGGGATGACCTGGATTTTTACGCACTATAAAAATTGTCATGGAATCAAATGTATAACTTAAGTATAAATAAGTATGGATTTCACACTTTTCGCCACTACCTGAGAAATTTTGATGAAGTATGGGTGAATTCACTGAACAAACAGCGTAGTCTGTGATCATTAATTTAGAGTTCTAGGGTATGAATATTCTTTGGCCCAAGTTGGAGCCTGTGATATTTCATGTTCATGTACACGGCGATAAACGACTTACACTCTGTGTAATTTTTTAAGTAATGGAAATATAACCATATACGGACACCACTACATGATAAAAGTCCAAAAAAAAAGACCAGTGTCTCCCAGTTTTGCCCAAAGACATGTACTTTTTTTTTATGGGCCCCCAAAGATTTGGAGCCTCGGTGAAATTTTTGCAATAAAGTGATAATTTTCTCAGGCTCATATCTTGCAAACCGCTCGGAATTTTGATTTACTCTCTGAGGCAAAGTTGTAGCTCTTGTCATAAAGAATAAAAATTGTGAACATATAAAATAAAAAAAAAAACTTCATCTTCAAGATCAAAATCGCAAAAAACTTTAAAAAATTCGATTTTTTTTACATTTTTTCCCCTGTTCAGGTCCATAGGTAGCAAACCGTTCAAAATTCAAGGAAACAATCAACTACAAAAATGTACCTAAGATCTCAATAAATAACTTTCTAGAAGAAGTTTATATTCCTAGGAATGATTCTTAACACCGTTGAGGTAGCGCTTAAGTAGCCGCAAAAGTGAATAATTTCCCGAAAATTTTTTGGTCTTTTATCACGTAGTGGTGTCCGTGGTTATATGTCTTATAAACTAAATGACTGGTTTTCGATTAAATGAACTATTTTTATAGTATTTTACCATAATTCGCAAGTTTGATGGGTTGCAAAAGGGGTTATTCAATGCAGCCAATGAATTTTCTTGTAATTCTAGATTAGCTTTAATTGAATGCATTATAATAGCAGATTTGGTTCACAATTTTTCGGAGAGAAAATTGTTTTAAAACAATTCTAGATTTAACTTTAATTGTAGGTTTTATATAATCGCTTTCACCAAAAGTTTATACTTTAGTTTTAATCGTAAGTGGTAACGCCTTTAGCATTTTAGATGACGATATATAATTTTCTAAATTATTGGAGTTTTGTTCTTTAAATTTATATATGCATACTTTATTTGTACGTGTGTATATGAACTCTGCGGGAAATTTGTGGCAATTGCACTAATGGACCGGTGCCACAGTACTGGTTGAGTACCAATTGACACTTAACTCATTACCAAAATTCTAGTTGAGAACCAGTTGGCACCACCACACTCGCTAAATATCAGTTGGGAGTAAATTTCTAACAAAGATTTTAAGTGCGTAATTAGCAACTCGCACGAAATAACCATCTATTTCTGAGTGGTTAGAGTTGAAGACTATAAAACGTAAGAACGTGGGTTCGATTTGGGGTGCCGCCAACGACTTTAACGAAAAATTATAAAATAAAAATAAATATAATTTAATAAAAAGAAATAATAATAATAAAATGAAGTTTTAAAAGTAAACATTTGTCTTCAAATTTTTATTATATTAATCGACTCCGAACATGTCCTCTTGGACCATTCCTACGACCTGTCCCAAGGGGCTAATTAGCCACCTCCAATGACAACCCCATTTAAAAGTGACAGGTTCTTTCCATATAAAGTTCCGGAACTGGAACCGGTAACTAGCCCAGGGAACCTGTCACGTGACTTGTTTTGAACCGGGAATATTATACCACAAGTTTAAACCCCTCAACATTGGCCGCTTAAACTAACAAATAAAGCGAGATGATCGACAACTCAAAAACAACATTTAACGTTTAAATTTAATTTAATCGCTAATCTTTAAGTGAAATACTGTCCCTTATAATTTTTAATCGTATGTTTCTTTTATAATCCAAAAATACCTCTAGAAAAGTTTATATTGTCCTAAATGAATTCCCTCCCACTGGTTCTTTCCAAAATGAATTCAAATTTATTTGGGAAGGAATTTTTAACTTTATTCTAAATCGTGCATAATTACTACTGTTGCTTGTTTATATGCATCACTATAATTGTAGCAAAAATATAGGTACATTTTATAGCCAACACTTTTATATAAAAAAACAAACAACCAACAAGAGACAGAGAGGAAACAGACTTATAACAAACATAATGAAAAAATGGCCTGGCCAACCAAGCCACCATGGCCAAGTGGGTGTTGTTGTTTTTTTCTTTTGTTGCATTTACAATATTTTTCATACTTCTGTATATAACAAACAATGTTTATGTATTTAATTTAGCTTATTATTCATTTAGACCAAACATCATTGTACTGTAGAGACTGACTCTGGCTACTTACTCATACTTAAAAGCTAGATCTCATTGTATCCCCTATATAATAGTTAAATGTATGTAAGTAGATGACGTCGTTATGTCTGCTAAATATTGTTGGCACAAAGTGCGTTAATTCAATTTACAAGTCACACAATCTTTAACCATTTAGCACACTTAGGCCACACTGTGGGTTTGGGTTTTTTTGTTGTTTTTGTTTTTAATTTGTTTGCATTTTTATTTTCTTTTTTTAACATTTACAATGTAAAGATAAAGAGTAAAGGCCACCAAAAGCTTGACAAACGAAAAAAGAAAATGCTACTAAATTTGTTAAAACTATAAAATACAAAAACAATTACATTTTGCATTAATATAACACTTATATGTAGACAAGTTATAATGTAATTGTATGTAATTATTTGTATGTTTGAGTTTAAATTATAATTTATTATATAATTGTATAATTAGCATTTTAACATAATATAACAACATGTTAAATGTCAACAAAATTAAAGAAATTTTGTGGTAATTGGCCAGGATTAACGTTAATTGTCAATAGGAAAAAAATAAGACAATAGAAATGAGAAAATTGTGGGTGCTACATATTAAAGTGATACTTGTAAATATGCCACAAAGAAGAAATGAAAAAAATAATGTGTTGTATATTTTGAGGGATTTTAGAGATTTATTTTTTTTTAATCAGATACATATATCTTGAATTAGACTTGTGTTTATAATAAGATTTATGTTGTGGTAGCTTTTGTTCATAGATTTAAATTTATGTTATACTTCTTTGAAGTCTAAAATTTTATTAAATATTTATAAATTTCTTATCCATTATTTAGTAAATAATTATACCCTACACCACCAAAGGTGGTTGTGTTTGTGCAGAAGTTGTAACGCAGAGAAAAAATCATCGGACCCTCACCTTAAAGTATACCGTTCGACTCAGAATCACTTTCTGAGTCGATTTAACCAACATTCACAAATGTTAGTATTATGTTAATATTTAACACAAGTAAGTTGTATACATATACGTAATTATGTGGATCGAAATGATGTAGGGTATCATATAGTCGGGCTTGACCGACTATATCTTCTTCTCTCGTTTTTTAGTAAAAATCTTCATAAACCTGACGATTACCAGAGAAATAATTGGTTAAGATCTTACTCTTTTTAATGGGCTTTTTTATTTAATAAAACTAATTAAAGGTCAAAATGTCAACTAATTTTAAAAATTGCTCAAAAATGCTTTAGGCGTTAAATTTAACAAAAAACCAAATACAAATTTTAATAATACCACTCAAGCGATGAGCAGACTACAGTTAAAATAATGAAAATAAAAAAATTTTAAAAATACATTTTGTCCAAAAAGTTTCGACTTTTATCTCAAAATAGATACAAAAAAATTCGTAATTTTGAACTTCTAATGAAATAAAAATTAAACAACTTTATAAAAATTGGAAAAAAAAAAAAAAATAAAATTAAGTTTGGATCCTCGATGATTTTTTTTTTTAACAGGATTTATTTTAGAAAGTTGTGTTTAATTAAAAAATCGAGTATTTGGTGAAATTTGACATTTTGTGAACATATGGTATTCGGTGAAAAAAAATCCAGTTTCGATTCTTTGATTTCAAATCATTTATTGGTGAAAACTTTGACATTTTTTGAAAATTCAATATGTAGAGATAATCAATCTTTTTTTTTTTAAGAAATTCTTTTATAAAACCAACAGTTCAGATTTTAGGTAAAACTTATTTAAAAAATCGATTCTTTAGTAAACACATACAGCGTTCACATGCAGCAATTTTTCTTGCCGAAAATCTGATTTGGTAGGCGAGAGAGGTCTCTTTACTTTGAATTGCGGCAAAAAAATTGCTGTGTAAAACCGATTTTTTTATACCCTTCACTACAGTTGTAAAGGGTGTAGATAAGTTTGTCATTCCGTTTGTAATTTCTACAATATTCATCTAAAACCCCAAAAAGTATATATATTCTGGATCCTTACAGATAGGGAAGTCGATATAACGATTTCCGTCTGTTAGTCTGTCTGTTTAAATCAGTTATCGGATATATGTTTTATACATCAAATTGTAGAGAATATAAAATGAGCAAAATGGTTTATAAATAGCCGAGATATCGTCGAAGATAGAGTGCAAGCTCGGTATTCGCGACTACCCATTATGGCGACGGCCCGGTTATCGCGACGGCTTAATTTTTGAATTTGCAGGTTCTATAATCGCTACAGTTTACGAAAAACGGGTTCCATTTTTGCGACTTTAATCTGTTTTTTTTTTTTAATTTAATTACAATGTTTATAACCAAAAAAGGGAAATCCCCGTCTTTTGGTATATTAACCTTTTTGGATGATTTTTATCTTCAATTTTGTCAGTTTATTAGTGTCATTTGTTGTGTATATATATATCTCTTATGGGAAAATATGGGAAAAGTTCAACATATTTTAAAGCCAACAATTTCTCAAAAATTTGTGATTTTAAAAAGATGTATAAGTGGAGATTCCAAAAATTCAATTTGCGTGAATTACAAATTTGGTTTACTGCATTATAAAGCAATAAAATTCATTAAAAAAGTTCGTACATACAACAGAAAGTGGCCGTGCCAAAAGTTGCCAAAAATGCAGTTCATATTCTAGCTACGTTTTGGGATAAAATATCAGTATCCAATATCCGAATAAAACCTGGAACGCCTTGATCGAATGCGGCAGTGAATGCAGTGAAGAGGATAACATGTCCTTAAATATTTTACAAAATATAATTCAGGAAGAAAATGAAGATCTTTAAACTATTGGTACACTTTTAGCTCAAATTGGTACGGAACATCTTTTCATGAATGCTGACATAAGCAATTGGTTTCAAGAAAAATTTCATGTGGAAAATAATGAGAAGCAAATGGAATTATCAGATACGGAATCGGAGGATTTATACGAACGTGGTCATGAAGAAATCAGAAATAAAGTGGATGACTGTATAACATCGATAAACATATGCATAAAATGGCTTTAGGAAAATGATAAGCCGACAACAGCCCTATATGAACTACGTGATTCAGCTGTTATTTCAAAAAATAATTCGCCATAGAAGCAACTCAAATTCTACAATTTCTTAAAAAATGTAAAAATTTCTTTTAAAATAAAAACAATTCAAATTTTTAAAATTACATAAAATGTTTCAATAAAATTTTGGTTTTTTTATATTCAGTTTTCGCGACAGAACTGATTTTTAATTAGTCGCAAAAATCGAGCTTTCACTGTATATGTATTTAATGGATTTGTGCATATTATCGCGACTTTAAATTTCATACGTAGTTCTCGCTTAAATCTCTATAACAAATGAGACAATATCTGGTAAATGAGTGACGACTGCCTTTCAGACGATAGTTTATAGATTTTAATTGTGTTTTTGGTGACAAGGACTTACTCGTCACTACACTGACTTGCATTGATTTCTGGTCGCTAGGATCATCACGGTTTTAAATTGTTTCGAGTTCTTTGAATCCCTTATGAAACTACTAAGGAAAACTAATTCTCTACCAATTGGATATTTTCTCAGAACAATCATCAGCGTGTTTCAGAATGACCCTATCTTAATTTAAATTATATTTTGTTGCAGTTTTTGTTATTCAACTTATAACCAACTATGAATTGGCATCATTGTCTTGTGTGCACACACAGTTCTGTAAGATCCTTTTTTAACCTAACCAATGGAATGAATTATACTTGAAATGTATACCACAGACCTTTCAGTAATAATAAACTTGCGTAAAAATATCTAAGATAATTAATATAGAAGGTTAAAATTTGTTTTCCTTAATAAACCGTTATCTTACATTTCGACTTAAGCAGTGACTAAGAAATTAAATTCATCAGATTAATAGGAAAAATCTAATTCGTTTACCAATCATTTAGCGCAAAGCAATCGATGAATTTGTTGAATAATAAAATTATGTAAAATTCACAGAATAATAAAATAGGGAGGTGAAAAATTTTTACTCCATTTTTTCAACATTAACACCTTTAGCTGACTATAAACTTTACGGAGGACAAGTATCCCAATTTTATTCAACTTTAGCAAAACGCCACCTCCAAACTGGTTGCAAAATATTTAATGGAAATGAGTTGTTGTTATATTTATGTGAACTAAATACGAATTTAAAACAAAAAAATGTAAAAAAGTTTAACATTTATATTTTTCTGGTTTTTGCATATAAGCGAGAACTAAAAATGAAATAAATAGAATAACAAAATACAAATTCTAATATTTCAATTTATTCATGCATTTAAATCAAATAACATGATACCCAGGATAGAATTTTATAACCAAAGTAACACGAGGGGCAATTAAAAAGATTCAATTTGTCAGTTGAAATACTCTTTTCCAAGACTCCAGATAACGTAGAGGCAATCTTTGATATATTTAAATATTGGTAAAGTGATAAGAATTCTGCTAATTAAAATTACCAAAATTGGCTCACAAATGCCAGAGTTATGAGATTTTTAGTTTAAAGCTTTATAACAAATCTGATCAATTTTATAATCATAATTTTATAAACCTCTTCTCTTCAACTGTACCTTTCCTATCGACCCTCATTAAATAAAACTATTTATGTATATGTAATGCATAAATGCAGAAATTCTATAACAACAATATTGTGTACTGAATAAATTGTATTTACAAATATACAACAACAACAATAACAAAAATAATTCACAGCATTTTTTGCCCACTTTCCCGCTGAAAAGAGTTTTTATTTGCAATATTTTTTTTTCCGGCACAAAACAAATAAAATTCAAATTGGAGGAGTGGATACGGTCGGATTGAAAAAATCAAATTAATTCAAAATGGATTAAATAAATATGTATGTATGTAAGTAAGTATGTTAATTTTTACATTTTATTTTAAAGCTTTACATTGTTACATTATGAAGAAATAGACAGAAATATTTATATTTTAAATTTTAATCATAAATTATTCATTTAAAGGGACTAAACGTATTTTATTATACCCTACACCACCATAGGTGGGAGGGTATTATGCGTTTGTGCTGATGTTTGTAACACTCAAAAATATTGGTCTAAGACCCACCTTAATTTATACCAATCGGCTTAGAATCACTTTCTGAGTCGATTTAACAATGTCCGTCCGTCCGTCTGTCCGTCTGACCATCTGTCCGTCCATGTAAACCTTGTAATCAAACTACAGGTCGCAATTTTGAACCAAAATTAATGAAATTTGGCATACAGGTTTCTTACAGTCTAGGGACGAAGCCTATTATGATCGGTCCATTATTTCACCTAGCCCCCATACAAATGTCCTCCCGGAAAAGGGTTTAACGATCATAAATCCCTTAAATATAGCAATATTATATATATATATATATAAGTCTAAAAAAGTGTGCTGATTTTTAAAAAGATCGGTCCATAATTAACCAAGCTCCCATATAAACCCCTTTTCAGAAAATCACTTTAACGGGCATAAATCCCATTAAAATGTTAGTATCAAGTTAATATTCGACACAAATAAGTAAATTTTACAAAGATCGGTCCATAATTTTCCATAGCTCCCATATAAGGCCCATATTCGGCTTGGCCAAATCTATATATCCACCATCAACTTTTTCAAATTTTACGTTATATGGGAGGTGGGCGGTAAAAAAGTCTGATCACGCCTATTTTTTGTTTTCGAATTTATACCGAGCCTCAAAGTATCTGTATTTTATTTTTTATTTATTGACAGATTTTTTGTTTACTAACCGGTTTTGCCTATTTTCAATACCAAACAAATATTATATAAGATAAATATTTGAGCCAAATTTCGTCTCCCTAGATTGTCCCGTTCGAGCCCTATCCTGCTTTCAACAGACAGACAGACGGACGGACATAGCTAGATTGACTCAGAAAAAAACCAGGAGCCAGAAAATATATACTTTATGGGGTCTTAAATGATTTTTTCGACATATTACATACGGAATGATAAAATCAGTATACTTCCCATTTTTTATGGTGTTTATACCCACCCAACCAAATTTTGTAATAAATAGAACATTCGAATTTTTAACCAAAAAACCAAATCAATAAAAATTGGATTCTTACAAAACCGAATTTTTCCAAAAAATAAAAATTTAATTTTAATAAAAAATTAAATTAAAACTAGGTCATATAAATAAAACACAAATTAAGAAATTAAATTATATTCGACCTTGAACAAAAAATTAAAACCTGTCCTTTTCCAATATTCATATCAACCTAGAAGGTTGCTATAGTTATAACCAGAACAACTAAAAATACGCAAGATCATATTTATTTTTTAGACATTAAATGAACCAAATTTTAACATCGATTTGTTGCAGCATATTTTGGTCCTAAAAGTATATAGTGGGCTTAAAAGCATATTTTGTCATACTTTCATTTAAAAATCTTTAATTTGGAGCATATATTAGGTATCTAAATGGCATATTGTTGCATATTTTACACTTAAGATCACAATTTAGGATTTTTTACAATTAATTTCCCTCTCCCGCTATTAGCCCCAAATTAATAAAGTTGCAAAAAATTATAGGAGGAGTTTACAGTACAAATTTTATATTTTACATTTGAGTTCTTTAGTACACGCAAAGAAAAAATATGGTGAATAGCAACCATAATCGAGTACTGTCATATTATGGTTGGAATTTATGGTTGTCTGTAAATTATATTATGGTTAGATGTAGCACCATAATATAGTTAAATAACAATACAAATATTGTTGATCTGCAACCATATTTTTGTTGTATATGTACTTGATTCATGTCTACAGCAATAATAAAAATACTTATAGTATCGAGAAACAATTATTATGCCCAAAAATAAATAAATTAAAGCCAATTAATTTATCTTATGGTAGTTTTTATTATAATTAATTATAAAATAAATGTCTTTGGTATAAAAAGATAGTTTCATCACCAGTAAATGATGAAACCGGAGAAATTTCTTGCATACTCGTACAAGGTGACACCTTTTTTTTAGCACTTCGAAGATAACCTATTGTGTAGTTTTCTTTGCATATTATCCATTTAAAATATTTTCACAATCTGAAACACTTATGTAAAATATTTATTTCTAGTTTAATTTTATTTAAAATAATTAATTTTTTTTTAATATTTTCTAATATATTTTTAACACTCCGACAGATAACTAGCTCAATGCAAGAAGCACACTAAACTGAATAAATATTTTATGTGAATTATTTGAATTGGAACATAAAAATGCGTAGTTCAATAATACGAATTTGTCGGTACTACGAAATCTTCAAATGCCCTTAATTCGACTTATGACGTCAAAAGTCCACAGAAATAAGCTTAAGCAACATTTTTTTTTATTAAATTAATTAAAAAAAAATCCTTAAAAATTAAACATTTTTAATAATATCATATAACAAAGTGTTAAATATCACATCAACATCATCATATCATATATCATTGACAATCACAACATCAATGAAAAAGATGTATTTTGTTTATGTCAAAAAAAGAAAACAAAACAAGATATTTTTGTAAATATTTTGTTATAGAAACAAATAAACTTTAATCTGTATCTTTTACTCTAACACACATACATGCAACATATTTCTTTTTTGTATACACTTTTTGTTTTAAAGTTCAAGTTTCATTTTGTAGTTTAAAACTGTTCTTTGTTATGGTTTTATTTTGATTATTTTGTTGTTGCATGCAGCAAGTATGTAGTGCACCTCTGTTTTCTTACTTTTTCTTGTCTTATTTCTGTTATTATTATAGTTTTCATTGTTGCTGCTGCATATAAAACAAGTTTAATGTTGCAAGTATTTTTTTGTTTCTTTCTTTTGAAATTTTTTAGCACAAGAAAAAATAAAACATAAATAAATAAAACTTAAAAATAAAAAATAAATTATAATTGTAATAATAATGATGATAAAAATAATAATGAAGATGAAGATAATGAGAATTTTATGGAATGAAATGATACATTTAAAGAAACCAAAATACAATTAAGTACAATCAAAACAAACAACAGGTAAATTCTTATAGAAAATAACATACATACACACTCCTCTCTCTTTTGAAACAAAAAAAAAAAAAAATGTACAATACAACAAAAAAATGTCATTTCCGGTTTTTTTATGGTTACAGGTCCACGCAAAAAGTGTCAGTGTTTTGAATACAAAAAATACCATGAATAAAACTGGAATTGTAGTAAAAATACAAGAAGAAAAAAAGATAACAAACCACTGAAATCAAAAAAAAAAAAAAAAAAAAAAAAAAAAATTAAAAGAAGAAGAATCAGAACTAGTTTTTTAAATAAAATCATAACAAACGTAAAAACTAATACATTTATAAAAATTTCAAAACAAGGTTCGAATTTCAAAATAAATAAAAAGAATTGAATTAATAAATACAATACATAAGTACTGAAAATGTTAATATACTTAGAAGAGTTTTATTTATTAAGCGTAAATACTCTCAACAATTTTTATAAATTTTATTATTTTTATTTGTTGATTGTTAGATAAACGTCTTCGAAATTTAATTTTGCAATAAAAAATTTTCATGCAATAATATTTATAACATTCGATGTGGATTAATTTAAATATTAAGCTCCAAAGGAGGCCAACTGATATCGCTGGTATGCGGAGTTCATTCATGGATACTGTTGCCTCAAAAATAAAATTTGTAAATGTCTTGTAAAAATTGTTGTTTTGTTAAAAAACAGATGCTGTGGATGCATAGAATATTATACCATCATTTGTTTGCTAAAAGTTTTCCAAGAAGTCTTCCAAGAAGAAGGAAAATTATCTGCAAAACCAGGATAATTCTCCACTACGATAATACTAGCTTTTACACAGTGTTTGAAAAAAAAACCGCCAATATTATCAATACTACTCTAGGAAACAATAATGTCCTTTTCAAAAAGAAATATTATCGTTTTATACGTTTTTCGCAAAAAAAAAAAAAGGCACCCCACGTAGATATATTGTGAAAAATGTTTTCGGTATATCAAAAGCGAAAATTTTTATATACTTATTTAAGCATTCCGTTCTTGTAAATATAGAAAAAATCTATCGTTAATCGACCAAAGTGTCTTTAAGGCTTAGGAAATATTTATACCCACCATTTTAATTTTTATACCCACCATTAAAAAGATGGGAGGTATATTGATTTTGTCATTCCGTGTGTAACATGTCGAAGGAATCATCTAAGACCCCACAAAGTATATATTTTCTGGGTCCTAGTTAGATTCTGAGTCGATCTAGCTATGTCCGTCTGTTGAAAGCAGGATAGGGCTCGAACGGAAAAACGTAGAGGGATATTTGTCTTGTATAAGGTTTGTTTGGTATTGAAAATGGGCAAAATCAGTTAATAAACAAAAAAGTTATGGGCTAAAAACTAGAAACATAGGGTGTCCGTTTCATACTGTGTACGTATAGTGTACGACAACGAAATTTTGTACGTATAGTTCGGGGGTCGATATAAACTCGGACACATAAAATGGGCGTTGTCCGCCCACTTTACCGCCCACCTCCCATATAAGGTGAAAATCAACGAAATTGTGTTCAAGGACCAATGTAAACTCGAAAACAAAAAAATGGGCGTGGTCCGCCCACTTTACTGCCCCTCCCATATAACGTAAAATTTTAAAAAGTTGATGGTGGGTATATAGATTCGGCCGGGCCGAATATAACATTCGCGCTTGTTGATTACTACGAAAGTTGTCTGGTATTGTTGTTGTAACGCATATAATTCTAATCGGGGGGCCTCGCTTAAAGGTCAGGGCCAAGAAATTTCGCTAATTTGTAGGTAGAATGTCACTCTTCTTAATGCTAAAATATTTCAGCTTTGAAAATTTATCCCTCAACGAAGGGATTTTCACTGGAGTATAAAGTATAGTTTATCATTTCCCGACCAATCGTTTTATGTGTGCCAAAATTCTGCCTTATTTCTATTTCGCAATTTATGCGCGATTGCATTGGAGTGAACTGAAAAGTACGATGCAGTACAGTTAGAATTTGTACTGCATCGTAGATGTACTAATTTTTGCCTCCTTCGCCCAGGTAGTAAGGGATCGACTTCGATGATAATATTTTAAAGTAACGAGCATTGAAGAAATTGGAAAATTTGCGGTCATCAACGTTATAACCCTACGCCGTAATATTGCAGTCGTCCGCATAAGATATCACGTAAACACCTAATGGCGAAGAGATTTTAGAGAGGTAGAAGTTAAAGAAGAGTGGCCAAAGGACCCCCCTGAGGTACTCCTTATTTTAATATACGGGGTTTTAAGCATTTCTCTCGAATCAACTGAAGACCACTGAAATATCTCTTCAAGTTACAGGATGTCTTGCAAAAGTGTGTCGTGATTGAGGTTGTAGAGCACCTTCGACAGGTTAAGTGCCTCAAGGATGTTCACATGGCTCTGCTGGTTCTTTAGTGTACGGTTTGAGTAGCAACGACGGTTAATTCTATGGTAATGCTATGCATCTTACGAAATTTATGCTGTTGGGTAAAGGGGAGTAGGGGAGGATATACGCGATATTCCTTTAAGGAGATCGATAAAAATTAGGGTTGCTAGACGGCCTTGAATGAACTTGATTGTCAAGATATTTTAGAAGTTGTCAAGTTACAAGTTCAAATGTAATTTGTCAAGTTGAAAATGAAAATGACAAGACCGAAGCATATTTTTATATTTTACAGGATACAAAGTATTACACCCTAATTGTGAAACTTATATAGAATTACACAACATATTGATTGAATTTTAAATAATCTTAAAACTATTTTAATAAGAGATATACAAATCATTTTACAAAATAGGACTTTTTTAAATTTATATAGAACGTTGTAGTAATTTTTTTAATGTCATGAATAAATGTTCAAAAGCAATATTATTGGAAATTGAAATATTTGTATTGACTCAATATAAAGAAGCTTAGCCATAAGCTTATTTTTTCAAATTGCAAAAGTCTAATACCGCATTGCTTAACATTTTTTCATGGCCATGATACTACATAAACTCTTATTTTCGCAACAATTTTAAAAGCTATATTCCTATTATACCGACAAAATGTATTTACATATATACTTCTATATAGGTTTCATATAAAAATTAAAAGATTATTGGTGGAAGTCGACGGTCAAGTATCTTTTTGGAAATCAAGATCGTTTGTCAGTAATGTCAAGTTAGATCCCAATTTGAATCTGGCAACCCTAATAAAAATGATTCAGAGTCAGTTTATTGATTACCGACTATTATATGGAGTGTCAGGCAGCGATTGAAATCCTATCTAATCAACTGTACACAATCTATATCTCAACTTCAATTTACAAAAATAGAACCAAGTCTCTGTAACGTGTATCCTCACATTCCGAATATTGTAACGTATACATATGTATATAGGATTTTCCTTGACGATTAATACGGACGTATTTATGAAGTGAAAAATCAAAACATAATATTTCGCGTCACTGTCCGGCTTTGCAAAAACGCAGCATCTAAGCGAATGTTCTTTGCAGATAGTAGAGGAGAATTATCACTGATCAATTTTGCGGATTTTATATAGATTGAACAGAGATAAGCTAAAATATCCTGGATATTTCCATGAGATCCCTTATTTAACCAGTATTTCCCTAAACGTTATTAGTGTATGATTGCATGTAGAGGCTGTGTATTAGTTTTCTTGATGTAGAACTGTTTCTTTTCTGAATCTAAGAAACTACTAGTGTTTTTTAAATCCCCACATTCAATCTCATTTACACTTTGCAATTAAAGAATCCAAATATGTCTGGGGTCT
Source organism: Protophormia terraenovae (assembly GCA_951394005.1). NCBI lineage: Eukaryota > Metazoa > Arthropoda > Insecta > Diptera > Calliphoridae > Protophormia > Protophormia terraenovae. The sequence goes on along the minus strand of OX596075.1, from coordinate 113,584,336 downwards.
GAGCTAAGGAACACTAAAACTCTGATCTACAAAATAGAAGATAGAAGATCAAGGAATTGCTAATAAATTACTCTTGGACTAGTGTACTGAGAAATTTCAAGATTTAAAATTACCATTAAAATTGGATTTAAATTAAGATTACCAACCCACTAGATTATTAAAAATATTTATGATTCAGTAATTATTTTACTTGTGATTAAAGTACCAACTTTAGGAGTTATGGTTCCCTAAAGTTTTCATATATTTTTATGACTATATAATTAAAAGACATGTGATTTTAATATATTATTAGCGTTTAAAAGCACGTTTAAATACCTTTCTAACGATGTACAATATGTCCATATTCATTAAATCCTTGAGAGAAAAAAAATGGCATTTGTTATTGATATACCGGAACTTATACATATATTATTTTTTATTTTTTTGTTTTCATAAAAAGTTTATTTAGCGAAACCGCTAAATAAGTCCCTGAACCCACCCAAACGTCGGCTACACCGAAAAACCTTTATTAATATAAAAAGAAAAATGTTTTTATTTCATTTGGTTAAGTAAACTTAATTTGTTCCTTAATTTAATTAGTTATTGTACTTCCAATTGATCATACATCAGATTCAATTGAAATAAAATAAAACCAAGAAAAAATGGAGTCTAAAGTCCATGATCATGGGCCAAGAATGCCCATAATACAGAGTATTATTAAGATATGTACATATTATATACTTATGCTATATGTATTCTAAACTTTTACTATAAGATACTAAGTACATATGTACAAATAGAAAAATAAGTAAAATAAAATAATTTTCTTACCTGCTGGGAAGAAATTATTTAAGAACGTTGACATTTTTTCAAGCAATACACTTGAAAGTTGGCCAAATGATTCTCTTTAAAGTCGAATGTTTTTGTTTCGATTTTATTTATTCTTTTTTAATTTATTTGAAATTCTTAATAATGATGAAGTGATGATTATGATGAAATGATGATAATGATGAATTGTTTTCTGTATTATTAGTAGAGCTGTTAATATCAAGTTACTTAATGTAAAATGTATTGATAGGTGATGATCGTAATTGTTGTTGTTGATGATGCTACATTGGATTCTAAGGGATCGAAGAGTTAAGGTTGCATTATTGATTTTAACTTAAATCTTCATTTAAGACAAACAAAATACATAAATTTAATACAAAATAGAAAAAAGAAAATTGTATAAATATCATGTGTAAGAGGTGTATAAAGGAAAGTATGATTTGATCAACCCGGTATTAATGGCGACAATAATTGTTGCTGCTGCTATTGCTGCTGATGATGATGGTGTCGTTGTTGTTAGCGTTGATGTGGATTGTCAACACCGTTTGATGTTTTTTATTTTTCTTTTATTTTACACTCTCTTTCACTAACTCAATCACTGGGTTTCTTTTTTGATTTTCTTTTTTCTCTTTTCGTTTCTTGTTTATTTTATTTTTTATATTAAACGTTGAGTTGGTTGTGGTTTTGTTTATTATTATTTTTCTTTTACATACATACTCTTCTATTTACTTCTAACCATACAATTTTACATATATACAATATCTCACCACACACAACAACAAATCGTTAAATGTTTTTGTTTATTTTCAATTTATGTTTTTGTTGTGTATATTCAAGTAAGTGTGTTTGTGATTATTTTCTTTTACTTTTCGGAGACTATACCAACAACAAATCAAACAATACAGGTTCACTTTAACACTCATACATACACTTGCAAACATTAAACTCTTTACAGTAGCGTATGTATATTTGTTGTTGTTTTCTTTCTGTTAAGGGGAGCCAAGAGTTGAGCAAAAAAATAAATTATGGATGGGAGATGGTAGAATAAAAAGAAAGTTATATAGAGGTCGAAACAGATGGTTGGTTGACTGGTTTGTTTGTTGTTAGTTACTGCTGTCAACAGTGAGAGAATATTTGTTTTGGTTATAAACTTCATGTATTCGGTAGAAGAATAATAATAAGATAAGAATAAACAAACAAGTTTTTTTTTACTTATTACTTTTTATTTTTGTATTTTATACCGAATTTAGAAAAAGAGCACGTATTTTCTCTTCTTATTATCATGTAAATTCTTAATAACTCTTTATTTTTGTAATTTCGTTTTAATATTGCAATTTTTTTTGTTTTTTAATGTTTAATATTTTCATTGGGAAGATTTATTTAATAAATTATAACACTTTTTTATTTTAAGTGTTTGTTTTTAAGTTTTGATTACTTTTCGTTTAAATTTTCGGTTTTGATTTTTTTTTTTTTTTCGTAACTTTAAAAAGGTGTACTGTGTAAAAAAAGAAATTAAAAATAAAGAATTCAAATAAAAATGTTAAAAATTAAGAATTTTTTTTTTTTTGCTTAGAGTTGCCATTGCAAATAAATTGGGGGATTACAAAGATTTTGTATGTTTCTTGTATATTTTTTTGAATTAAATCTTTTTTGGAAAAAAAAAAACTTAATTTCAAAAATGTAATCTTTTTTTAATAAATTAATTTTTATTAATTTATTAGTTCTGTTTGTTACACTTAGTCACATATGGGAAATTTTTCAAACTCGTTTACTTTTGATGCTCAAAGGCACATCAACGACATTTAGTACCAATATTCCTTGGCTCTAGTGGAACACAGATCAGTTCGCGTGAATGACTTTTACCGAACGGCATCAATGTTATGGCGGTTTAAGATAAAAAAATTGCCAAAATTCTATTTATAGTCCTAAATCAAAAATTATTGCATTTATGTATTCTACAATGCTACAGTGGTGGCCACGAATTTAAGACACGACATTTCACTTATATATTTCTGATAATTTTTACATCTTATCGAACAAATTTTAGATCCATGTTATTTTTTAAAGATCCTAGTAATGTTATGAAAAAAATCAACAATAGTTTGTTACCTATATTTAGTTTCCAATTTTTATTTACATATTATACAGATTAATACAAGTTTAAGCCTGGTCATGAATTTAGGACATAGGCAAAATAAAAGTTAATTCACAAAAGTAAAGCTCAGCTTCATAAAACAATATTAGTATTTGGTGGGAAATCCTTTATTTTGAATCACAGCAGCGCATCTCCTGGGTAAACTTTCAACTAAGGCCATACAGCGCTCCTTTGGAATGGCATACCAAGCCTTTTGAATTTCTTCCCATAAATCAGTCAAATTTTTTGGCTTTACTGCTCGTACATGCTCCTCAACATCATTCCACAAGTTCTCAATTGAATTGAGATCCGGGGATTGAGCTGGCCATTTCAGAACTGTGATATTATTTTCCTCTAAGCAACTCTTCACTAGGCGTGAAGTGTGCTTAGGGTCATTATCATGCATAAATTTCCACATTAGAGGCATGTTGTCTTCAGCGAATGGTATCATGATGCTTGTCAGTATGTTTTTGTAAATATGCTGGTCCATTTTATTGATAATCTTCTGAATGGGACCTACACCATGCCAGGAAAATGCTGCCCACACCATGACATTTCCACCACCATGCTTAACCGTTTTAAGGGTGTACTTTGGGTGATGCTCCAGGTTTGGAGGACGCCATACGTACTGTTTTCCATCAGAACCAAAGCGACAAATCTTCGACTCGTCGCTCCAAAGTATATTTTTCCAAAATGTCATCGGCTTATTGAGATTTTCTCTTGAAAACGCTAGTCGGGATTTAATATTTTTTTTTGACACAAGTGGTTTACGTTGTGCAATACACCCACGTAAGTTCTTCTCATTCAGACGTCTTCTTATTGTCCTGGACGATATATTAATACCAAAATCCGATGAAATCTCATTTTTAATTTTACTTGAGCTCTTGAAAGGATCTTTAGCAGCTGATTTATAAATTAAGCTATCCTCCCTGGGTGTAGTTTTTCGGGCTCTAGGGTGCTGTTTGACATTTTTGGTAGTGCCATGTTGCTTGATGTGTTCCAGTGCATTGTAAATCTTGGATCTGGAACATTTTAGTAGCTTGGAAATTTCCATTACTGTTTTTCCATCAGTATTCATTTGTTAGATCAATTTTCGCTCGGCATCCGAACTCCAAGTACCTCTGGCCATTTCTAACTAAATATTTTGATGTATTCTAACATTAAATGGAATAAAACATTCATTACTTACCTTTTAGCTTCAAAAAACACCAAAAAATCACTTAAAAACCAAATATTTCTTATATGTTTTAAATTCGTGACCAGCTTCAAAAGCACGTTTTTACGAAAATATAATAAAAACAGCAACAAAATGTATACACAAACAAAACCAAATAACGGTAATTGATCTTAACATTACAGGGTACACTGAAAAATTAACAAAATCTAATTTTATATTGCAGGGTTGTAATAATTATCACAACTTAGTTCGTTACATGTCGTGTCTTAAATTCGTGGCCACCACTGTATATCATCGATCGTTTAAAAAAGTCTGAACTTAAAAAAATATTTGAGGTTGAAGGTCGGTTTCATAAAGGCAAATGTAAAAAGAGAATTGCCCATATGTAAATCAACATACGAAGTATAAACTACATTTTTGTCGTAACTTTTCCACTGTAGTGTTTAATAAATTGTCTTAAAGCATTGATGCCGATGACAAAACCGTAGTGTTAGTAAAAAAAATAAACATGCACTTAAAGAAAAGATGGGTTAATTGAATACAAAATGGTATCAACTTTAATGGATAAAACAGAAATACTAAAAAATCAGAAAATAACACAAATAATATTTACTGAAACTTCATTGCAAAATTTAAAAAGGAAATAAAAAAATATTTTTATATTCAATATAACAAAAATAAATGTAAGTTAGAGCATTAGATTTTGGAAGGCTTAATTATAAACATGTACAGTAAAAGCTCCCTTAACGGACAGCTCCGGTAGGCGGACAATTATTTAGGTCCCATGGTTTAGTTTGCATTTTTAGAATAAATTAATCTCCACTAAGCGGACGCTCTCTTGGGCGGACGCGGACACCTGTTTTTAAAGATAACATCTCTCGTAGGCGGACAAAAATCATAAACGGAAAAAGAAATGTACCAAATATTATATAATGAAATGTTTCTTATTTTCATTTTTGTCCGTGTTTGCATTTATATTTCATCTTTACATTTTTTGAAGTCAAATAGTTTACTATTAGTTTTTTACTTAACTTTTTTGTTGTTTTGAGCAAAAACTAGTTTTTTAATTTAACTTTGACTTTTACACTTAATTAAAAATTATTCATACAAGAAAAGAGGAAATGAAAACATGATCCCTAAAAACATATGCTCCCAGTTATCTGTGTCCTGAACACAGCCTCGATGAGAACACAATGGCAATGGCATTGATAGAAATGATGTTGACAGAGGTTATCACCGCCAACGAAAGCTACAAACTATTTATGACCAGTTTCTTTTCAATTGATATTTCGCATGAATTATATGTTGGTATGATTATTCCTTGTAAAGAGAAGACTTTTTTAGGCATTTTTATTAAAAATTCTTTGGAAAATTTTTTAAAATTATATATTATTAACAATACTTACTACAATGCATATTTTTAATATTTAGCTATAAAGGCAACAAAATTATAAGATTCTTATCCATTTTTTAAGAAAAATATCGACTTTTTTTTGCATGATGGACTAAAATAACGATTTATGAACCAAAATTTTTGCAAAAATTTTTCAAAATATTTTTTTTTTTTTATAATTGACAAAAAATTACGAATTTCTTAATACCCATTTCAAGACAAATCTCAATAATATTTTTTGGACGAAATGTGCTAGTCTTGTGACATTCAATTGCTGGTAGGGAACTGAAGATCACTTTTAAACATTTTTTAAATATTTTTTTCCATATTAAGCTAATTTTTACGCATCGTTTGAGGGGTCATTCTACAAAACTGTTGTTCGAACAGCATTATTGGATGATTAAATACATGACTGAATGTACTTCCTATTCCTATTTGGTTCACATGAGCTTTTGCCTAAATATAAACGAAGTAAACTATTTTTTCAGATAGCAATGTGTTTTTTATGAGCTATTCTGCTTCTACATCCATTTAAATGTAAGTTCTTTCTATTGTTCTGGGTGTACATTTTTTCTGAGCATTGTTCCATATGATCAGCCAATTTGGGTCACTTGTTTTGGGATCAATACGTATTTGCTTATACATATGTATATACTGCTAACATATCGTCCTGAAAGATTTCTTGGTCTCCAAGTTCTTGGCTTGCTTTCAGTTGAGTTAGTATTTTTATGATTTTTATAACCTACACCACCATAGGTCTAGGGTATAAAGATCAAGTATTGGTCTAAGACCCACTTTAATTTATATAAATCAGCTTATAATCACTTTCTGAGTCGATATAAATATGTACGTCCGTCCGTCTATGCGTCCATATAAACCTTGTAATCAAACTAAACTAATTTTTAACAAAAATTAATGAAATTTGGCACACAGGTTTCTTACAGACCCATACAAATGTCCTCCCGGAAGGGGGTTTAACGAAATATTTCATGTTCCATATAAATCTAAATAAGTGTAGCGAATTTCAAAAATATCGGCCCATAATTGACTATAGCTCCCATATAAACCCCATTTCAAAAATCATTTTAATGGGCACAAATCCCACTAAAGTTAGTATCAAGTTAATATTCGACACAAAAAAGTTGTATATAAATATAAATGAAATTGCCAAATTTTACGATAGGTCCATCCATCCTATATATTGCCCTCTTACGGGAATCACTCAAAAGTTAGTAAATTCTTATACATGTTAGCATCGACGTAAAATTCTGTATTCGTATGTTTTATTTTACACTTAATATGAGTATCGGTCCACAATTGGTCCCAAGTCTAATTAAAATCCCCTACTCGAATTTGATGTACACAATGGTGTATGGTATCATATGGTAGGGCTTGACCGAGTATTACTTTTTTCACGTTTTTGAAATTTTTTCAGAAGTTTTCTTCTAATTTCGATGATTTACTACAATATTTTTGATAGAAACTGCAATTTCTTTTCTGTTTGTCATTTTAATACCAATGAACTATTTGAGTATCCGAACTATTTTAAGAATGTAGTTCCTAATGACAAGCTAATATGAACCATTGACAAAAAAAAAAATGTGAACTCGTTAAAAACCATAACATTGAGTTTTCATGGTATATGTAGAGTTTTGTCTGTTGAGGTGTCAGAATTTTTGCTAAATATTTGTATCATACGATGTTTGAAAAATCCTTTTCTTTAAAAATATGATTAACTAATAAGTTAATGTCATAACGTCGACATAAAAATAAAGCTTTTTACATGACATATCAAAAAATCCAAGCTCCCTATTCTCTTTTATGAGAATACACTAACTTCTGTGACCGTATTCGGGCAGATTAAATATTTTTATATCATATCTTGGATTTATCGTTATTATTACTTAATAGAAAAACTCGAGCTATTTTTGAAAATATGTGTGTACTTACTTGAAGGTTTTGGGCAATTAAAACACAAAATATAAACTTTTTTCCAAAATACACAAATCCACTTCAACTACATTTTATTGCTGTATCAATTTTAATGCAATGGCAACCCTCAAACAAGTAACAAGGATAAAAGAAAATATTAAATAAAAAAAACTAAGAGAAATAATTCGGAGTTAAGAGAGTATTATATTTAATAGTACTCTCTTATTTATGCACTTAAAAGAAAAAAATTAAAATTTTATTGTTGCTTTTCAAGTCTAGCACAATAGAAATTAAATTGGGATTTTTTTTTTGTATTTTTAATATTTTGACATTTTTATTATAATAATTATGATGATTTTTAAACACTTTATTTATATAATTATTTTACATACGTTTTAATTGATGGATACACTTTTTCTTATGAACTTTTATTTTTTTTAATTTTACTTTAATGGCATGAGGGATAATTTCTTTTATTTTTATTAGTTTATTTTAATATTATTTAATATTGAAATGTTAATAAAAAATGACCACATATTGAAGCTAAAAAGAAAAATTAACAATTTTTATTTAATTAAATTTCCTTAATTCCAAAATAATTAAAAAATGTTTTTATTTAATAATACATTTTTTTGTCTGCCAGTATTTTTTTTTTTTTTTTTGTTAATTACATGTTATAAAAATATTGCTTTGAATTATGCGATTTAAAAAAATAATTCTCTTCCTAGCTACCAAAATCAACCAACATTCTCCTAAAAGGTTCAAACTTAAACTAAAATACATGAAATGTTATTATTCTGTTGTTGTTGCTGGTTTCCAACACATAAAAAATATAATTGCAAAAAAAAAAAAAAAAAACACCACACACAGTTAGGGGATCTTCATCATCATCTTTGTTCATTTACTTTATATCAGTACAGGACGTTTATTTTTATTTATTTTACTTTATTTTACTTTTTTCTACTTCATTTTACTTTTGTTCTTTGTCCCTATACTTTTCCTTTAGTCAGTCAACTAGTCACAATAATAACAATATTAAAAGGAAAAATAAACTAAACAAAACAATAATAATAAGAGAGAATACCAAAAACTAGTACATGAACAACAAGAAAGACAATTGCTTAGGTTTGAACAAAACATAAACATACAAAATTTACTTTAGTACACAAACAACTTAAAATGCAGAAGTTAATAAAATAAAGCAAACAAAAAAATACAAAAACAACATTGTCAGCCGTGTATTGCATGAATGTTTGAAAGTTTGTGTGCAACAAAACAAATCAAAACATTGAACAAGTTCTGTCTGATAGCAAAGTACATATATTGTATATACATATGTATGTAGTGAATAGGTTTTGCAAAACAATTTTTTTTCGTTTTTCTCATGTCCATAATAAAAATATTCTTCCATGGGGAGCAAAAATCGAAAATTCATTGCAAGAGCAACAACAATAAATATAAATAAAGAATATTTACACAACCATACAAACTCTTAAATATTGATGCATACATGTAGGAAGGGCTGGTAGAAAAACAATTTTATTCGAGTGTAAAAAAAATAAGGAAGAAGAAAATTTGTGTGTATATTGGTGTAAATGTTAATAGAGAATTATCAAGTAATAAGCAATAATTGAAGCGGAATTCCGTACAGGGTTGCCCAATGCTTAAAAAATTTTATGAGTTAAAAGGAAACTACACTGGTCAGCGAAGAAATCATCCTTTAAACATAGGCGGATAGATGGAATTTGAAGTGCTGAACATGAATTTGCTTTCAGTTATTTATACGAGGTTTTAAAAATTCGTTATCAAATGAAAGTCTATGAAATGAGAAGACATCAAAAGGAAACCTAAAGAATTCCTTCGTCATTAGAACGATTGATAACTTATGCGAAAAGCTGAATAATGTAACAGTCAGAAGGCTGACCAGAAACACACAATTATTCCTACGAATAGGTTGAAAATAATTTTTAAGAATTTTGCAAAATACGAGTAGGAACATATTTTGTTATTCTATTGAAGTGTTACCAGTTTGTGGAAAAATGTTTGTGTGTAAAAAAATTTGGGGAGTGTAGTCAAATTGAAATTTCATTAAATGTTCAATTTATAGTAAAATTTCATAGGATAGGAGAAATATAGAGTTATGGACTAAACTTTATACACTCTTTATATTACACAGTGGTTTAGAAATCTGTAACTTCTGAATGGCAGGTTGAATTTGCATGATATTCGGTATAGGCGTAGCAGAGCAGTGTATAATGTTAAGTTTGGAAGGGCGGAGCTAAGGGCGCTCAAAGTAGGGTACCTCTGGCATAAACATTTTTTATTCGCTTGTGAAATTATTGTTCCTCGTCAGATTTTTATACATTATTTTAATTTTCTGTGACTTATTAAACTTTATATGTATAAAAATATTGGAAATCGGATAGGAAACAAAAATTTGGCAAGCGGTAAACTTTTTTTTATGTCAGTTGCACCCTACTTTGAGCCTTCTTAACTCCGTCCCTGAGGGGACTGCTTCCAAACTTATTTATATTGTACACTCCTCTGCTACGCTTATACCAAATTTCATGCAAATCCAACCAGCCAATCAGAAGCTACAGATTAATATCCAAAAAATTGTTTGACTTACAAATTTTAAATAAGACTGGCGAATAATAGGAAATTTGTTTTCAAGTACCTTTTCTAACATCCAACCATGCATCAACTGCATATTTAATCGTGTTGAAATTCCGGCAAAAATTTTAAGGCATCAACCCAATTAATTCTACACTAATTATTAAACATTTTTTAAAAGTTCAATTAAAAGTAGAGTACAAAAAGTTCTGAATATGACCTTTCACCAAAATATCCCCTTGATAAATTATAAATGTTGTATGGCAACCCTGTCACAATCCTAAGCTTTCAAAACCAATTAATTAAAAGTGTTTATTGTTAACATTTATAAGCATAAAAATAAACAGCTGCAAATATCTGAAGACGCCATATTTAAGGATAAAATAATAAAAGGAACACAGTAATTATTAAGAGCAATCAAATAAAAAGAGAGTCTAAATTAGAGAGAACAAATATAACGGTAAATTGTTAACTAAAAATTCCAGTAAAATAACAAAACTGAAAAGTGTAACAAGTGTAATAACAAAAAATAATGTTAAATATTTAAAAAAAATTTATAAAAAATAAACAAAATTCCTTAATAAATAACAAAACAGGTTTTACTTGTTAAGTCCTATTACTAAAAATAAACACAGTAATTTTTGTGTTGTTAAGAGCAACAAAGTTTCCAAAGCAAATTATTTCGGTGGAACAAATTTATAAAATTTAAGACGCAATTTTTGGTCAATATACCAAAAAAACAAAATAAACTAATAATAAGCCGGGTAAACAATTTTTTCTCATTATTCGTTGTTTTTAACATATCACAATCTACGACGCGGTAAGTAATTTGTTTTTATTTTCTTTTTTAATCAAAAACCATAAAAAATTTGTTTTGCACAAAACCAAACAAAAATAAATAAGAGTCTATAATTTTTTTTCTCCTCTCATTTTCTTTTGAGTGTGTTTAATTTACTTTTATTATTTCTTTATTTTTGTAATTTATGTTTCTTATTTTTGGCAACATTTTTAATAACTAAATAGAAATATTTTTTTGATTTTTAATTTTGTTTAGAATTAAGGAAATTTATTATTGTTTTGATTGCTTTTTCTAAAACTTCATATACAAGTTTGTGTGTATATATTTTCTTTATGGCAATTCTCTGTATTCATATTTAATTTTTTTTGCACAACACTTTTTTTAATGACATTTTTGTTTGCCTTTTTGACTTCTACTTCACTGAAGGAGGCTTTTAGTTTGGACACTTTTTAAAGCTTAATTTTTATATTTTCTGTAGAAATTTCTATTGCTTGAGTTAGAAAACATATTATTTTATTGGTTAAAATTAAAATTTTTAATAAATTTACTTTTATTTGAGGTAATTTTGCATAAATAATCCGCTGCGTTTTTAACGAACAGCTGTAGTCTCCATCTTAAAAAATATACCTAATAGTGATGTGCAAAACTTTGAGGCAAGTAATCGGTTATACCGAGTTTTAAGTGATAAATGTCAATATAAGGGCGGGTTTACATTATGGCATAGTCGTTTTTACATTGTTGAAAAATAGTGATGGAATTTTATGTATTTATAATGTACTATTTTTTGTAAGGAAATTTTAAATTAGTTTTTTTAGTCAGTAAAGTTATTTTCTGACTAATTTTTAACAAGAATTTAAAATAACTTATCATGACTTTTGGGGTTGGAAAATTTGTTATATAATATTTATTTTAAAATGGTGCATAATTTTTATTTCTAATAAAAAATTATTAAAATAAAGTGATTCTATAAACAAAAAACATTTTATTGTCAAAAACAATATCTTTTAATCAATGTTTATTTAATCAATAATTTTTATTTATAATAAAAAATTATTAAAGTTAAATATTAACTATTATCTACTAACATTCTTACATGATCTAAATTTGACCAATCAAAATTTAAGTAACTATTTATAAATTTTAGTAATGGATCTTTTTTATAATAATAGTTATCTAATCAATAAAAATATTAATTAAATCGTAATTATTACGAATAAATGCAATAAATTTCCCATAAAACTTGAAATTATTAAGTCCTTGATTTTGAATTATGGTTTACCTTACCTAAATACCTATTTGATAAGAAAAAATATTCCTTAAAATTTATTTAAATTAAAGTCATGCTGGATTTCCAGGTCTAAGGGTAAAAGGTTTTTGTATTTAACACTTATGCGGTCTTTGTATTTGTTTGAAATTAAGAGAATTTTTCTGTTCCTGGCTTAAAGTGTTGGTCATATATTAATCCATTGTAGTGATGTTTTCAAAAAATTGTGTCTGTTACATGTGTATTCTGGTTGATGTATGTGAATCTCAACTTTTGAAACTTTTCTTCTAATGTGACTTTTTGTAAATGATATCCCGTAATTTTAATGTTTAACAAGCGCGAATTATATTCGGCCCGGCCGAATCTATATACCTACCATCAACTTTTTCAAATTTTACGTTATATGGGAGGGGGCGGTAAAGTGGGCGGACCACGCCCATTTTTTGTTTCCGAGTTTACCTTTGTCCTTGAACTATTTGAACACAATTTCGTTGATTTTCACCTTATATGGGAGGTAGGCGGTAAAGTGGGCGGACCACGCCCATTTTTTTGTTTTGGAGTTTATATTGATCCCCGAACTATACGTACAAAATTTCGTTGTCGTACATGCTTTTGTTGAAGAAATATCAGCAGAAAACTATAAAACGGACACCCTGTGCTTCTAGTTTTAAGCCCATAACTTTTTTGTTTGTCAACCGTCCCCCTACGTTATCCCTATCCCGCTTTCAACAGACGGACAGACGGACATAGCTAGATCGACTCAGAATCGAACCAGGACCCAGAAAATATATACTTTGTGGGGTCTTAAATGATTCTTTCGACATGTTACACACGGAATGACAATATCAATATACCCCCCATCTTTTTGATGGTGGGTATAATAATACCCGATTCATACTGGACAGTAAAATTTATTTAAAGAATTTTTTCCCTTAAATATAATTGAAAATTCTAAAATAAACGTTTCCTACCTAAAAAAAGATCTTTAAAAAAGTATATGAACAATATTTAGACGCTTTCTTTCCCTAATCGAAGTTAAAGATTTGAATTTATTAGAATCTGATGGGATAATAGTGACTGAAGTGTTAAATTAGTAAACTTAATGCCCTCCCTGCCCGAAATGTGAAATTAGTTTCCAATATGATTTGGAGAGCAGAAAATTAATATAGCAAATCAAAATTTCTTTAAACAAAGCAGACCTCGAAAAGAAAAAAAAGGAAAAAAGTCGCGAATATCTGCTCCCTGATTGAAAAATATGGCTCCTTTAGGATTTATAGGATGATAATGTTTAAAAGTAAGGATGCTAGGGAGCTTCAGAAAGCTCTGGAAAGAGAAAAAATGCTTAGAAAAGACGCATAAATTCTATTATCTCTGTTCCCTGACAAAAATTAAAAAATGTTCAGTTGTTTTTAAATATTTCCAATAAAAATTAATAAAAATTATGCATTTTTTTTTTTTGGCGAAAGATAGAGGTGGTGTAAAATTTTTACAGTGGGTAGATAAGACCACTGTATGTCGTTTTTTTGCAAAAAGATACAATTTAAAAATTTTGAGGTGACTCCCTTTAGAGGAACTATGCAAATGCAAATAAAAAATGCTTTACTTCATTAAACTTTATTCACATTAAAATAGGACTAAGAAAAATAGTTTAAATTACAAAAAAAAATGTTATCATTGCGTGTTCAGTGTGACTATATTAAAAGTAAAATAATACCAGCCGTATGCAAAAAATATTATTAACTTTGCTTTCAAGTACACATTTATTACCTAACACTAACAAACTTTTGTTAAAAAAAAAAACGTATGCAAAAACACTGTTTTTTAACGTTGATAACGGACTTGTATTTTTTCCCCTTTTTATAGTTAAAGTTGTACACTACCTAATATTAACACATTCGGTTATTCAAATTTTTAAAAAAGCTTTTTATTGTTTAAACATTAAATTAATTCCTTTTAAAATTCGTATTGTTTCTATTATTATTATTACTTAGTAAAAATATAAAAAATAAAAGAAATAATAGTAGTTAAAAAGCAAAAATATGAAAAATTATATGGAGCGGATAAAATAAATATTCGAACAACGAGTTTATTTTATTTGTTTTGATTGAACGTACATCACTAAAACATTTTTTAAATTTGTATTATTTTTTATGTGATGTTATGTGAATTTTTTGGTTTTTTCTCTAAATATTGTCTGGAATAGACAAATCGGACCTAAAATTAATAAAAATATCGGTCTGAAGAAGAAGAAAGGTATGGAAGACTAGAATAGGTGGGAACAAGCGCGAATTTTTTGTAAAACACAAAGAGAAAAAGGAAATTAATCATAATGTCACTTGTAGTAAGTTTAATGTAAGTTCATACCTACTTTAAAATATTTAGATTACATTTGTTATATTTTAGTTAATAAACGTTTTTGCATACAGTTTTAAGGAATTTAGCTTAACAGCTTAAAGCTGGGTTAAGTTTTTTTGCATATGGCCGTACATGTTTATGGCCAAAAACAAAATATTTTATGACTGTGTCCTTTAAAATTACATTATTAATTTTTATTAAAAAATTACAATTTAAAAATATTTTTAATATTTTTATAAAAATTTTAAATTTCCTTTCTTTTATAAAAGAAAAACACTGTGGAACTTACTGGCAAATACAAATATTGAATTATAACGCAGAGTTACTCTAATTAGTATTTTTCTCTATGCAAATCTTTTATATTAAGCGTAATACCTATAAAAAAATATTAGTAATGTATTAATTTAGTAAAAATTTTTGAAAAAAGGTAATTTTGAAAAATATTTCTAAAAAAATTTCAGTTATGATTTTTTTTTGTGATGGTTTTTCATTGATTTTGAATATAATATAATTGATTAGAGTTTTTGTAACAGGAAATTCAACTAATGTAATTTATAAATAATAGACATATTGTATTTCATTAACAATTTTGGTTAATATTATGTAAAATACATTTATTTCTCCTATTATTATTTTTTTTGATAAACAACAAATAATAATAATTATGTATCCTAAGGTTTTGAGTTAGCATCGATAAAGTTAAAATGGCAACACTGTTGTTGTGTTATTTAAAAACTGTATTATTGCTAACTGTTGTATCTTATTTTGGAACTGCTTTACCACGAACACTGCTTTATTGTTATATTATTCAATATGGCAATCATGTTCATAATGCGTAATGCAAATAATGTAGCATATTTTAAGGAGTAAATATAATGATGCTGTGCTACACAGCAGAGATCTGCGCCGATCGGCTGTAATCCGGCTTAGTTTAGCCGCCGGAGGTTTTTTAAGAGCCGCCGCGGCCGAGAAAGTTTCGGCTCTTTAAGCCGAAATTACAATTACAGCCGCTGATTTCGGTCAAGCTTAATGAATATAATACCTTTAGTAAATTCATTATATTCTTGAAATTTTAATATTAATTTTTTAAAAAAATGTTCATAAATTTCCTTATAATGTCGGCGATATTTTTAACAATGCTGTCGACTCATGAATTTCTGCGGCAAATTTGCTCCCTACATGGCAACGATATTTGCTGAATTTGATGGATGAAGCTGCGCTGCACTGATGTATGATACTACGCAGGATCCTACAAGTTAACACGGGAGCTTATGAGTCGTGTAGGACAACATAATTTAGCCAGGTTTGTGCAATCGTCCCACAGTGGGGTCAAACGCAAATTTTTTGGTAATAAATCTGTATCTCCTAAACTACTGGTTGGATTAAATTTAAATGTATGAAAGAGTTGCAGAGGAGGACCTAAGCTTTGAGAAAAATCATCTTGTAGTCACCCTGTGATAACACAAGAAAATCTAACTGTTTTTGGTTGTTATAAGTATAAGTTAACTAAAAGTGACCAATAAGCTAAATGTAAGAACATCTGACATTTAACTTTTATCGGACGGTTTATGTATTCAGAGCTGCCATATTTTCTACTTTATAAAAGAAATAAATAAAAACATATTTATTCCGCTGTTGTTTTTAATCATTTTTTTATCTATATTTATATTTTCTCTGGAGTTGTCTTTCAGTTAGCTTAAACTCATTTATTTTAAAAATTTATATGTTTTTTATTTGTTTATATTTCCGTTAGTGGCAGTTACGTTCAAATAGCACAAGTTGCCACTACGTTAAGTGGTCAAAAGTATAGCCCAAATTACAATAGCGCGTAATCAGCAACAGTATCAGCAAAAATTATCAGCTGATCACTGCCAGCACAACATGTTGCTGCCGTTATAATTACAATTCAGCGTAGGCAGCCACAATTTACAACCACAATTTATTTGCTCACTCTCTTTGTCTCGCTCTCAATCCGAATGCAGCGCAGTGAA
The DNA here is from genome assembly GCA_951394005.1 of Protophormia terraenovae. Taxonomy (NCBI): domain Eukaryota; kingdom Metazoa; phylum Arthropoda; class Insecta; order Diptera; family Calliphoridae; genus Protophormia; species Protophormia terraenovae. The sequence continues at coordinate 113,567,871 of OX596075.1, read as the reverse complement.
TTTAGAAACAGGGCTAAATGAAACAGCACTGCAAACTGCTGATGACCAAATGTAATCAACACCATAACAAACAGTGCATTCTAAATGATCAGCTGACTATGGCAGCACACACTGCTGCTGACTACGCGCTATTGTAATTTGGGCTTAAGTAAAATAAAAAACACAAATGTCAAAAACTTTAAAGTTTGGGAATTAACAATAGAAATTAATAGCAATGTATACATAAATATAAATAATTATAAACAAATTTGGACTTTTTTACCTTTCTCTTCAATTTTTGCTCAATTATAAAACACATTTCATTTAAGAATTTATGGAATGAGATAGATGACTTTTCAAAAATTTTATTTTATTCAAATTTTTTTCACTTAAATTTTACATTTTCTTTTTTTTTTTTAATTCACTTAAAACTACTGGTTTTAACACTTCTTTAAATTAGATATTTTTAAACACAAAATTTATAAGAAAATTTAAATATTTCAAAAATATTTAAGAAAATATAAACGCAAATTTGTTTATGTTAAGAAATTGTATTTATCCCACTAAGGATTTAGGATAAATGTATTTTATTATAAAAAAATAAATAAAAAAATAAAATTTAAAGAATTTTTTTGCTATATAAACAAAAACAAAAAATGCGTTTATATTTGCAATTACAAAAAAATAAAAAAAATATAAATTTGAAAAAAAAAGACTCAAAAGAGTTGTTTGAAAATAGGATTCTTAGGGGGAATTTAAAAGGGATTTTGTAGGAATTTATTTTTAAATTATCATAAAACTTTTATAATTTGCCTAAAATGCATTTATTACATTTTTATAAGAAAAACTATGTTAATTTCTTTATATAATGCATTTTGTAAAGGATTAACTAGATTTTTAGATTTAAAATTAAATCTAATTTAAAGTAATTGAAAAATGCAATTTGCTTAAAATAATCAAACTAGCTTGAGATCATTGTTTTGGGGGGATTTGGCAAAATTATAAAAAGTTTCTTAAGGAATATTATCTAACATTAAAAATAGGGGAGGTGGGTGGCATAGTAACACAGTCTTATTTATACAAAAATTCCCTTTATTTTAGTTTAATAAATTTTTAAATAAAAAAACTTATTTTTCTTTGGTGTTTTTTTTTTTGAAAATTTAAAATCCCTTTTATAACTAGCTACAATTGAGTTTAAAGTTGAGGGTTATTATTTATATTACAAAAAAAAATAATAATAATAAAAATTAAAATTAAATTTCAAACTTTAAGGCCCGTTATTATAACTTTCAAATAACTAAAGTTAGGATGTTATCGTTCACTTTAACTGTTTTTGGTTGTTATAAGTATAAGTTAAGCCAAAAGTGACCAATAAGCTAAAGGTAAGAACATCTGACCATTAACTTTTATCGGAAGCTTTATGTATTCAGAGCTGCCATATTTTCTGCTTTATAAAAGAAATAAATAAAATCATATTTATTCCCATAGTATAATAATAAAGTACTCGCACATCTACAAAAACAACAATTGCTTGTATTTTGTTAGTGTAAAACTACTGCCCACAATGTCAAAATGCTTTGAACGGAAAAATGAGAGAATGAAGGAGAGGAAGAGTAAAAAAACCCGAAAAAAAGTTTACATATGAATACAAAAACAATTTGACAGTACCGCGAGGTTTGCCAATGAAAAAATTGTAAAACAGCTGTTCTTACGTGTATACTTTATAATTATACTATGATTTAAGCCCAAATTACAATAGCGCGTAGTCAGCAGCAGTGTGTGCTGCCATAATCAGCTGATTATTTAGAATGCACTGTTTGTTATGGTGTTGATTACATTTAGTCAGCAGCAGTTTGCAGTGCTGTTTCATTTAGCCCTGTTTCTAAATTTACTGCGCTGCATTCAGATTGAGAGCGAGACAAAGAGAGTGAGCAAATAAATAAGAGGCTAAAATACACAAGTGGAACAAAGCTAGATGGTGGTTGTAAATTGTGGCTGCCTACTCTGAATTGTAATTATAACGGCAGCAACATGTTGTGCTGACAGTGATCAGCTGATAATTTTTACTGATACTGTTGCTGACTACGCGCTATTGTAATTTGGCTTTATTCCGATGTAGTTTTTCTGTCTATATGTATATTTGCTCTGGCGTTGTCTTTTAGTTAGCTTAAACTCATTTATTTTAAAAATTTATATGGTTTTTATTTGTTTATATTTCCGTTAGTGGCAGTTACGTTCAAATAGTACAAGTTGCCACTACGTTAAGTGGCCAAAAGTAAAGCCCAAATTACAATAGCGCGTAGTCAGCAACAATATCAGCAAAAATTATCAGCTGTATTGTACTTGTGTATTTTAGCCTCTCATTTATTTGCTCACTCTCTTTGTCTCGCTCTCAATCTGAATGCAGCGCAGTAAATTTAGAAACAGGGCTAAATGAAACAGCACTGCAAACTGCTGCTGACCAAATGTAATCAACACTATAACTTTGAGTCTACATTAGACAAATGTTTATCAAGACAAACGTCAAAAATAACTCGAATTTATGGAAGGTGGCAACAGTTGTGAAAAAACAACAATATGGCGAATTCGTTAATGTTTTTTATATATGCAGATTGACAGCTATAACAACCAAAAATAATAATCAGCTGTTTAACTGAGACTGCCTTGTATCGATCCGTACTGATTTTGACGTTTGTCTTGATAAAAATTTGTCTAATGTAGACTCAAAGTAACAAACAGTGCATTCTAAATGATCAGCTGATTATGGCAGCACACACTGCTGCTGACTACGCGCTATTGTAATTTGGGCTTAATCGGTTTTCGCTTTGATATTCCCGTATTATCAAAATTATAAAATTTACTTTAAAACCAAGTTGTAATAACCAAAAGTAGATAAAGCTCACTTTATCGATCACTTTAGTTTATCTTACCTTTAACTATCTGATACCTTATAGGTAGGTTATAATAACGGCCCTAAATCTTTTATAATATAAATTGTAACCCTCGTAAGTAATAAAAATTATAAAAAAAATTAAACACTTTCTTCTCATTCTTTAAAGAGTTTTTCCTTTTTTTTAATAGTATGAATTTTAAATATAATGAGAATAATTGTGATCAATGTTTTTCTGTTCATATAGTTTTCTTTAAAATGCTTAAATTTTAAAAAGTTTTTCCTTTATCAACTACTTAATTAATAAATTTTTGTTTTATTTTAAATTTAATAGAATCTAACTTTGCCTTCTTTTATTTTTCTTAAATTTTTTCATTTTACCTTATTTAAGCCTATTTTTTTATTCATTTCCACTTTGTTTCTTTTAGTTTTTTGTTTTTATATATTTTGTTAAAAATCTTTTTAAAGAAAACTTTTGTTTTGCTTTTTTTTTTATTTACTATTATATAACAATAGTTTAAAAGTTGTTGTTTTGTGTATTGCTACTAATTAGTTATAGATTTTCTTTGGAAAAAAATTTAATTGTTTTTTTTTTTTTTTTTCTTTTAAAAAGTGAAAATTTTGTTGTTTTTTATATAAAATCTGCTTTATTTATTGCTTCTTTTTAAATATTTATATAATGTTTTATTTACGGAAGTTTTAATTTTGCTTTTAAATTTTTTATTTATTTTCAAAAGTTTTTGTTTTTTTTTTTTTATTTTTAATAGTCAAGTGGAAATTTTTAGTTTTCTTTTATGGTAGTTATTTATTTTAAACAGCTATTTTACAAATCTCTGCATTTAAAGTAAAACAAAAAAAAAAAAAAAAAAAAAAAAAATTAAAAACGAAAAAATTATATTATTTTAAAAAATTTTAAATTTGAAAAATATTACTAAAATTTATTAATTTCTTTTAATTAAAATTAAAGAAATAATTACTTCTTATTAATTTACATTTTTTTTATTATAAAAAAATATAATAATAACATTAAATTAATAAAAATATATAATTTTTATAAAAAAAATTTTTGGTTTATTAAAAACTGTAATGAACAACTATTAAAAATAAATAATATTTTAGAATTTTAAAGAGAAAATAAAGGATAATTATATTTAAAATTTAAATAAAAATATTTTAAAATAAAGACAAATTATTAATGATAAATATAAATTTAAAAGAATTAATAAAAACATTTGTAGAATTAAAAAAGTAATAAAAATGATATGTAAAAAAATATAAAAAAGTTATGTAATTTAATTTATAAATAAAAAAATGGAATAAATTCAAAAAATTAGTAAACTTTTTCAAAATTGAAAAATATATTAAATAAATAATAAAATTTAAAAAATTAGAAAATTTCATTAAATAATTCTTAATTTACAAAAAAAAATAATATATATATATTAAAATTGCTAAAACACTGAAAAAATAGGAAAAATAAGAGAGAAAATATCCATATACACGCAAAGAAAAAATATGGTTCTAGAGATCATAAACTAAGAGCAACATACTATGATTGTAATATATGATTCCAGCTTACAATAAGTATATTTGTACGTAATCATTATTATGATTCCAATTTATAATTTATTAGTAAGGTTCATAACCTTTTTAATAACTTTTAGTAAGTTTTATAATCTTTTCTTAAGTATTGCTTTCAATTTCATCATATTTTTATCATTTAATAATCCCATGTTATCATATACAGTGCTGTGCAATATAATAGGCTATTATTAAATATTTTCTCTTCGATTTAGCACTATTAAAAAAACATTCTCTTAAGAATTTTTGGTACCGTTATTTCTGATATTGTCAATACTAAAAATAATGGATATTTTTAAGAAGTTTCTTTCTTTCCTTTATGCGCTTTCGTAAACATTTCAAAAAAAGTTAAAATGTAATTTGTACAAAATAATAGACTTATTTTAAAGGATTATATTTTTTGTTTTAATTTAATTTATAATTTGGATAAATTTTCCGAAAATAATTAAATGTAAGGTAAATGAAATATTATTGTTGAAGAAACATTATAAAATAATATTATTTTTACGAAATGATGGGTCGTAATGTACATAGCACTCCTTAAGAAAGGCGAATAGTGAAATAATTACGTGACCAAGGAAAAACACTTGATTTTATTGCGGAATTTCTTGGAAAAGAAACAAAAATTAACTTGTTCGGGTCAGATAGTCGCAGAAATGTTAGATGACCAAATGGAAAGGAACTAGATGATCGTTATACAAAAAAGATTGTAAAACACGGCGGAGGAAGTATAATGGTGTGGGGTGAATTTTATTGGCATGGTGTTGGCCCTCTTTATTAGATCACAAAAATAATGAACCAAGAAATGTACCGTGATATTTTGAAAGATATTATGCTACCCTATGTGGAGAACAATATGGCACCAGAATGGACTTTACAACAGGACAATGATCCTAAGCACTCCTCAAAATTTGTTAAATCTTGGCTGAGTGCTAACAATGTATCTGTTTAAAAATGGCCTTCACAGTCACCGGATCTAAATCCTATTGATAACCTTTGGGTTGAACTGAAAAGAGGTCTATATGGGAAGACATTTCGGAATAAAAATCAACTTTGAAAAGATGTTAAAAAGAAATGGGAGGCAATTTCTATAGAAAAATGCCAAAAAATTATAGGATCAATGCCCAGAAGAGTTCAGAGCATTTTAAACAATAATTGCGGTCATTCAGGTTATTTAATTAATTTAGTCTTTAATGAAAAAAATATATATTTGTTTAAGAAATATTGAATAAGTCTATTATTTTGAATCATAGGAAAATTATTTATTTTTTTTTTATTTAAATAAGGTCATAAAAAACAAAAACATTTGTGGATGGTGTATCTCTTAGTACAGTTCTTAAATAAATAAAAAATAAATTTAAATATCATTCATAATGGAAAATATTTACCAAATAAAGATAAGTCTATTATTTTGCACAGCACTGTATATATAATTCCATTTTATCATATATATGAATTAATTTCATCATATATATAATCCCATGTTTTCATATTTATATTCATTTGTACCTCGATATGTGGTACATTCATCATACTGAATAAAAATAATCCTTGTTAATTTATATTTGTTCATATCTAAACTAAATGAGAATTAATATTCTAACAAACTACTGGACTGATAAAAATGTGTATACAAAAAAGGCATTAAAAGTAAATAAAAATATTAGCTTAATGGTTGTAGAATTAAACAAATTTGTAAAATTAACTGAATGGTTGTAGAATTAACTAAATAGAATTGACTAAATGATTGGATTTATCATTAATATGATTTCATATAATAATAAATACATATTATAAGTCAGTCAACCATATTAAAATTTTGATAGTGGGTAATCATTAAATGATCAAGTAGAATCATAAACGTTGCTATCATGATCATGGCATTATTCAAATCAATGAAAAACGGCTATATAAACATTGAATAGTTGTGGTGATCTTGCTGTAACCATGTTTTTTCTCTGCGTGTATATGTTTCAATGAAATTCAAAATAAAAACATTAAATTTTTTAAAATTGTGACGTCATGGAAATGTTTTATTTAACTTTCTGCACTGTTTTTAGTCTAAGGAGTTAAAATTAGGCCGAATTATTCGCGATATATTTTTATATATATATTTTTTTTGTTAACTTTGTTATTTAATTTTGGATTTTTTGTTTGTTCATACTTTTCATAACTATGCATTTTCTTTAATTCGAATTTTTGAAATCTGCGTTCTTGTATTACTTATATTAATTACAAATTTCCCTTCTACACCCACTCTTTAACCCTTATTTTTCCATGGTTTTATGAGGGTTAAATGGGAAATTTTAGATTTTTACAACTTTAAAGACTTCTAGGGGCTATATGTGACTACTTGTCACATATAGCCCCATGTTTTGTAGTCCCTACCATGTTTTGTAGTCCCTACTACCCATGTTTTGTAGTCCCATGTTTTGGCTATAAAACATGAGTGACTAATAAATAAAAAAAAACTTATTTTCTTTAGTCCTCAATGGGTTAAAAATGTGACAAGATGGAGAAAAACGGAAATATTCGTTGTGATTGCAATGACTACACCATATCTGTAGCATGATTTTCAAGATTCTTTTTCAGTGTTGTAATTAACAAAAAAAGAAAAAAAAAAAAAGAAATAATAAATAAAAAATAATAATAACACTGGTCGACAAAAAAAAGCCTCCCCCAAAGACGAATAGTTGAACTTGATGCATTTTGATGTGCTAAACACGAATCTGCTTTAAATTTTTTTCCATCAGGTCTTGATTTTTTTTATGGGCATGTCTAATATATATATATATATATATATATATATATATATATATATATATATATATATATATATGTATGTATATATATATATATAAAAAATTTTAGATTTTTCTGTTACTAAAATTTCTTTTTAAAAGTGAAAGCATCAAAAATGTTAAAAATAAGGCATGTATCTTCAAGATGTATGCACTAATCTTGATTTTATTCACAGTTAAGTAAAAATACCCATCTATACATACAAATCAAGTAGAAATACAGTGGTGGGCAAACATTTTATTTTTTTTTTCTTGAAACAAAAATAGTTGGATTAGATGAATTTTGACGAGTTAAACAAGAATCTGCATTTACTTTTTTTCTATCACGTGCTGATTTTTTTATGGGCATGACTAATATCATCACCTTATTCAGGGGTCAGACTATAAAACTCGAGAATGGTTTGTACAATTTGGACAATAAGTCAAGAACCGTTTTCACGATTTTGATAAATGATACACCAAAAGATGCATATGAAAATATTGTCTTTAAGGTATGCCAACAATATTTTTTATTAATTAAAGAATTTTAGAGTTATGGATCAAAATTTTCACGATTTTCAAATTTTTTTTAATTTTTTTTTGCTACTAATTACCAATTAATTACGGAAATATTAACTGAACAAACAATTATGTAAATTCGGCTCAAATATAATTTAAATCGCTATCTACTGAAGTTTAATTTAACTTAATTGGAGAAACCGTTCTCGAGTAATACAAGTGTGACTGCCTGAAGGCGGGGTCATAGTAGTCATGACCATAAAAAAAAAAAAATTAAAACGTGATAGAAAAGAAGTAAAAGCTGATTCTTATTTAGCACGTGAAATTCCATCTAATTCACCTATTTTTTATATTTAAGACAAAAAAAAAAAAAAAATATATATAAAATTTTTTGTTTCCCCATAGTGTATCTCGACTTAATTGTAGGTATGCATGGGTATCCTAACTTAACTGTGAATGCAATCAAGATTTGTGCTTCAATTTTTATAGCACGTGGCTTTATTTACTCGTAGTTTTACCAGCTTTGAGATAAAGATGATAAACTCAAACATTTTTGATGTTTTCACTTTTAATAAGAAGTTTTAGTAAAAAAAGAAATCTTGAATTTAGCATGAACAATTTTTTTCGGACACCTATTTCGAAATAGCTCCAAAACTATTGAGCGGATATAAATTTGTTAGTAGAACTACTTAAAGCCAGTTTTATTCCACATATTTTGGTGTATTATTTATATAAAGCGTAGCATAGCGTTCTCGAATTATAGTGAAATATATTCGAGTAATCGGTTTATTTAGGGCGCAATATTAGACACGCCCATAAAAAAATATTTCGACCTGATGGGAGAAAACTGAAAGCATATTCGAGTTTAGCATGCGGTATTCCATCTAGTCCACATACTTTTCTTTTGAAGGAGCACGAAAAAACATTTTTTTGTCGACCAGTGCAATCTATTTAATTTTCATTACTATAAAGTGTGAATAGTAGAGATTTATAAAATTAGCTGTCTTATGTTTTTAATTTAAAGAAGTTTTCTTTGAAATAGTTTTATTAATTTTTTAGTGCTTTTTTAATTTTTTTTTTTTTTTTTTTTTTTATAAAAAAAAGTTTTTCTTATATTTTCTTTTGGCAACAATTTATTTTCCTTAATTTCATACTTTCTTATGCGTACTAAATTTTAACTTAAGTTTAACATTTTTATTGTTATTATTTTTTATTTTTTAATTTCTGGGGAAATTTTCATAACAAAAATTAAATTAGCAAGTGAAACAGAATGGCAGGAAGAGAAAACTTGAGAAATGAATAAAAACTAGGAGAAATCATTAAAGAAAATTTTATGTTAATGCAGTGAAATTTTTGCTTTCATAAAAATGATTAGAAAGAGTCAATGAAACTTAATGGTAATTAATACAAAACGGCCGTATACACAAAAACTTAACACAGCTTTACAAAGCATTGTTAAGCTAAATTGCTTAAAGTTGTATGCAAAAACATTTATTAACTTAAATATAACAAATATAATTTAAATAGTTTCTTTAAATGATATTATGATTAATTTATTATTTTTTCTTTATGTTTTGCAAAGAATACACGCTTGGATATACTCGAAAACTTATTTTAACAGTTTCATAAAATTTTTCATAGTTTTTGCTTTTTTACTTCCATTACTTCTTTTATTTTTGTATTTTTACTAAGAAATAATAATAATATATTAAGCATAAATAATATATTTTACAATAAAAACAACTTTTTTATAAATTTGAATAACCGAATGAATTAATATCCGGTAGTGTACAGTTTTAACTATAAAAAAGGGGAAAAATACAAGTGTTGTTGTTATCATTATTAAAAAAGTTTTGTATGTCATTATTAAAAAAGTTTTTGCATACGTTTTCTTAACAAAGGTTTGTTAGCCTTAAAGTGTTGGGTAACTAATGTGTACTTTAAAGCAAAGTTAATATTATTTTTTGCATACGCCTGTAAATCTAAAAAATTAATGAATTTTCTTAAATACTGCGGAAAAATTTACAATTAAATCTGTCGGCTTTTTTACGCCGTTTGTTTACAACTTTAGAACATATGGAATAGAATACAAAATGTTATTAAATAAATCGTTACGGAACTGGTTCTAAATTGTTATCAATGTAATATAAATTTTCTTTAATGATTTGAACTTATAGTGTACATTTTTAACACATAAAGGGTGGATACACTATTGACATTGAATGGTGTCATTTTGTACACGCATGTGTTCAATATAATAAATTTCTTAAACTTATTTGTATTTAGACTTTTAAAAATATTTTTTTTTTTATTTTAAAAACTATCTTTGAAATTGTTTTATATTTACTCTCTACGATTAATTATATTAAGTTTCATCAATTTAGAAGCAAACATTTTAAGTTTCATTTCCCCTTCCTTTTTACGTAACTAAAAGCGTTTTAAGTATTTTTTAAATGCAAGTTCTCTATTACTTTGTTTAATATTTTATAGCTTTTTTTACTACATTTCCCCCAGAAAGAAAATAAATACATAAATATTATTTTTTTTTTTAACAATTTCAATTTGAAACTCAACATATTTTACTTTAATTTTTGAATACTAAACAAAGTTTTTAACCACAATTTAAGCTCTTAAAATTTGTTTTAAAACTACTTATCAAAAATACGATTTTATTCTGTTTTAATTTTCTTTAGATTGGAATGAAATTTTACATAATTGAATGCTTAAACAACTACTTAAATCAAAGCCATACTAAATGCTCAATTAAGAGACAAAATGGCTTCTTAAAAACTACTTAATCAATTAATTATTTAATTAATAAATAGATGTTTTTAAATTACAACCAATTAGCTTTACTTTATATAATTATTTATTTATAATATTTTATTTTAATTAATAATAATTTTTTTTTTGTTAATAAAATATTTTATAAAATTTATGGAATTTTTTTTTTTTTCAAATGTGTAATAGTGTTTGTTAAAGTCTGTATGTGTGTAGTGAAGGAGAGTAAAAGTGTAATGTAAGTGTTAGTGAAAAAGTGTTGTTGTTTTTTTTTTAAATCATTTTAATGCCTAAAATTTGTTTCTTTCTCTTTTTTTCTTGCAAAATTTTCTAGCATTTCTTTTTTAATATAAATAATTTTCTATTTCTCTTTAGCTTTTATTCTCTTGTGGTTGTTGTTGTTTTGAAAATGAAAAATTATGAGAAATTTATCAATGTCTTTCAAATAACAATTCAAGCCAATAAGAAAATCTAACGACTCTAGTCATCTGGGTCTAACCCGATTAGTTCGGCTTGCAAACGGCCCTTAGTCTTACAGCATATTGTTAAGCAAAATACTCTGAGAGCGATACGAAATTGTGGTGACATTGTTGTCATAATGATTATTTTCCAAAATGAGTTTAAAACACCAATCCAAACTACGCCAAAATTAATGAGAGTACTTTGTATAACATCACCGGTTGCCAGTTCGTACAAACGTAACGAAATCCATGGCAACCATGACATCCAGAATGCAAACACTAATGCGAATGACATCATATGACTTGGATTCGATAAATTTTCAGCTAATGCAGTAGCATACTCTTTATCATGTATCGGTTCACCCGATCTAATTTTACGCATCATAATGAAAATGTATGTATAATTATGAACAATTGATATAAGACTAGGACCTAAAACTAATATTGCTAAAGTTATACTATATGCAGCCATATTACCCCAATCAAGCATACATATATGTGCCACATGATTTTTAATGGGAGCCGTATAACCAAGTATAGGAGGACTACAAAGTAAAGCAGCTGAGATCCAGGTAAATGCCATCCAACATTGACATCTAGAAAAAAAAAAAAGAGAATGAGAGAGAGAGAGAGAGAGAGGTACATAATATATTCATTTTAATAATCATTGTAAATGTTTACCTTGTTTTAGTTTGCACAGTTTCGTAACGTAATGGCTTACGTACTGCCAAGTAACGATCAACCGATATCCACATAAATGTATAGACTGATACTGCCCACAGTGTTACCTCTAGATAACCCGTAAAACGGCACAATAACTCCTCGTGTAGCCATTCTCCCGTTAAAGCTGGATATACAGAAAAGGGCACTACCAATAGACCGCAAAGTAAATCGGCTACAGCTAATGACAGCAAATAATAATTGATGACTTCTGTGGGACCTATAGCCGCAAATATAGTGTATTTTTTAAAAAAGAAATAATCATTACTTATGTTCAAAGAAAATCTTTAATTTTTTATTTAAAAAACAAGCATTCATTTCCCTTTTCATCTACAAAGCATTTTTATTTTGTTTTAATATATTTTTTTTTATTTGGTGTTTAATTTAAAAAAAGCTGTTATTTGATTTTTTTTGTAAATTGTATTTTTAAAACTACTACTCAGCATTTACCTTGTTTGTTCCTAGTTTAATACTCTTTCAATACAAAACATGTATACAACTATATTTGTCAGATATGATTTTAACAATCATAATTATAGATACATAAATTATATCTTGTTTGTTTGCAATCATTTTTTTTTCTTTTACATAAATTTTATAGACAGTTTTTGGTTTTGAAATATAGACTTTGGTTTTGAGTTAACTTACCTTTAAAGTTGGCATATGTGGCAATTATTATGAGATTAGATAGTACTATGGCTACGCCTAGAATGGAGATGAGAACAGCTTTGGTAAGTGCCTCCACTTTGGAATTATCTTGCAGGTAATTCATTTCCTGCATTTTTGTAATATCTGTAAAGAGTTTTGTGAATGAAAATTAGTTAAGGGGAATAAGAAATATAGAAATTAATTATAATACAACTATAATACTATTCTCAAACACTACTTAAACTATATTTGGGGGATTCACAAAGTGTGCTATCATGTATTGTCATAAAATTTTACAAAGGAAAAGCAATAACAATATTTTTAATACATTGAAATATTTTAGGACATATGACAATACGACATGATAGCACACTTTGTGAATCCCTCAATTGTAAATTTTCTATAATTTTACTCTTCCTCCTATTCTTACTTTGAGTTCTAAATTCGCTCTCACCTATATCAACTTTTATTTTGCTTTTACTCTTCTCCAAATCGCTTTTAATTCCATTTTATGTCTAAGACATTGATAGACAAAAAGAGAGAAGATAAAATTTTAATATTTTTCCTACGCTCCTTATTCAGTTTTATTCTTTGAATCAGGGATGGAAAATTAAAATATTTTTGGGTATCAAAATAAATTTTAAATAGTACATTTTTCACCCTCAGAGTACTAAAAAAGTTCAAAATCAATTTCTTAAAATCGAGCACTTCAGCTTTAGTTTTGTTAAAATATAATTCATTAACTGATGTCTTTAAAATTTGGATAATTGTTATTTAAATTTGGTTTACAGAGTATAGAAACTTAGTTTTTAAAAAAATACTATAGTATCAACTTTTCCATTCCTGCTTTGAATAATTTTCTGTTTTGTACTCTCTTTGTTATGATTTGGTTGACATTCATGTTGTGTATGTGAAAAACATTCGGCCCCTGAGTGATATGGGTGCCGATCACTGGTTCAAATAAACTTTATTAAATTTTTAGTTTTATACCAAAACTTCGATAAATCTAATTGAATTTTTTTATTTAAAAAAAAATATTTAATTTTATATTAATTATTATTTTTTTTTTTGAGAATTTGTGATAAATTCTCTTTCTATAGAGAATTTACTGTAAATTTCTCTTTATATAAAACTAGTTTAACCCGGTGCGCTTTTGATGCCATATTAGATATTAATTTTATTTGGTACTTCTACACCCCCTCTACCTATTCTCTTTATTGCAATTTTAAATAAATAACTACTTTAAATGTACGAAAAGTATAGGGGCTACACTCCCCAAACCGTCCTATTTTATTTTATCAATTCTATATGATAAGAAAGAAAGCATTATTTCGGCAAAAATATCACTTTTAATAGACTTTTTAAGATGACTAGAAAAATTCTTATAATTGTAGCAACCATATTGTGGCTGTAATAATCACATATAAGTTTCAGTAACCAAATTATTTTTGTAGTAAACATAAAACATGTTTGTTATAATACATAATATTTATATATATTAAGCTTAGTTATCCAATTCTAGTATAAGGTAGAAGGTCATTATGTAAATTATTTATTTAAGCATATTTTGTATTTCTTTAAGGTTGCTATAATCATAATATGCTTGCTGAAATTATGTAAATTATTTTTTAAACATGATATGCTAGCCGTAATAATGCTCAACTAAATTTTTTATTTGCCTAAACTTTCTCTAATTCTGCTCGTAGTTTAACTTACACTAAATGAACTTTAAAGTGTTAAAGTAGAGTAATCTTGAGGTATGTTCAGACTAGTCAAATATTTGACGAAAAGAGGTAGCCACTAAACGCAGTAAATCTTTATTCTTTTCTCATTATAAAAACCACGACTGACATTGTGTTGAATTTTATTTGACACTGTTTAAAACATTTGCATGATCAAATAACAGCAAACAAATTTTTTGCAATATAAGAAGTCACGGAAATTTGGTTAAACATTTGCCTATTGTGATCATAATTGATTTACTCTAATGAAAAATTATGAAATAAATCCTTAAACAATTTTCTAAATCAGTGTTCTGTAACTTCTTGAGAATATTTTATTTCAAGAAATTTATAGTCTTCTTGTTTAAAACAGGGTGATTAATAATAAATTGTCTGTTTTTTGTTGACATTAAATGTGTTTAATTTAAATATTATATGAATCATTCTACTAAAAGCTGGATGACTACTAGAATTTTAAAATTGTTTTCCTTTCGAAAACTTTTCACAAGTTACAGAACACGGGTACAGGAGAATAGTATATATTTTAATATTTGAACTGATTAATAGTTATCTTATTACAACAAAAATTTCAATAAATTTCCCAGGTATATCCCCAGTAATACAATATTGTGCATTGTTAAAAAAAAACGACCAAAAATATAAATGGAAATATACTAAAAGCTCTAAAATAGTTTTAGTCTAGTTTAGATTATTGTATCTATATTATTTTTCATTTTATTATTTTAGCAATATGAAAAGTATAAAACACATAAAACATCACCCACCTCTACTTATAGACATCATCTCAGATTCTGTTAGATAATGCTACGACGAGTAACAAATATAACATTGAAATTAAATTCTATTTTAAGAATTCCCAATAACAAAATAAAGTTATATAATGAATTTTAAAAATATAGCAAAATTACTCATGGGATAGAATTGATTCAATAGCAAATGAAAATTAAATTACTTCTACCTTTATTTTCTATAAAATTTATGAGTTTTATAAAAAAAAAAAAATAAATAAAATCCTTATGTTTGTTGAAGTTCAATATTATGAAGGTTACTTACTATTTCCCAAATGAAACAACCTTTACCTTAAGACAAAATATAATATTAATATTCATACCAATAAATACCAATGTATGTATCTATGTATGTATGTACAAGAGTATATACTACTTAGTATTTTACACAAAATTTCAATAAACCAATCAACTAAACAAACTTGGCAATATGTTTTTTTAGCCATATTATAGCAGACAGTTACATGTGTTTTTTTTCCGATATTGCTGTTGTTGTGGCTGAAACACCTACATTTCTTTTGAAATGTAAAAAGCAAATTGTTAAGAACATAGAGAATAAAGAAAAAGCTTCGTCCTTTTGTAAAGGAAATTTGTTAAATACCAAACATTAAAAGAAATGCATAAATTTTCACACAAAATACCAAACAAGCAGACAAGGTATTTTTATAAGTTTATTTTTTCATTTGCTGCTATAATACAGTTCTTTTTTTTTACACTCGAAAAAAAAATTTTTATAAAAAATAATTTTATTAATAAATAAAACTACAGTGAATTTCAGCAATGAGTTACTATATTTTTATGTTGTATGGCTTGGTATTTTTATTATCTCATGTTTAATTTGTTTGATTTTGTAAGTTATCTTTTAACAAATCTAAGTTATTAATGTACAAGTGTTTCAAAAAACTTAATACCTAGCGGGAAAATATCACTTGCCGGTGGAAGCCGAACGTAAAAACATTTTAATATAAGTTTGCTTTTTCCAGAGCTTTCAAAAGCTGCCATATGAAGAGGAGTTTCAAATTTGTCTTACTTGTAAAACTAATCATCTTTAAATTAAAATTTTAATAAGGGCGCAGATTTAAAACTAATTGGTTAACATATAGAAAACACATTAGCTTTTCCCAAAAAATTGGAAAATCTCCCAGATCATTATGATTCCAAAACCGGGAAAAGATTTAACAGTTCCATCTTCATATAGATCAATAAGTTTGCTGCCTTGCCTGTCAAAAATATTTGAAAAAGTATTTCAAGAAAAAATCATATCATTTTTAAACGATCATTGTATTATCCCAGTTCACCAGTTTGGTTTCCGAGAACAGCATGGCATTATCGAAAAAATAATTCGTCTAACTGGAGAGATAAGAAAATCTTTCGAACAAAAGAAATGTTGCTCAGCTATTTATACCCTACACCACCATAGTTAGGGAGGGTATTATGCGTTTGTGCTGATGTTTGTAACACCCAAAAATATTGGTCTAAGACCCACCTTAATTTATACCAATCGGCTTAGAATAACTTTCTGAGTCGATTTAACGATGTCCGCCCGTCCGTCTGACCGTCTGTCCATCCATGTAAACCTTGTAATCAAACTACAGGTCGCAATTTTGAACATAAATTAATAAAATTTGGCACACAGATTTCTTACAGTCCAGGGACGAAGCCTATTGAAATTAGTTATGATCGGTCCATTATTTCACCTAGCCCCCA
This sequence comes from Protophormia terraenovae, assembly GCA_951394005.1. Lineage (NCBI taxonomy): Eukaryota > Metazoa > Arthropoda > Insecta > Diptera > Calliphoridae > Protophormia > Protophormia terraenovae. Next base: position 113,551,275 of record OX596075.1, on the reverse strand, counting down.
TACAAATATCCTCTCGGAAAAGGGTTTAACGATCATAAATCCCTTAAATATAGCAATATTTCAATGAAATTTGGCACATATAAGTTTCATATAAATCTATATAAGTGTGACAATTTCTAAAGAGATCCATAATTAACCATAGCTCCCATATAAACCCCTTTTCAGAAAATCACTTTAACGGGCATAAATCCCATTAAAATGTTAGTATCCAGTTAATATTCGACACAAATAAGTTTTATATGAAGATAAATGATAGTGCCAAATTCTACAAAGATCGGTCCATAATTTACCATAGCTCCCATAGTCGTATAAAAAATACCCCTGCCCGAATTTTGATGTAGACAATGGTGTAGGGTATCATATGGTCGGGCTTGACCGACTATATCTTCCTCTCTCGTTTTCTAGATGTGACACAAGCTTTCGACAAAGTTTGGCATAAAGGTCTAATACATAAAATTAAATGTTTACTGTCCCCTAGTACACATAGATTACTAGATTCTTACCTATCAAATCGATTGTTCAGGGTAAAGTAGAGATTATGAAATAAAAGCTGGTGTACCGCAAGGTAGTGTTCTCGGACCAACACTCTACTTAATATACACCTCTGATTTGCCAATTTGTGATAATTTTATTATATCCCCATTTGCAGATGATATTGCAATCCTTAGTTCCCATGTGGACTAATACACTGCATCTAGAGAACTCAATAACTATCTAAGACGTGTGGAGACGTGGTTGAAGAACTGGAGAATAAATGTAAACGAACTCAAAAGCAAAAACGTTACATTTGTACTCAGGATGGGAAATTGCCCCCCTGTAATGCTTAACAATGTAAACATCCCACAGTCTGACCATGTGACATACCTTGGCATACATTTGGACAGACGTCTTACTTGTCGCCGTCATATCGAAGCCAAGAGGCTACATATGAGAATTAATAATTACTTATTCCACAAAAAAAGAAAATAAATGTATTTTTTAGCAGAAAAAGGGTTCATAATTTTTAAGTATATACAAATTTCTCCAATTAAAAATATTTTGTTTAACTCTTTACAAAGCTTAACAAGTATTTTTATAAAAAAATTATTGAACATAATTTTAAGAGAAGAACTTCAAAAGCAATGAACAAGAATCAAAAACCAACATTTAACCAATGACAACCATGGGTTAAAAAAAAACTATTTCTCAGCATTAAATACTTCCTTTCAATGGCAAAGTTTTCGTCCTTGAGCTAAATTAATGTCATGTGCAAAATGTGGGCTATACCGGTAAAGACAGCCCGCTAACCAGACGGACGGACAGACATTGTAAACTCGATTTGGAAATTGATTATTACTACGTTTATATGGCAGGCTTTTTGCAAATAAAAATAATTAAAATATAACAAACTCAATATTTATACAGCTGATTACGCTATATAATTAATACATTTTCACTAATCAGTTCCTCTTTTCTCAGCAGTTAAGCGCTAGTTAAGAAATACGTATAAACACAGCTGCTCAACTGATTAGTGTAGTTTAAACAGGCGTAGGCATTTTTTTGTTATGTATGTTTTCATTCATTCCAAATTTTTTTTTTTTTTACAAAATCTAATTTTAAACATATAACTACGTTATTCCAAAAAAAATTAAAAAAAAAAAGAGCTTTAGCACAAAAAGCCGACTTTTCACCAAAAAATTATAAACAAATTGACTGACAGGCCCGGTTTTGTAGTAGCGCAGTTTTATTAAAGTGGATTTTTATCATTTATAAGTAAATTAATTTAATGACCATTTTGCTTTGTGAGCACTATAATCCTATTGAAGGAGGACATTTCTTTGATGGTAAGTGAAAAAAAATTAACAAATCATAAATATTTTCAAATAGACTTTAGTCCAGCCCGAACGGACATCGTTTAAACGACGCATATTGTGATTCTGAATATAAATAAAGTGTGGGTCCGTTAAATTTTTCTGTGCTTAAAAATATCAGAAAAAATTTAATTTCTTAGGTATTATGGATCCGCATTTATAGAGAAGGAATAATATGTAGTTCAAAATAAAAACATTTTATGTTTTAAAATTGTGAAGTCATGGAAATGTTTTATTTAACTTTCTACACTATATTTAGTCTAAGGAGTTAACATTCTTAATTTTTTTTTTTAACTTTATTATTTAAATTTGGATTTTTATTTCTTAATACTTTGGCTTCATACTTTCTGTCAGGGCGATTTTAAACATTTTATTATTTTGACATCTACGGTCTTTTGTCTGTTATATGAAATACAAACTTTCCCTCTACACCAACTCCTCACACCTAATTTTTCAATGGTTTTATGAGGGTTAATTGAAAAATTCTTTATTTTTACATTTTTTAAGACTTATAGGGGCTATGTGCGATAAATTAGAGATTAGATTAGTACTACATTTTAGTAGCCCCATGCCTTGGCTATAAAACATGAGTAACTAATTTTCTCTATCTATTACTTGGAAAATTTTATAACCTAAAAACTCCTCATGAAGCCATATTTTGGTCCTCAATGGGTTAAAAATGTGACGTGATGGAGAAAAACCGAAATGTTCCTGGTGATTGGGATGACTTTAACTACAATATCTGTAACATGATTTTCAAGATGTTTTTTTAGTGTTGACCTATGTAATCATTTCACAAGGCAACAATGGTTTTTCGGTACCATTACTTAATTGTGAATAAAGTGGCCATTTATGATTAAATTTTAATAAAATGTTTAATGGATTATATGAAGAACCAGATTTTATTCAACTACACGAGGAGAAATAAAATGTTGATTAATGTTATGGCAAACATAAATTTAAATTTTTTATGGTCATTGGTATAGTTTATATTATTGCAGTAACCATATTTTGGTTGTATTTGAAACAAATATACGTTTACGTAACTAAATTATTTTTGTACTAAACATAAAATATGTTTGTTATAACCACTAATGCGGTCATCTTCTATTAAAGAATAAAAAGTAACATGATATGCTTGCTATAACAATGCTTAACTATATTTTTTTCTGCGTGTAAAGTCTATGCATAAAAAAAGTCAAATTCCCTACGATATTTTTTTATCTAGGTCACTGGTACAGTTTATATTATTGTAGTAACCATATTTTGGTTGTATTTGAATTAAATATTCGTTTACGTAACTAAATTATTTTTGTACTAAACATAAAATATGTTTGTTATAACCACTAATGCGGTCATCTTCTATTAAAGGATAAAAAGTAACATGATATGCTTGCTATAACAATGCTTAACTATATTTTTTTCTGCGTGTAAAGTCTATGCATAAAAAAAGTCAAATTCCCTACGATATTTTTTTATCTAGGTCACTGGTACAGTTTATATTATTGTAGTAACCATATTTTGGTTGTATTTGAATTAAATATTCGTTTACGTAACTAAATTATTTTTGTACTAAACATAAAATAAGTTTGTTTTGACAACTAATGTAATAATGTAACTAACTAATGTTGAAAGGTAACATAATATGTTTGCCATAACAATGCTTAATTCTATTTTCTTTGGCATGTAGAGTCTATTCATTTTCTATTAAAATTTTCCACAATTTTCTTCATCTACATTTTATATACAACTTGGTGAGTCAAATTCCCTACGATATTTTTTTATCTAGGTCACTGGTACAGTTTATATTATTGTAGTAACCATATTTTGGTTGTATTTGAATTAAATATTCGTTTACGTAACTAAATTATTTTTGTACTAAACATAAAATAAGTTTGTTTTGACAACTAATGTAATAATGTAACTAACTAATGTTGAAAGGTAACATAATATGTTTGCCATAACAATGCTTAATTCTATTTTCTTTGGCATGTAGAGTCTATTCATTTTCTATTAAAATTTTCCACAATTTTCTTCATCTACATTTTATATACAACTTGGTGAAGGGTATATAAAATTCGGCTTTTCCTTAATTAGCTTTTCAACCCTTAAACACTTTTCCAAGCAAATACAATTGACTTTTACTAAATGTAACAATTTTTAAACTAAGTAATTTGTGCATGATATTAAAACTATAATAAGAGTCTTCTCTAAAAAAAATACCACTTACCGTACATCCGGTCATGACGCTTTGGCAAAATTTATTGTTTATTCATAGGGACGTCAAAAACACAAAAAATACACAGCAATCAAATAGACAAATAAATCGAAACAAAAAGTTTAAAATCAGGATAACAAAAAAATTCTCTTTCAGTGTTTGAAATGTGTTTCTTAAGTAACTTCAACTTCGATTGCAGCAGTTGTTGTTTTACACAAATTGAACACAAATGCAACAATGTTGTAAAAATTAGTTTTCAGCTTGTTGTAATTGTAGTTGTGTAGTATTCAGTACATTTTTCGTATACCAATATGTCCTTAAGGTGTTGGAAAGAAAAATCCTTTTTATTTTTAACGTGTTTTTTTCACTTACAGTTGCTTTAACACGTTCCGGCTGGACTGCAACACGCGAAGGTCGCTTATGTTATTTGTTGAGAGTGTTTATAGTATGTGTGTGTGTTGAAAGTGTTTCTCTTAGGTTTGTTGTAGGTATTTAGACGAACAAATAAATGTTTATATACTTAGATAGTAATTGTTGTTAGAGTTTTTTTCTTTGTTTATGTAATTTTTTTGGTTTTTAGCCAAATAATTACAAGTCTAGTTAAAGTTGGCTGTTTTTTTTAATGCAAGTCTTGGTGTATGTGAGTTTAACAAACATTTGTTTAAGTTTAAGGTCAAAGGTAAAACTTTAATAGTTTGTTTGCTGTGTGTGTTATGTTTAATTTTAAATCAGTTGATTTTTGTGGTTTTTAAATCAAGCTCTGTTTTATATTTTGAATTATTTTTATTAATAGTTTTTTAATTCACAACACTTTTTATTTAATTATTAAAATTTTTAATATCACTACGTTTTTAATTAATATTTATTAAATTGAAATTTAAGTATTTTTTAATGATTTTTTATTTAATATGGAAGATTTTATTGATTAATTAAAAGTCTACTTTTAAGCAAGTAAGATTGAAACTTTATTTTAAGTATTTTTTTATTTTATTTATTATTTTAACACAGCTTTATTTTTTGTTTTATAATTAAATAGTTTTCTATTTTTTTAATATTTCAAATAATTAACTATTATATTTTTATTGAGTGTAATACGAGAAAAGTTATTAGAAGCTGTTTAATAAAATGTAAGTAAAATCTGCAAAAAACAATAAAGTAAATATTTTATTAAAATTATTTACACAAATAAATATTAAATATATAAGTATTTATTAGTTTACAAAAAAAGTATACATTATAATAAATTTAGTTAGTACATCCAAACAATGGAGACTTAAATTCTCCTAAACATTAAATATCTTAACAAATTTATTTTGACACTAAAAAAAAAAAAATGTAATTTTGTAATAACATTTAAAAATGGTTTAATTTTCCTATAAAAATTTCTCTTCTTACTATAAATTTTCCCATTTATTTACATTTAACATCCTTAGCAAACACATATCCTTTTAAAAAGATTTCATAACACTTATAATAAATGTTTATATTTTCACTCTCTATTAAAATATTTACTCATAAGTGCTTGAATTCTATTAAAATATGTGAGAGTATTAACTATCAATTTTCAAAACCTCTATATATAAAGTATTCATATACTAACGTATTGATAATAAAAAAAAAAAATAAAATATCTTCTAATAAACACCCCTGTACCTCCTCACAACCATGAATATACAGACCGTAAAAACTTAATTGTGAATTAATTCTTAGTGAAGGTTCTTGTAGTTATTATAGTCGTCGCTGTTGTTGTTGCAAAATTAATTAAATATTATGTCAAACACAAGACCCATAATAAAATCTGATACCTGAATATTAAACTATTTTCATAAAAGGAGAACAAATTGAGAGGGTAAAGAGAGGAAGCATAGAGAAAAATAACAAGAGCTTTAATTACATGATGATGGTAGAGGTAAGGTCACTTGCAATATTTAATAATGAAATAAGCTATAACAGGTTTGATGGGAAATTTTTGATAAAATGTCAATAAAAAAGTTTTCATTTCATATGGAAAATAAAATTAAGCGAAAATTTTCTATAAAAAGACATTTTTTTGCGAAAATTTTCTACAAAAAGAAAATTTGGCGAAAATTTTCCATAAAAAATAATTTGCGAAAATTTTCCACAAAAAAAAATGAGCGAAAAATTTTTATAAAAAAATGAACTAAAATTTTCCACAAAATAAAAAATTAGCAAAAATTTTCTATAAAAAGAAAATTTAGCGAAAATTGTCTATAAAAAGAAAATTTACCGAAAATTTTCCATACAAAGAAAATTTTCTATAAAAGGAAAGTTTAGCGAAAATTTTCGATAAAATTAAAATTTAGAGAAAATTTTCCATCAGAAAATTTAGCTAAAATTATCCATCAAAAGAAAATTTATCGAAAATTATCTATAAAAAGAAAATTTAGCGAAAATTGGCTATAAAAAGCAAATTTAGCTAAAATTTTTCATAAGAAATTTAACGAAAATTTACTATAAAAAGAAAATTTAGCGAAAATTTACTATAAAAAAAAATTTAGCGAAAAATGTCTATAAAACGAAAATTTTGCGAAAACTGTCTAAAACGAAAATTTATCGAAAATTTTCTATAAATAGAAAATTTTGCGAAAATTTTCCATCAAAAGAAAATTTTCTATAAAAAAATTTAGGGAAAATTTTCTATAAAATAAAATTTAGCGAAAATTTTCTATAAAAAGAAAATTTTGCGAAAATTTTCTATAGAGAAAATTTTGCGAAAAATTTCTATAAAAATAAAATAATAAAATTTAATTAAGCAAATTTTCGATGAAAAGAAAATTTATCGCGAATTATCTTTAAAAACTGAATTTATCGCAAGTTTTCTAAAAAAAGAAAACTTATCGCAAGTTTTCTGTAAAAGAAAATTTATCGCAAATTTTCCATAAAGAGAAAGTTCATCGCGAATTATGTTTAAAAAGAGAATTTATCGCGAATTATCTTTAAAAGCAGAATTTATCGCAAATTTTCTATAAAAAGAAATTTTATCGCGAATTATCTTTAAAAACAGAATTTATCACAAATTTTCTATAAAAGAAAGTTTATCACAAATTTTCTATAAAAAGAAAGTTTATCGCTAATTTTCTATAAAAAAGTAAGTTTCAAAAGTTTCAGTAACGTTGTTGTGCCTACAAAATTCGTCTTAACCTTCTGTTAAGTTCTGGTAATTTATTTTCGCCTTAATATTTTATCATTAGTGCTGTGAAAAATTTATAAAAATATTTTTCGCCTTTAACAAGTTGATGAGTTTTTGATTATTTATTTTCTTTTTTCTTTCTAGCAATAATGTTAATCGTACTTCTTTCTCAAATGGTAAGTTTCTTTTACGTCCTTTTAGTTTCTTTATCAAGATTTATTTTTTTTTTACTTAAATTGTTAAACAAATATACATCCAAACACACACACACTTACCTACAAAAGCACATAAAAATAAAGAGGGCATTTAATTAATTCATGGTATTTAATGGTTATTTCGAGCTGATTTCTTCACTCATTCAATCGTTTGTTTTTTTACTTTACTCCCTAATATCAATCAAACATTCAAACATTCATTTTATTCTTATGCCTTCAGTAAAAGTCATTTATTTATTTTGTAATGAAAAGAAGAAAAGTTTACATTAGAATAAATATTAAATATTGTTAACACCCATTATTTGTTTTATGTGTGTGTGTATGTGTATGTGTTTTTGTAAATATTTTCGCATTTCATAGAAAGGAATAAAATGTCAATGACATTATTATTACTTTACATTGAGTTACGTTTACGTTTAGTTTATTAAAGAAATTTAATGTTGTTAAAGGGGCATAGGGAAGCAGACTAAATCCACATGATTAGGTCTGGTTTTTGTTAATGTGGTTTTGTTTAACACATTTTTGGTAAATGTTAATGTTTGTTTTTTTGTAAATATATTATAATATTTTGCACATTAGTTGATATAACTAATTTTTCAAAATGTTTAAATACTTTGGCAAAATATTTTTGTTAAATTTATTTTTATGTTTATTGGACATGAAATTTAATAATAATTTGGAAAAATTAATTTAAGTATGTAAATAATTATATAGAAATTAAGACATAAAGTTATAACGTATTTATCGTACTTTTTCAACGAAAAGAGAATTCATTGAAAATTTTTTATAAAAGAAAATTATTGCAAAATTTTGATAAAAAAAAATTTCTATATAAAGAAAATTTTCTATAAAAGAGATTTTAGCGAAAATTTTTTATAAAAGAGAATTTGGCAAACATTTTTTATAAAATAGAATTTAGGGAAATTTTTCTCTAAAAGAAAATTCAGCGAAAATTTGTTATAAAAGAGAATTTTGTGAAAATTTTCTCTAAAAAAGAATTGATAATTTTCTCTAAAAGAAAATTTTGCGAAAATTTTCTATAAAAGAGAATTTGGCGAACATTTTTTATAGAAAAGAATTTAGTGAAAATTTTCTCTAAAAGAGGATTTAGCAAAATTTTCTCTAAAAGAGAATTTATCACAAATTTTCTTTAGAGAAAATTTATCGCTAGTTTTCTTTAAAGAGAGAATTTATCTAAAATTTTCTGTAAAAGAGAATTTAGCGAAAATTTTCTATAAAAGAGATTTGCAAACATTTTTTATAAAAGAGAATTTAGAGAAAATTTTCTCTAAAAGAGAATTTTGCGAAAATTTTTTATAAAAGAGAACTCAGCGAAAATTTTCTATAAAAGAGAATTTAGCAAACATTTTTTATAAAAGAGAATTTTGCGAAATTTTTCTATAAAAAATAATTTTCTATAAAAGAGATTTGGCAAACATTTTTATAGAAGAGAATTTAGCGAAAATTTGCACTAAAAGAAAATTTTGCGAAAATTGTCTTAAAAAAAAATATTTTGAGAAAATTTTTTATAAAAAGAGAACTTTGCTACTATTTTTTATAAAAAGAAAATTATCGCAAATTTTCTATAAAAAGAAATTTTTTCTACAAAAGGAAAATTTTTCTATAAAAATAATATTTTTTTATAAAAAAAACAACATTTTTCTATAAAAAGAAAATCGCAAGTTTTGTATAAAAATAAAATTTATGGCAAATTTTCCATAAAAATAAAATTTATCGCCAATTTTCTATAAAATAAAAATTTATTGCAAATTATCTATTAAAAGTAAATTTATCGCCAATTATCCATAAAAACAAAATTTTTCTATAGCAAGAAAATTTATCGCAAATTTTCTATAAAAAGAAATTTTTTCTACAAAAGGAAAATTTTTCTATAAAAATAATATTTTTTTATAAAAAAAGAACATTTTTCTATAAAAAGAAAATCGCAAGTTTTGTATAAAAATAAAATTTATGGCAAATTTTCCATAAAAATAAAATTTATCGCCAATTTTCTATAAAATAAAAATTTATTGCAAATTATCTATTAAAAGTAAATTTATCGCCAATTATCCATAAAAACAAAATTTTTCTATAGCAAGAAAATTTATCGCAAATTTTCTAACAAAAAGAAAATTTATCGCAATTTTTTGTAAAATGAAAATATATCGCAAATTTTCTATAAAAAGAGAATTTATCGCAAATTTGTTTATATAAAATTTATCGCTAATTTTCTTTAAAGAGAGAATTTATCGCAAATTTTCTTTAAAGAGAAAATTTATCGCAAGTTTTTTTTAAAGAGAAAGTTTATCGCAAATTTTCTTTAAAGATAAAATTGATCGCAATTTTTCCATAAAGAGAAAACTTATAACAATTTTTTATAAAAAGAAAATTTATCGCAAATTTTCTATAAAAGCAAAATTTATCGCCAATTTTTTTATAAAAAGAAAATTGATAGACAATTTTCTTTAAAGAGAAAAATGGTTGCCAATTTTCGACATAAATAAAATTTATCGCCAATTTTGTAATAAAAAGAAAATGCAATTTTTTTATTAAGAGAAATTTTATCACAAATTTTGTATAAAATCAAAATTTATGGCAAATTTAAAAAAAAAAAAAAAAATCAGGGAAAAAATTTTATAAAGAGAAAAATAATCGAACATTTCTTGTTATTATAAAGAGAAAATATAGCAAACGTATAAGACAATGACGAATTTTTCTATAAAAAATATTTTACAGAAAATTTCGTATAAAAAAAATGTATCGCTTATTTTTTGTGAAAAAAATTTCTTGCAAGATCGTATAATTTCGTTTTGAATAATTTCAAAAAGTGATTGATGTTTTTTTTAATTGAGTTAAATTTTAATAATTTCTTTCATGTAATACTTATTTTCAATATTTCAATTATTGCTTTATTCGAAATTTAACAAATTTGGCTTCGCTCTAGAAATATTTCCTTAATTAATCATATCTTTTATTTAAATCTCTTTAATCTTTAACATATTCAATACCTACATAAATAAGTATTCGTGTTTCCTTTACATAAATATTAAAAATGTATGCAGTTTTATGTGAGAATTCTTAACTTTCATTTCCTTTCTTTGGCAAAAGGCTATTGTTACTTCCGTTTTATGTCAACATAAGTGCGAATACTTTCATCCATATATGAATGTAAATGTAAAGAATGGATGGATGAATGTTCGATGCATATGTGTTTGAAAGTTCATGTATGTGTTTTTATGCGTTTTTACATATTATGGGGGAAAATATCTTGATTTTTCATTTTTTTTTTTTACATTTCCTTTTTAAGTTTATTTTAAATGATTTTTACACGTTTATCGTACTGACACACATACAACATACACAAAAAAATAATATTGCCAAGTGGTTGGTGTTGCCTTAAGGGCTTAAAAATATTAACAAAAGTGATTATGATCAAACATGTTTTGTAAGAGAATGCTGAGGAGATATGCACAATGGGTTAAGAAACATACCTTTTGAATTTATAACAGATTTTAACTGCCTTATATAAATTTTTTTAATTTATAAAAGCTTTAATTAATATTAATAAAACTTTTCTAATTTTAAAATGTTTATTATGGATAAAGTCTTTAACATTTTAAATATACATATACATATTATAAAAAATTAAATAAAATTTCCTCTTAAAAGTGTATTAAATTTTTAATATGTTTATTTTACTTTAGGTTTTATTTGAAAAAAAGTTTTTTATAGCCCCACAGATTAATTTATTTTAATAACGTCATTAGTTTAGTCCCACTGTCCATTAACTTAGCTCTTTTGGGTAGCTGCTCATATATCACAGCATATCATATTGTTTAAAGTGGAAATACTTTGTATTTGCTGACTTCTACTTTTAAATATGTAAAAGGATTATCCATGTACCATATTCTGTAGTACATTATATACATACATTTTTCATGTACATAAAATACACATACATAAATATTTTTTTATTAATATCATGAAAAAAAGGTCAAAGTGGAAAAAATTTGTGTTTTTTTTTTTTTTTTTAACATCGTTAAAAATACATCTCATTTGAAAAAAAGAACAGAAAATATTATGAATGTGTGTGAGTGTCAAACATTTAAAATGCATAAAATGTTTTGGAATATTATTCAAAATGTTTTAGTAGTCCTTTTGGTGTAATAAATTCAATGAAACATAATATTTCAGTTTTAAAATATTTCAATTAAGGAACTTTTTTTTAGAAAGCTGTAGTTTATTATATTTTATATGTTTGTTTGTGTTTTAAATGGCACATTTTTTATTATTACACTGGTCGACAAAAAGATCCTCCCCCAAAGACGAATAGTTGAACTTGATGCATTTTGATGTGCTAAACACGAATCTGCTTTCAGTTTTTATCCATCAGTTCTGGGCATGTCTAATATTTCGCCAATAGTAAGGCCATTACTCTAGTATATTTCCTCATAACTCAAGAACGGTAAGTACGATTGACATAAGTGATACAAAGATGCATACTAACAATATCTTCAAATTACCCAAACTTTATTTTTTTATGTGCTCAATAGTTTTGAAGTTATTTTGAAATAAGTGTCCAAAAAAAAATCTTTTACATGCAAAATTTTAGTTTTTTTTGTTACTAAAATTTCTTTTAATAAATGAAAACATCAAAAATTTATCATCTTTGTTTTAAAGCTAGTAATGCTGTGAACAAAATAAGTCATGTATCTTCAAAATTGATGTACAAATCTTTATTTTATTCACATTTAAGTAAAAATACCCATGTTACTTACAATTGAGTAGACATTAGGATGATCGATTATTCGAGAAACCGGAGAAACCGGTTTTCGAATAGTTCGAATAGTTGCACCGGTTGCATTTTTTGAAATTCAGAAAAAACCGGTTAACCGGTTTTTTGCAGAAGTTTATATTTATATCAAAAGACTACAATTCTTTTTCAAGTTAAAATGTATTAAATATAAGTGGATAAGCCTGACAATACCAGGAAAAATAATATAATAATGAAATTATGCACAAACAAGTCCGAAAATTGAAGAAAAAATTAAAAAAAATATGAACAACATTTGGACACCTTACTCTCCCTAATTCTACATCGTTTGGGAGCTTCAGAAAGCTCTGAAAAAAAAAACAAAAAAAAAAAAAAAAAAATAATGCTAAGCTAATTATATACCTAAGGTCGTATTCATAATAAAAATATTAAATTTATAAACTTTTTATTCAACAAATTTGTATGGAAATTTTTTCTATAAAGCTTTGATAAATTGAAAAAATTTATTATGAAAAGGCAGCTAGAAGATAATTATTTTTTGAAATTGTAGAAAAAAGTCATTAAAAATTATACAAAATTTTAGTTAGCATAAATAGATAATATAATATGGAATATGATATAATATGGAAGCCTGTCTCAATTGAAACGATTCAGCAAGTGAAACTTTTTTAATACACCTTTAAAAAATAAAAGAAAAATTTAATAGAAAAAAATAAATTGAGTGCAAAATTATTACTTATTTATTTGTTTAATCTTACAAAATTAATTTCAATTTATCCTTAAACTATATTTTTAAAACATAAGAAATCAAACCTTATGAATATTTAATAAATTATTCCTATATTTCTATTCAAATATCACTATTTAGTGCATGATATCTGAAATAAAATGCTATTTTTAAAACCGGTTTTTTGTGTTTGAAAAAACCGGTCTATTCGACATTCGAAAAATGAACATTTTGAAAAAACCGACAGCACATTGATTGAAAAAAACCTGTTTTAAAACCGGTGGGAAAACCGAGTCGATCACCCTAGTAGACATACAGTGGAGGGCAAAGAAATTTATTTTTTTTATTTTTTCTTGAAACAAAAATAGAAGGACTAGGTGGATTTTGACGAGTTAAACAAGAATCTGCATTCACTTTTTTCCTATAACGTACTGATTTTTTTATGGGCATGACTAATATCATCACCTTATTCAGCGGTCACACTATAAAATTCGAGAATGGTTTGTCAAATTTAGACTATAACTCAAGAACCGTTTACTCGATTTTGATTTACCAAAAGATGCATACGAAAATTGTCTTCAATTTATGTCAACAATATTTTATATTCGCACTAGAATTTCAGAGTTACGGATCATTTCACCATTTTCAAAAAAAAAAAAAAAAAAAATTAAATTTATAATGAAATATACTCGTGTAATCGGCTTATTTAGGGCACAATTTTAGACATGCCCATAAAAAAAAAAACGACCTGATGGGACAAAAATGAAAGCAGATTCGAGTTTAGCATACGGAATTCCATCTAGTCCACATATTTTTTTAAAGGTGCACAAACAAATTTTTTTTGTCGACCAGTATTATTATTAAATATTAAAATTTTAAATAAGATTCATTTAATAATATATTTTTCAAAATTTAAATCTTTCTACAAATTTCGAAAATTCGAAATTTAAATCGAAGGTTCGGATATTAAAATAATCATGGTCTTAGCAAATTTTTATAATTTTTATATTTGTATACGATTTTTCAAAATAGATTTTAATTAATTCATTTTCATAATAAATTCTAACTTTTAAACAAATGAACAAATATTGATATAATGAAGAACATTCTCGAATATATTAAATATATTATAAATAAATTCACATTCAGTTTGAATTTAAAAATATTTTTTAATTACATTTAAACTCTGTTTCAAAATTTAATAACTTTTTTATAGTTTAAAAATTCGAAATTAAATTTCGAATTACTTAATACTGAATATCGTTCAATATTAATTGATTCCTATTATATACGTATATTATATATTCTTTTATTATACATAGTTACATATTTTTATCTAAATTTAAATATGTATTTTAATTTTCGAAATGAATTCGAACTTTCAAATAATTTTCAATATTTTCAAATATTGGGTTTAAGTTTGTTAAACATGGTAAAAATAATCATTATGAAAAATGTTCTTTTGTACTTTTTTGGAAAATTGGTAGTTTTTTATTATTATTGACACTACTTTTTGTAAAATGGTACTTTTTTGAATATTGGCACTTTTTCTTTTGGAAGAAATCTTTTGGAAACAAAGTTTTTTTTTTTTTTATTGTGAATATGTTTTAAAATTAGTACTGTTATAAAAATTAGTATAATAAGTAAATTTATTTATTTTTTTTTTTTATTAGACATTTTCTTTTGATAATTAGTAACATTTTTAAATAGTTACTTTTGTTTTTAAATTATTATTTATTTTCTTTAAAATATTTGGGGTACTCACAAAGTGTACTATCATGTTGTATTGTCATAATGTCATAAAATTTTACAAAGGAAAAGCAATAACAATATTTTTTATACATTGAAATATTTTAAGACATATGACAATACGACATGATAGCACACTTTGTGAATCCCCCAATTATATTTGCTACTTATTGTATTTTTAATTGCTACTATTTTGAAAATTAGTAGTATTTGCGAAAATAGTTATTAGTACATATTAGTACTTTTTTTTGAAATTTAGTAAATTTATTTGAAATTGATACTTTTTTAATATGAACTTTTCTCTTAAAAAATAGTAGTTTTTTTAAATAATGAATATTTACCCAGAGAAAGAGAGATCACATATATATGTGTTGAAAACTATAGCATTTAGTGTCAATACTGAATATGCCCCTTATGTGTTCAAATACAACACTGCGTATTAAAATCTTAGTGAAAATTGATACCGGATTGGCATTAAAATTAAACCATTTAGGTATAAAATTATTAAACTGAATTATATTTTCTGTTTATTAACGAATGGTATCTAAAAGCCAATACCTTAAATTACCAATAAGACCACAACCGTGATGAATTTTTAATATAATTTTTACCCCAAGTGATTGCAACTTATTTAAAAATTTCCTGGCTTAAGGTGCTTCTATTTGCTAGAAGGCTCATTTAATTGTTTTTATGATTACCTTGTATTATATTGTATTATATGTATATGTCAATATTTTTGTTACCATGTACCCCTTTATTTATGTTCTTAAATCCCTTTAAGTTCTTCCTAATTTCAAACCATACATTTCTTATATAAATTCCAATATTTTACATTAACAGTTTGATATTTTTTAATTGCTTTGCAAATACTTTTACAAAAACCACAAATGGCCAATTTGTGGTTTCTTATTGCAGCTGCTAATATTGTTTTTTTGTTTTGTTTTTTTAAATCGTTTTATTGTTGTTGAAATTTGATCTAAATTCTCTACTATTTCCCCCTTTTTCTAATTTTCTATTTGGCTTATTAGTCAGTCTAGTTTACACATATTGATTGGTTTAGTTTATTTTCTTTTTGTATCAACATATTTTTCTCTTGACCATGACGTTTAATATATGTAAGTTTATTTATTTTTTTTTCTGTTATTTTATTGTTTACGTTTTTTTGTTTTTTCTACGTAAATTGTATCTAAAGCGAATGACGACGCCTGCTTGGTTGTATCAATTACGTTTTGTTGATGTTGTGAGAAATGAAATTAGAAATTCAAGGTTTTTTCATTTCATCTTTTTTTCCCAAAGAGATTTATGCAAGGAAGTTGTAAAAGAAAAAAAAAAAAAAAAATGATAAATAAACAAATAAATAAACGAGTTAGTTAAAGAAAATAAACAGTAGGTCAAAGGTTATATAAAAGAAAGAAAGAAAATGCTTTAATTTAAAGAAGAAAATTAAGAAAATGTTTTATATTAAAAGGCATATTTAAAAAAGAAAAATAATATAATTTTACAAGAACCTAAGTTCGCAGCTTAAAAAAATTGCAGTGACTTTCAATAACAAAATTCTCGCAAGCTTTTTTGATATATTGATATATTTTATATATCTCTTAGTATTCTGGGGCCTTTGGAAACTGGATTTCAACAGACATAGGGACATAATTACCTTGACTCTCCTTAAATAATAATTTAGAATTTTAATTTCATTTATTTTTTTAAGACAATTTTTAGGTTGCCCTGGATAGATGATATCTTTATTGAAACTTGTTTTTTCCCACCTACTTTAATCCATTTCAGTTGTATAAAAAAGTAATTTTTTCTGAATTTTTTGAGCAATTTCTGTGATTTTTAATAACAAAATTCTCGTCAGATTTTTCGATATATTTATGTATCTTACGTGTGCCCCAGTTTTTTAGAACTTTCGGAAAGTTAATTTCAACAGACGTAGAAAAGTAGTTAACTTGATTATTTTTAAATAATATTGATAAAAAAAAAATTAGGCATTAACCATTTTTGAATATGGTGTCTCATTAATTCAGCAAATTGATAAAAAAAATGGGTATTAACCCTTTTTGAAAGGTTCAGCAAATTGAAAATTGAAAGGTTTAATACCCAATTTTTTTTTTTATCAATTTGCTGAACCTTTCAAAAAGGGTTAATACCCAATTTTTTTTTGTCAATTTGCTGAATTAATGAGACACTATATTCAAAAAGGGTTAATGCCTAATTTTTTTTATCAATTTGCTGAGTTAATGGGATTGCAAACGGGTTTTATTGAAATATATTCAAATTGGCATGTTTTTAAAACATCGGGGTTATTTTGACCCCAAGACCGTTTAAGGGTTAATTTCATTTTTTTCACTATCATTGTAAATATCGGTTGTTAATAAATAAATTTCTTAATTTTTATGATAATCTACCGAAAAATAGATAAAATTTCGACTAGTTTCCATCAAAAATTGCAAATATTACAAAATTTGACCTTTGACCTTTAAATGTCGTCCAAATTGTATGAAACTCTTGATTTATATTTAGAATTATGTGGATTATAAAATTTTAAAAAAAGTTCCATTTAAAATACACAACAATGTAATAAAATGGCTGATTTGCCAAAATATTACATAAAAATGGGTTTTTCTCGAAATCCGCTGAATTCAAAATGTAGGTACAGGCAAACTATAAGAGGTATTGAGCTAATTTTGGTACTGTTTTATTCCGTAATCTGTTGTCCATAAATCCCTATGAGATCTCCCAAAAATATTGAAACTTGTTTAACAAAGTATCAAAAAAACTGAAATTTGAGTTTTGAAACGACCGTTAAAAATATCAACATTTTTTTTACCATAGCTCAGAACAGGTTTACGTTATTCTATAAGGACAAAAACTCATATTCAAGTAACTATAGATGTATTTTAAGTAATACAATTGTTTTATTCTAATATTTTCAAAAATATATTTATTTTTTTGTCACATTTCGAATTCAAGTGCTCTGAGACACGTTAATGGCCTGGGGAATTTTCAATAACTTTTACATTTTTCAACCAATTTTTGTGTTTTATATCTTTTTGTAACACTAAGTCTGTGTACATTACGATTCCTCTACAATAAAATGCAAAACTAATGACAAAATTTTTGTGAAAACTGAAAAAAATGCATATTTTTCCCTTCTAAATACATCTTCAAACTTCAGAGTCGTTGCGGCACCAGTTAACGTAGTCCTATTGCCCTAATTTTTTGCACGACGTATTTTTATAACCCATAGAACAATTTTTAAAACAATTTTTAGATAGTCCTGGTAATGAATAACTTTAGTGATTTTTGCTTTTTTCCCACCTACTGAGTTTAATCCATTTTTGTCTTATGTAAGCTCAAAATATGCTTAATCATGCAAACTTTTTTTATAGAATTACTTAACAATTAATAAAGAAAATAAATAAAAATTGTTTTTAGTAAAGGAAATAATGTGTAATCTAATCAAGAAAGAAAAAATATGGGTTTAATTAACAAATCTCATAATAAGTAAATGTTTTGTTAAGTCATAATTTTTAGTTATATATTGCAAATCATTAGGCTTCTTAAAACCATATTTCGAAACTTATACAAATGACTCATAAACAATTTCCCTTAAACTTTATTTATTATATATTTTTTTTAATAAACTCAATTTAAAATACCTTTCATTTCCATTGCCTTTTGCAACCCTATAAAAAAAGTATTTTTATAAATTTATATTTTAAAATAAATATACTCATACATACTCATAGCTGTAGTTTACAACATAAAGAGTAAACTTTTTTTTTTTTCTTTCAACTGCAATCAATATTTATCAGTTACAACAGTTTTCTATTGCCACACTTAACTAATCAATTTTTCATGCAATAGAAAAAAAAAAAAGAAGGAAACTAGTAAAACATGTATACATACATTTATCAATAGAGTGTGTTTTTCTATGCGTTACATTTTAAATAAATTGACTGTTTGAAAAACGTTTGTGGATAAAAGTTATAGAGTCATGTAAATACGAATGTATGGATGTGTAAGTTTGTTTACAAATACATTTACAAATGTTTTTATACATACATAGATTTGTTACTTTTGTAATTGTGTCAGTTAAAATCCTTATCAAATTTCATATAAAACTAATACATCATCTGAAAATCAAGACACAGTGGTGATCAAAACATTTGCAACTGTAAATTAATTTTTAAAAATATTACTTTTTTTGTAAAACGTCTTCAAATCAACTTTAAGACATCACATAACAATTTTTAAAAATTTCAAAAAATCATCAAAATTTTGAGATAAGTAATCCAAAAAACCCATTTGAAGGTTTGTTGCTGCTCTAAAGATCTATAGCCTTTTAAATTTGAAGTCAATTTTAGACTTTCAAATTGATTTCGAAAGTAGATTTTATCGGTATTAAAATTCTTAATTTATATTTTAAATATGTAATAACTTCTTCAACACTTTAAAATTTATTTTGCTTTTCTTTTTCAAAATTAGGACTTTGATATAATTTTTTCTTTAAGCCTAAATTTGGACATGAAATTTAATATGCTATCTTGTTTTTATTAAAACAAGACATCAAACAAAAAGATATTAAATATGTTCTAAAGTTTATAAATAAATTGTTTATTCAGTTTAAAATAAAGTATTTTATTTGGTGCATACTTTTTGGGGTAAAAATTAAAAATATATTGAGTTTAAACAAAGAATATTCATATATAGAATACGCATCATGTAGAAACAAAATTTCTTATGGCGGGTTCTAATCATAGTACCTGCTCTCATGTAATTCTCGCTCTCAACATTTTGCGATGATGAGGGGGATAAGTAACAAGGGAAAACTAAATCCACCACCAAAACAGAGAGAGAGAAAGAGTTTAAGTATATGTGTTTGTACATGTGTGTATTCCTTATAAAGAATTGCAAATAAAAACACGCACACATATATATAAGATTGTACATGTATATCTTTATTTCAAATTGAAAGAAACAATTTGTTTCTTGTATTTTGAAAAAAGTGCCAACAGAATTTTTAGTTGTTTATTTACTAATGGATAAGATATGAACGTTAATATTACAGTAGGGCATAGCATACATGTTTTGTTGTTTTACAAGTAGAAATACTTTGATCTGCACCGACGTGCTTATACCTTTCTTAGTGACGTGACAAATTTTTATATGATTTCGAAGTTGTCAATTTATATTTTATAGTTATATTTTTGATAAACTAATAATTGTTATATTTTACTTTTATATATTATATTTTTATATATTTCATAAAATGTGCATATAATTTGTTTTTGGTGTTTTTTTTTATTATTATTAAAAAAAGTTTTTATAGAGAATTTTTAGTTTTTGAAATTATTATTTAAAAAAAAATATTTAAATTTTTTCATTTTTAAAAGTATATATTTTTCCATTTTTTAGATTTTTTAGAAAGAAAAATAAAAATAAAGTAAATAGTAAATAAAAGTTTTTCCTTTTTTTCGGAAAAAAATTATTTTGTGATTTTTTCCATGTTTTTGAGTTGTATTTTATTTGAATCAAGAAATTGTTATTAAAATATACATTTTTTTAGAAATAAATAATATTAATATTTTAAATTTTAAAACTTATTTTTAAATAATATATATTTTATTTAGTAAAAAAATAGTTTTGAATAAAAAAGTATTTCATTTCTTTTATTTTTGGGCAGAAATAACATTTATTTTGAAAAATAAAGAAGTTTTTTTGATTTCCTTTTTCTAAGCAAAAAATTATTATTTTTTTTATACAAAAAGAAATAAATATTCATACAGCAAAGATTCAATTTATAGACCTAAATTTTTTTATAAACAAAAATACTGATTTTTTTTAATATATAAGTTATTTTTTTGGCAGGAAATAAGTTATTTTTTATTTATTCATTTATTTATTTTTGTCATAATAATTTTTTTATATAGAAGGTATATATACAAATTAAATATTTTTTCAAAAGATCTTTTTTCAATATAATTCCACCTTCTTTACAGAATAAAACAAAATTATTAAAGAAAAATCTAATTTTTTTGGTGACAAATTTGTTATGAATAAAAAAAATAAAAATATTTTTTTATATTTTTTTCAAGTGGATATAATTTTATATTTATGTTTTTATTTATTTAATTAATTAATATACTTAACTTTAACATCTGTTACTTTGAATACATAAGTAACAAAACTACACAAATCAAATTTTAAAATACAAATTTGATATTCTGAAAGTATATTTACATAAGCTCATATGACGTTTAAAAAGGTATAAGTAGTTCGGTGAAGATTAAAGTATTTCTATTTTTAAAACAACAAAACACATATGCTATGCCCTACACTAACATACACGATCGTATTTTATCTCCTTTAGTAAATAAACGACCAATTCCTTGTTTCTACTTTTTTATAGGCACTACACCAGCGATCGCCACACTCATACATTCACAATTATGTTTGTGTATGTTTTGTTTTTCCCATTATGAAATTATACACCAAAAAAATAACATCATTTTTATAGTAATTTTATTTTGAAAGTTTCTTCGTCAATTCAAGACTTGTAAGTGGAAATACACGTTACTAGTTTAGAATTTTAATAGTAATAACCAGGGATCGCAACGATTACCATAGTAGTCATAAAAATTAAGATTTAATGTTTATTTTTTCTATTATTTGATTAAAAAAAAATATAACGATAAATTATTAATTTAGGATTTTAATTTCTTATTAAAAAATATCGAATAATTCAGCACGAACGATTATTTCAGATTTGTATTTTATAATAAAAAATTAATTGTAGTACATTATTAATTAAAAAAAGATAGTTATATAATTAAAAAATCATATTAATTAATCCTACTTAATATTAAATATTTTTCATGAGTGTATCTCAAGCAACAAGCAATAACACAACATTCTTGCTTGAATGCTCGTGCGAGACTGACTTTCTTGTGTGTTTTTTATTCATTTCAAGAGCATAACAAAAGAGATAAAAAACACGCAAGCTTCTTTTCCTTTTGCCTTCCCTCCCGCATCATGAAATATTTTTAAAAAATATTTCAGTTTTCATTGACATGCGCCTTCTATATGTTGTATATTCTTTGGTTTAAATAAGGACTGCGTACGAAAAAATCCGTGCATGCTTTTGGGCTTATAACTTTTTTTTATTTCATAGTTATAGCGAAACTAGTTTCTCTTCAAATGGAAATCGAACAAAAACCACCCAAACCCATAATTAAAATTTTTCTTGAAATCTTACATCGGTCATATAAAACAATTGCTAGGAAGGCACTTGGGTCATAATATTATACAAAGAAGTTATGGTCACTGAATGGAAATCTGGTAGTGGAAGATAAATAGTATCTTCAGGCTGTAGGACTCAGACAAAATTGAAAGTATTTTGAGATAAAATCGAGTCATCTCAGGAAGAAAAGTGTAACAAAAAGTTATTTTCTTTGAATCTTTAAGTTAAAGAAAATCGAGCCTGAAGACGTATAAAGTTCGGAGAAATCCTAAAAGAAACGCATGCAAGAATTTGGAGGTAAAGAATTACGTGAAAGTACTTCAGACTATGAAACGTTCGTACAGGTTGGCTTTGTCTCAACTTCCTGGTCAGGAATTCTATGTTGTAGATGCTAGAGGTAATATAGCCGAAAAATATCGTGTATCAAAGAAACCAAAATTCCCAAAAAAGTTTTTGATTTGGGAATCCATATGCATATGCGGGAAAGAAGCACGTCATTCATAAAAAATGGTTCTATTAACACGGAAATATACGTGAATGAGTGCCTAAAAAAATAATTCTCCCATTCCTAAGAAAATACAGTGTATCCGTTTTTTTTTTGCCTGTTCTAGCTTCTTCTCACTACAACAACAAAACATTGGAGTGATAATAAAGAAATTGTTAGTATTTGTACCGAAAGATGCTCAGCTTAAAATGAAACAGAATTTAAAAATAAATGGACATATTGGAGCAAAAAAGTGACTGAAACACAATAAAATCTTTAATTGGAAGAATTCTTGGAAAAGATCAGATATTTCCTTAACCCATTTCCGACCACTACCATCGTACCATTTTTGGACCCGGAAAATTTTTCAGAACATTTTTTTTTTTTAATTTTTTAGTTCAAACTTAAAGCTATTTACCTTTAGAATACACCCATAGCACTTTTTCGAAAACAGATTTAAAAATATCAGCTAAATGACCATTGATGCGTTTTCGCAACATTGACGTTTTAGGCGATCCATGTGGCTTTAACACCTAATTTTGGAGAGCCTATTTATAAAAAAATTTATTTTTTTCTCTTATCCTTTAGACAACATATTAATCTAATAATAACTTTAAAAAAAATAAGCATTAACTGCGTAATTAGTTAATTACACGATGTTAAAGTTACTGATGCGAAAACGCAACAGCGGTCGGAAATGGGTTAAAAATCAACAGGAAATAATTTATTCTTTTATCTGTAGAACTTGCACATAACAGTCATTAATATAAATATAATTTAAAATTAAATTCGCCCATTAGTTTAGTTTCTATAAGCAGATTTGTATGCACGGATTTATAATTTCTTTAATTTGGCTTCCAATTTTCGAATTTCTTGATACAAAGCAGATTGAAAATGTTTAAATACAAATTATATTTAGAGTGAAAAATTTTAGTAATTTTATTGTAAGAAATATTAGTAACCATTATGGGTACTTTTGACTACTCGATACATACTCAATACTTTTCTTATGGGTACTCGATACTACACAATACATTAACGGTTTTTAAATTTGATCAACCTTCTCCTAAAAGATAAACGTAAATGAGAATAAATTATGACATTTATGTGGCACTATATTTACTTTTATAAATAGCTTCATTTAAAATGAAGCCAATTATTGCTTCTCTTTTTGGACATTAGTGTCCCCAGAAACTGGATTTTTGAGATTCTGATGTAGGAAGACCATACATCAGAGTGTGTATTTATGAGCTGAATACAGTAAAATATTTAAACAATTTTTAAAATTGATCTTCAGTTCCCTAACAGCGATTTAAAAATCTTGGTCCATTTATCCTATTATAAAATGACGCTACAACCAGTAAAGCTGATTCTTTTCTATTAAATTAGCATTTTTTGGTGTAATAAAGTACAAAAGCAATTGAATTGTACTCCAAGATACAACTCTGAAAGTATCGAGTAGTTGTGATTTGGTATTGAGTACTCGAAAAAGCCGTCGGTATCGAGTACTGAGTACCCAAATACTCGATACTTCACCAACTCTAATCTATACAATTTTTAACAAAAAGCATGTCACAATAAAGATTCGATAATCCGGATAATTCGATAATTCGGTTTGGGGTCTGCAATCAATTATCCATATTATCGCATTTATACTGTATATATTTTTTTGTTTTGCTATTAATTAACGGAATAGTTTTTTTGTTTTTGGTATAAAAACATAACCTTAGTTCCAAATATTTTAAACGCTACTGTATATCCATCTACATTTATTTTAGTTTTTTTGACACTTTGTCAGCCACTTATTCAATTGTAACGAAGTGAGTAACTGAACTGCATTGAACTAAGTGTGGATGTATAAGTGAAAAAATACAAACACAAAGTTGTTCTATTAATGTAAAATATAGTTATGCGTTGTCGATTACTCTACTACGAGTACTAGATACTTTTAAAACTAGCAGTAAATAACATTTAATTTCTTATTACTTTTTTTTTTTTTTCGTTAAACTTATCTCCCAGCCGTTGCAAAAGGTGGGGTTATATAGTCAACATAATTTTTTGTTGATGTTAGCTTTAACATTTGAGAATTTTGGAGTTTGGATACGGCTGGGGGGAAAACCGTTGCCCAGAATTAATCCGAGTTTACTTTACACACATTTACGTTAAGGTTTCCTTTGAAACCATTAAAGGGGGTTTTACACTGTAATACTTTGTATTAATACCAAAAATATTTTCAAATGTATTATAGTGTAAATATCTTCAATACCTTGTATGTTGAAATCTTGAATTGTTTGAAACGTAATTGCATCTATTGAAGCAAATTTCCACACACTTTTTTGTTTGTATTTTGATTTGTAATTTATTTTGTTTAATTTTTCGTTTGTAATTTTTTAAAAAATATTTTAATAAAGAAAATAAAAAATATGACATTACCGAATAAAAATATACAAAATTTAAAAATATAAATTTAAAATATAAGCAATTTAAATCATTGATGTTATTTGTTCTTACGGAGCAGGATTTCAAGCTTTGAAAGGAGGTTTCTACACACGTTTCAGGAGCGCAGCTATGGCGTCTCAAAATCGTTTACTAATGACTTAGAAAATATTTAACAACTAGCGATTTTTTTCTTACACTATATTAAAGATTTTAATAATTCCTTTTAAAATTATGCTTGCATGTACTATTTATGTTATATATTTTTCGAGTTATATGTATTTGAAATTTTGACCTCTCAATTTTGCAAGATCTTAGTCAGGTTATTTCTATATAGCCCGACATTTTGTACAGATTTTATTATAATTTTGGTAGTTAGTTAGAAAACTAAATTATCTATCGAATTGTGTAAATTTAAATTCGATATTTTATTGAATTGGAAAATTTGTAAAAATGAAATAACGCAAGGACAGTAGGACGGACATCAGAATTCTCTCAAGAAAAATTAGGGAAATGATGATGAAACAAAAAAAAATATTTTAGAAGTGAAAGAATTTTATTAAAAAAAAAAAAAATGGGAAAAATGGGAAAAAATAAAGGTAAAATTTGCTACGACAAGCTATGGAATTATTAAAAAAAATTTTGAGACCTCTGAAAATAAATATAACAAAGTGTTACGATATTCTTTTATATTTTTACTTAAAAGTCATACTCATGTTTATGACTTTAACTGTTCCCGTCATAACTAACCATACGCTTAATTCACATTAATATAATAGAGCACAAAGAACAGCCATCAAGCAAATGAAAATATCACATCATCACAGGGAATCGATACAGTCATTAATACCACAATACTAACGAGAGTGATTTTATTAGACTTGGTTGAAGTAAAATGATGTTACTGCGTAGTTTTATAGTTAGAAAAGAAGGAATACATTGACTATAAAATTAGTTTCATTATCGCCAGACATTAGCGTGTATAGTAACGTATAAGAGCTTAGTGGTTTCTTCTTAAAAAAAAAAAAGTTATTTCAATAATTCTGAGAATTAAATCACATGTTAATTTATTATAAGTTTCTTTTTAAGTTTTCCTTTTAAAGGTCATTTCTTTAAGGAACATAAAACAACAAAATAATTAATAATTTGTTTTTTATTTGTATGTGTGTATATAAGAAAGTAATTTAATAAGAATCACAATTGTTGTAGCTTTCAGGGAATTTTTTTTTCCATTCTCTCACTCTTACATGCTGCTTTCATAAATTGCAATTTTAATTAAAAACTATATATATTGTTGCATGCCTCATGCATTTCTCCGGAAGCTTACAACATTCATTTTATGTAATTTAGTGTGTTTGAAGGAATTATATTAAAAAAATGGAAAAGAAGAATAAAAAAAATCGAAATATTTAAATGAAACCTCAAGGTTATAATTTTGCATATTTGTTTGGTTTTTTCTATTTTTTCCTTATTTAAGATGTTTTGCATAATTTAACAAATGTTTCCTATAAACTGCGGGAGTTTTATATAAAGATAAACCCAGTAGGAAAGTTTGTGTTTATATTGTTTAGGAAATTTGGAGCAACAGTTTTGAACTCAGCATGTCAATAAAAATGACTTGATATTAAATATGTAAATGTAAGACCACCAACTGAAGAGATGACTATTATAAAAATTTATTTAGTAGAAAATTAATTAAATAAGTAGGTGAGTATGATTAATATTAATTGTGAACACTAAAACGTATGAGTAATATTAATTCACATACAATTTATTTTTATAAAACATCTTAAATGTTTTTAATATATATTTCTTATGTATTTAGCTTCAAATTATTTAAGTCTCCTTGAAAATTTTCAAGGGTAACTCTTAAAAATATCTCTTTTACATTTCTTATATTCTTTGCACTGAATCTACAATTCCTTACAATTTTACATCTTTTCCACTAAATTTACATAAATATCTTTTAACAAACTTACAGTTAAAATTTTTATCTTTAGTTTTATTTTATGTTGCATATATTTCTTAAACTTTTTATGCCAATTCTCAGCAATGTCTTTGTAGACATTTTAACTTTTTGCAAAATAACAACTATTTTAAGTACACAAAAAAACTTTTCGTACAAACTTAATAACTTCCTCGACAAATAAAAAGCTAAGAGAAAAATATTTTTAATTAAAAATTTACAACTACAAAAATATCTTAAAGAACAAAGTTTTATCATCATAAAAAAGTGAATAGAAAAAGGAGAAAAGAAAACTCAGTCATGACACAACTCTATCATTAACATCAAAAAAAATAATAAATAAAATAACAGGAAAGGGAAATCAAAAGGTCAAAGAGTTTTTCTTAAAAATTTAAAGGATTCCAATGGAATTTTAGAAACAGAAAATGTTTAGAAATTTTCTACATTTTTTTTTTACTTCTATAATGTTTTTTGACCTAAGTTGAGCATTTTTATAGCAGAGGTCAAAGGCCAAATTGTTAAATTAAAAAATTTTGCGTATTTTGTGAAAAATATAATTTCTTAAACCTTAAAATGTCCTTCAATATTTCACTAAATGATTGAACATTTTTATAAGGTAAAATTTTTGAATTAAAAAAAAAAAAAAAAAAAAAATATTAAAATTTAATATCTTTCCAAGAATTAAAAAATTTCTTGGTTAATTTTTTTTTTTATTTTTTTGTTCAATTTTTTACATTTACTTTTTTTTTGGGTACCTGAGGTCAAGGGTGAAATTACTGAATGTAAGAATTTGAATGTATTTCATAATAAATAAAATGGGTGTTTAATTTAATTTTTTTTGTATGAAACCGTGGAAAATAACATCTTCGGTAATAATTTAATAAATTTATATCTTAATTTATGACTAAAATTTAAAAAATGTCAAAGGTCAAATTATAAATTTTAAGATTTTTTCTTTAAAAATAATTGAATATTTGTCATTCCACAATATGTTATAATAAATGATAAAATTGAATTATATGCAAATTAAAAAAAAAAAAAAATGTATATACATATATATAGAAATTTTAAATTTTTGTCAACGAGGCAAAAGGTTAATTGTTAATATAAGCGACTACCCATTATAGCGATGGCTTAATTTTTTAAATTGCAGGTTTTATAATCACGACAGTTTACGAAAGACGGGTTCTATTTTCGCTGTTTTTTTAAATTTGGTTACAATGTCTTTGTACTAAAAAATCCCCGTCTTTTGGTATATTAACCTTTTTGGATGATTTTGATCTTAAATTTTGTCAGTTTATTTGTGTCATTTGTTGTGTAAATACATCTCTTGATATGAGAAAAGTTCAATATATTTTAAAGTTTCTCAAAAATTAGAGACTTTTTTAAAAAAAAAAAGTGAAGATTCCATAAATTAAATTTGCATGAATTACAAGTTGTCTTCGGTCTACCGCATTATAAAGCAAGAAAATTCATTAAAAAAGTACGTACGTACAACAGAAAGTGGTCCTGGCAAACGTTGCACCTTAAAGATAGCTGAGTACCAAGGAATGAAAAAATGCTTTATAAGTGGTTTGTAAAATAAAGAGAAAAAATATTCCAATATCAGTAGCTATTTTACGATCAAAAGTCAGTCATTTGTATTCCAAAATTAATCAAACCAATTCAGATTTCAATGCCAGTGAAGGATGGTTGAAGAAATTTAAGTGTCGACATGGAATTAGATTTTTAAAAATTACGGACGGAAATTGTCTTCGAAACCTCATCTTATTGATCCATTTGTGAAAGAGTTTAATGATTACGTTGATGAGCATGGTTTGACTGTTCACCGAATCTACAGTGCCGACAAATTCGGATTATATTATAGGATGCTTCCAAATCACTCTCTTGTCATATGTAATGAGAAAACAGCTCTCGGAAGAAAAATATATAAAGAGCGAATAACTTTTTTCCCCTGTACAAATGCGAACGGCACAGACAAACTGAAATTGTTGATTGTTGGAAAATCGAAAAACCCACGCTCCTTTAAATGCTTTTTCAATAAGCCTGTAATATAAAACTCCAGTAATAACGCCTGAATGACATCATTTATATTCAAGGTCTAGCTCCATCACGAATTTGTTCCCCACGTAAGTTAATTTCCACCAATTAGTAAAAGTATGTTGTTTATAAGTAAACATTTTTTAGGTGCGAGAATTTTTGGTATCATAAGGTCTGACGCAAAAAGCAGTTTTGCTTTTAGATAACGCGACGTGTCACCCAGTTGAGGAACTAAAAAATGATGACGGTTTAATTATAGCAATGAATCTACCACCTAATTGCACTGTGCTTTTTCAACCGTTATCAACTTGATCAATTTAATTTATAAAAAAACAACTGCTCACCCACTTACTTGGCGAGAAGGGAACAAATTTGGAGCTCAAACTAAAAAACTTCAATCTCAAAAATGCAGATCAGATTCTAGCTACGTCCTGGGATAAAATATCAGTATCCAATATCCGAAAATCCTGAAACGCTTTGCTCGAATTCGGTAGTGAATGGAATGAAGAGGATAACATGCCCTTAAATATTTTACAAAATATAATTCAGAAAGAAAATGAAGATCTTTCAACTATTGGTACACTTGTAGCTCAAATTGGAACGGAATGTAATGTGTAAAGTAATGAGGAGCAAATGGAATCAGATACGGAATCGGAGGATTTATACGATAATGGTCATGAAGAAGACAAAATTAAAGTGGACGATTGTATAAAATCGATAAACATATGCATACAATGATGGGCTTTTGAAAATGATAAGCCGACAACAGCACTATATGAACTAAGTGATTCAGCTGTTATTTTAAAAAATAATTTGCCAAAAAAGTAACTCAAAATCTTCAATTTATTTAAAATGTAAATACATCAATCCAAACAATTCTAATTTTAAAAATTACATACAATTTTTCAATAAAATTTTGGGTTCTGTTATCGCGAAAATTCAGTTTTCGCGAAAGGTCTGGTTTTTAATTAGTCGCGAAAATCGAGTGTGCACTATATTTTGAATCTTGCTTATTTTGTTAGAAATAAAATTTTCAACATTAACTTAATGAAGTTTAGGTCTGAACTTTT
The DNA here is from genome assembly GCA_951394005.1 of Protophormia terraenovae. Lineage (NCBI taxonomy): Eukaryota > Metazoa > Arthropoda > Insecta > Diptera > Calliphoridae > Protophormia > Protophormia terraenovae. The sequence goes on along the minus strand of OX596075.1, from coordinate 113,521,349 downwards.
TAACTAAAAACTTGAAATTTCAAAATTTTTGTTATGAAGTCAAAGGTCAAATTAAAAATTTTAATGAATGAATGAATAATGAATTTAATTGCAAGTTAAAAAAGAATGATTGAAACTTCAAATACATATTTTTACGTCAAGGTCAGTTTATTTTTTTTATAAATACTCAAAATTTTTCATTTTGCTTTGACATTTAAAATTTTTTGTTGGTATTATCAAAGGTTATATTTATAAATATTAAAATTTTTTTTCTGAAAGAGTTTTTAAGAGAATTTAAAAAGTTTTAATTTTTTTAATCATTTAGATTTTTATACCCACCATTAAAAAGATGGGGGTATATTGATTTTGTCATTCCATGTGTAACATTTCGAAGGAATCATCTAAGACCCCACAAAGTATATATTTTCTGGGTCCTGGTTTGATTCTGAGTGGATCTAGCTATGTCCGTCCGTCTGTCCTTCTGTTGAAAGCAGGATAGGGCTCGAACGGGACAACGTAGGGGAACGAAATTTGGACCAAATGTTTGTCTTATATAAGGTTTGTTTGGGATTGCAAATGGGCAAAATCGGTTAATAGAAACACAGGGTGTCCGTTTTATACTTTTCTGCTGATATTTCTTCAACAAAAGCATGTATGACAACGAAATTTTGTACGTATAGTTCGGGGATCGATAAAAAATCGGGAACAAAAAATGGGTGTGGTCCGCCTACTTTACCGCCCACCTCCCATTTAAGGTGAAAATCAACGAAATTGTGTTCAAATAGTTCAAGGACCAATGTAAACTCGGAAACAAAAAATGGGCGTGGTCCGCCCACTTTACTGCCCAGTTTACCACCCCCTCCTATATAACGTAAAATTTTAAGAAGTTGAGTATAACATTTGCGCTTGTTTTAAATTGTCATGAGTAGAAAACTGTCAACTGAATTCCTAGTGTGAATTTATATTAACATTTTGACGTCTTCTTTTTTAAATTTGTGCTCAAGAGGTCAAAGATCACATCTCTAAATATCAGAAAATCTGCGTATTTTGTTTGGAATATTGGTTTTGACATTAACTTAATTGAGTTTTACACAAGAGGTCAAAGTTCACATTTTTTAAATATCAGGAATTCTGCTTATTTTATGCGAAATATATTTTATTTATTAATATAACTGTTAAATATTTACTTAATTGTTTTGAAAAATAGTTTGTTGTCGAGTTCAAAGGTCGGATTTTTGTTTATGTTAATGTTGACATATTTTATAAAAGAATCATATTTTCATAAAATATGGGTCAAATTTTTGTTGAAATATTTAGAGTTTTGTGTAATATAATTTTTATAATTATTATTTTTATTAATTTAAAATTTTATTCTAATTGATGTAAAAGGTCAAAAGTCAATTTTAATGAAGAATTTTTAAATATTTATTCTTCTTTGAAATCTTTTACAGAAAATTGCTAGTAAAACATTTATAAATCGTAAGAGCTGTTGAGCAAAGAGCTAAAAATAATTTATAATTTCTCCGGGTGCCTAAATCTCTTACAAATTTTGTACATACCATCTACATTTCAAATAACAGTCATTTTAATAATCGTTCCCCGCCCCAAAGCCAGACAAACAGAATGTGATTTTTTTTAATACATTTTTCGCAGAAAATGAGAAATAGAGCATAAATTATTAAAAGCATGAACATTAAATAAAAAAACCCACCACAACAACAACATTCTCTACTAACTGACAGACAAACAAACTGTCATATGAAATAACACAATAACAACGAACATAAACTTTTTGCAAAAAAATTCAAGATAAAAAGTTGACAAATGTTTTTGTTAAAGATACTGCGAAAAAAGTAATAAAAAGAAGAAGAAGAAGAAATAACTAGGATTTATTTTTTTCTTTTATGAGAAAAAGTTTTGAAAATTAATTTTCTTTTGAAAGTAGAATTATTGCTGGAGAGACTTTTTCGAGGATTGTGTATGTAAATCTATTTGTTTATGGTTGCGTTGTGAAATTTAAACATTTTTGTAGTCATTGAAATATTAATGATTTGTTTTGTCTCAATATTTAGACCATTAAAGTCAGTAATTATGGTAGTTTGTTTTTTTTTTTTAATCTTTTTAAATGAAAATGTTTGTATAACTTGAAGAGACCTTGGAAGCATAATAACGTTTTGAGGAAAATAGCAAACAATAGAGGGGTAAAATCTAATAATTAATTATGGTAGAGTGAAAATAATGAAAAGCAATCTTTTATGTTGCTTTGTTTTGAGTTTTTACATTGATTTGTGGGTTTATAATAAATGATATTTGAAAATGGAATTGAAAAGAATTGTATTTTTATCCTTTTTTAAATACACAGAAAAAATATGGTTTTAGCAAAGATAAAAACTATTTTAAATACTTTTTTAATTGTATCAATTATTCAATTGATCAAAATTAAATTGTCTAATATTATTTTATTAAAAATAGAACATTTTGTCGGCTCTCAATTATTTTTCTTATTGTATCAAAGAAATAAAAGACAATTTGAATAAACAATTTTTTTCATAGATTAAATTTTAGTTAATAAAATAATTGAATTTGTTAACTCGTAAATAAAATTGTATTTAAGACTTTTGTATGTAAAAATTTAATTTAATTTGTTAGAATTCTTTGATTTTGAGTAATTTATTTAATTATAAAAATGTTTGGACTCATTTTAAAATTCTGATTAAAAATTTAACTGAAATTTTTTCGAAAATATTTTTTTCTGTGTAAGAAAAAAGCGAAAAAATGTTTTAATTTTAAGTAGATTTTATAGGAATTTACACGAATATTAAGAAGTGAGATCGAAAAAATATTAACACACGTTTTGCCTCTTAACTTTTTTCGGAAGCAATATTTAGTTTTTTTTTATCTATTTATTTTTGAAAAATATGGCAGTTATTATTTTTAATGACAAGTCTACCGTATCAGGAAAATTTGACCATTGATAGGAAACCTGGTTCGAGAAGAAAAAAAAAGGTCCTCATGATATTGATAAGGCCAAGAAAATTTAAAGCATATTAAAAAGAGTTCCAAACATATCTGGTAGAAAAGCAGCCCGGTTAGCTCAGTGCTCTGACTAATTGGTGCAAAAAGTTAAAGCCAACGCAGGCTTGAAAACGTTCATAGTCCAAATAGTTCCAGACAGAAAAGCTGAAAAAAAAAAAAAAAAAAATAAATAAATAAAAAATTAGAAGCCTACTATAGGGCACGGAAATTAAAATCAAATTTCATACAAAAATACATACTCATGTTGTATAATGAAGGTCGAAACGTATGTACTGGCAGATTTTTTCAGCTTCTGGGTGTTGCATGTTGCTAATGCTCGAGGAAATGTTGAAGATAAGTTTGTGACCCAAAAGCAGACAAATTTTCCTTAAAAATTTCTCATATGGCAAGCTTTATGCAGTTGCGACAAAAGAAGCAAGTCATTTGTTACAGTGGACTCTATAAATACCGAAATAAATATCAAGGAATATTTACAAAAAAACTTCTTCCTTTCATAAAAGAGCACAATGTGTCCACATATTTTTGGCCTGAATTGGCATCATGTCACTACGATAAGAATGCTCTGGTGATACCAAAACAGCAACAGATACCAAAACTGCAGTTTTTGTACCAAGAGTGGTCAATCCTCCAACTATCAGTTGGAGAACTAAGATCAGTTGGAGAGAAAAAAGAATTAAATAGTACAAAAAAGGTGCCCCAAAATATCGAAGACTTTAAAAGGAGATGGGAAAACTGTTCAAAAAAAGTGACTGAAACAACTACCAAATCTCTAATGGAAGGGTTACCAAAAAAGGTCTACGAGTTCATAAGTGGTGGGTAGAATTATAAAAACTTATATTTTTCTGTGATCTGTAATATAATACCAATTAAATAAAAGAAATCAAAACTTTAAGATCAACCGTTTCCAAATTATTGGATTTTTTCGACCTCACTCCTTATGTTAATCTGTTTATTCTAAAAAATAAAATAAACGTGAAAAATATAGTTGGTCAAGCTCAACAATTTCATGCAATGCAATGATGTAGGGTTTGTACACTAAGATGATTTCCGATATTCTTGGAAATGGACATAATATTGGACCTATGAAATATAAAATATGATTGCTACTTTTATTAAACTTATTTGAGTCAAATATTAGTATTATACTGTAATTTATGTACAATTTTTTCGAGTTAAAGTGATTTTCGAAACTTGGAAGTTACGCCTAATTGTGGACCGATCTTCCTGAAATGTTGCACTCCGATTTATCTTTGTATAGAACTTATTCCAACCGAATTATTCGAAATAATGACATAAATAAAGCATTTGTTAGCGTTAGAACCCTAATCCAGGGAGTATTTATTATGGGGCCGAGGTGAAATAATGGTTATGCCAAAATAAACATATATGCCAAATTTCATTTAATTATCTTCAAAATATGCGACTTGTACATTGAGCACAAGATTTACGTGGCCAGACAACCAGCCAGCCAGACGGACGGACGAACATCATTAAATCAGTTTAGAAAATGATTCGATTGGTAATAATATGGTTGTTTGGATATTTTTTCCGGGCGTTATAAATATCAGCATAAACAACCAACTTTGGTGGTGTATGGTATAAAAAGTTACTTTGTATTAAATTGTTTTGAGTTTTTTACAAATTATACACATACTCACCAAAAAACGATCAAGAGCTTCCAAAAAAAAAAATATTTTCATCACTTCAAAAATAGAAAAAAGTGCATATTTTAAACTTTTTTGGAAGTTCTTAGTAATTACTTTCAAAAACGTTAAAATAAATGAATTTTTAGCGGTGAAAAGTTTTAAAATTTTACAAATTTTAAAATAGTTTTATTATATTTTAATATTAACAGAATGTACACAGAAAAAATTATTACCGTCTTTTTTTCAATTAACTCAGTTGTTTAATTTTGCAGCAAAATTTAATAAATATATTCAAGAAAAAATAAAATAAAAATAATTTTTTGTATGATTTTAACATTTTTAATTCACTCAATCATCTACTTGATTGATTTAATTAATTTATTAATTGGGAATTTTTTTTCTGTTTTGTATTTTTTATAGTTTTTAGTAATTGATATAATCATTTTGGTGAGAGGTGCAAATTTAAACAAGTTTATAATTGAATGAATTATTTTCATATATATTTGTTAATTGGTGACTTTTTTCTCCATAGAGAAAAAAATTTTATAAACATAGTTTTAAGGGAAGTACCTTAAAAGAAATGAGCAAGAAGTATAAAAGAAGAACATCCTACCAATGACAACCATATGTTAAAAAAAAACTTCAGCAGCTCTTTTTAACCACTAAGTACTTCTTACCAATGACAACATGACTTTTTCAGCTTAATATCAGTTCCTTTTTTGCTGGATAGCTAACGTTTTTCAGAGGTTAGTTAAAATTTTCTTCTATAACATTTTTTTCTACTGAACCGATTTAGCTGGAATTAAATAGCAAATTGTTTAGCAAAAAACAAAGTGGATAAATTTCATTTAATTCGCATTAAAAGTTTTGATATGAGAATGTTTTGTACAGACTAATGAACGAAAAGTTATAGATAAATCAATTCTATATTATCTATTTTGTTTTTAAAAGAAGACAAGAGCATATAAAAGCAAATTCCTTAAATGTTACCTCCCTAATATAAAAGATTAAAAAATCTTTTTATATTTGTAGTAGTTAAGATGAATATAAAAATATAGATAAAAATATAAGTAATAATCTTGGCGTCTCGTTGTCTGTACTCTAATTTCATCTTAATATATTTTATAGAAAATATATACAAACACACATTTCTAACAAAATCATTTAACACATAAAAAGTTCAATGACTTGTTTAGTAAATAAGACGCAAATTATTGAAGCTGAAATAAAAAAAATTTGGAACATAATCAACATTAAAATAAAACGCATTTGAATTTTTATAAGATTCCAAATTTATAAACAAAATAATTAAAATTTAAAATTTATTGGTTTTTAGCTTAATTATATATAACTTTCACCTTTTCATAATTTATTTTGGATATTCTATAAATTATAAAAAATTTATCTTCATGACCAAAAATTTCAAGGTTTCCTTATCATCCTTTTTGTTTCTTTTTTCTCCACAACAGATTCGTGACAATAGTCTATATATAAAAATTTCTTTTCTATCATGTTTTTTTATTTATTTTTTTTTTATTTACAAGGTTTTGTTTAAAAAGCAAGAAACTCTCAAACTTTTTAGCCTCCCCACATATTCATTTTAACCTCATAGTAAATGCTTACACACCTTTTTATTTTAACGTTTAGATGTTCGCCAAAAAAGTGGAAAATTTGGGCATAAAAAAATCAATAAAAAATAAATAATCCTTAGAATTTGTTTTTTTTTCTCTCTACTACCTTCTGTTCTAACATATTTAGCCATGTCTATAAATTTTTGCTAAATGTATAAAGTATTAGAAATAGTATACTATTCATGTCTTTTATATATGAATTTAGTATATATAAGATTTTGCAAATCATGTTGATGTTCTTTTCATGATTGGCTTAGAGAAAATAGAAAAAATAAAAAAAAATAAAATGACTTTCAAGGATAATAACATCATTATTGTCATCATCATCAACAACAACACCATGAAGTATATATTTTCTTGTATTTGTATGTGGGTTTGTACAAGGATAATCTTTTACGGCGTAATACCTCATTAATTCAAATAAATTCCAAAAAAATAAAAGGAAAAAAAAAAATAATAAAATAAAAAGAAAAATAATAGATTGAAATGTTAATCTATGAAGTCATTGTATTTATGTAATTTTTTCTTATTGGGTGATTTTTAAGAATATAAAATATTTTTAACATTAATCGATCGCTTTTTATTTTACTTGTTATTTATTTTCTGGAAACATCAAAAAGTGATCGCAGGACGATTTCGTTAACAAACGCACAGGATATAGTCCATTAAACGTTTTATCAAAAACTATTCCAATTACTTAATTAATTGTATCTATTATTCAATTGAACAAAATTAAAATTTTTTGAGATTATTTACAAAAAATTAAAACAATTTATTGGCTTTCAATTATTTTTCTTATTATATCAATTAATAAATTAATTAAATATAAATACAAATAAGTGATAATTTGAATAATTGAATAAGCTATTTTTTCTTAAGTTAAGTTTCAATTAATAAAATAATTGCTTATGAATTATTTTTAATTGAAATTGGATTTAAGATTTCTCTATATAAAATTTAAATTTTATTTGTTAGAATACTTTGATTTTGAGTAGAACTAGAGTTAATTGAAAAAAAGTAGATAAGAGGCTTAGTACTTATTCGTACCGTGTATGCGAATTGACTGAGAAACTTCTTTTTAATTTTTAATCTTAAACGATTAAAAATGAAAAAGAAGCCACCCCTTAAACCATCTTGAAAAGAAAAAATAATACTTTTTAGCCGGTATTATATGATATGGGAAAAACAATGGCACAGAGTAGTATTTTCCGATGAAAAAAAAAAAAAATAATAATAATAAAAAATCAATTCAGAAGGACCAGATGGCTACAGTTATTATTTCCACCATTTGCGAAAAGAAGAAATTTATTTGGAGCGTCACATAGCTATGTTGGAGGTGTGATGGTCTGGGGTTCAGTTTCCTACTATGGAACAAGCTATTTGCAATATTTTACTTCAAAAATGAACGCGAATTCGTATTCTGGAAAAAGCAATTCCCCATTTTTCCAATATTTTTAGCTCTATATCATGGACATATCAACATAATAATGCACCTATTCATATTGCAAATGTGGTTAAAAGCTGGATTAGAAAACAAAATGTGACATTACTTGATTGGCCGCCATACTCCCCGGATTTAAATATAATGGAAAATGTATGGGGATGGTTAGCTCGTAAAGTTTATGAATGTGGGAAATAGTATGAAACAAAATCCGACCTAATTGAAACCAATAACAAAGCGTGGAGTACGATTTCTTTGGCTTACATAAAAAGCCTTTATGACTCAATTCCAAACTGCATTTTTGAGGTTATCTCTAATAAAGGAGTTAGTACACATTACTAAAATAACCAAGAAATAAAAAATTTTAAAGTTTTTATTGAAACGGTTCGAAAAATTAAGCTTTTATTGAATTTTAAGCTACATATATGTCGTAATGTGATGAGCCAATACTTTTAGTCATTATTTTATTTATTTATTTTTTTTTTTTTTTTTTTTTTTTGTTTTTAGCACCTATTTCTGAATTATTATGAATTATAATATATCGTGTAAATAAAGTTTAATTTACATTAAAAAAAGTTAGCTTTATTTATTATTCACTAGCGAAATATTAAATGCCAAAAGCAATTATTGTATGTGTCGTATTCAAGTGAGCGGCATTGTAAGTTACATTGTTCTTTATACAATATTAGTATTTATATCCTACACCACCATAGGTGGTTGGGGTATTATGCGTTTGTGCTGATGTTTGTAACGCATAGAAAAAATCATCAGACCACCACCTTAAAGTATACCATTCGACTCAGTATCACTTCCTGAGTCGATTTAACGATGTCCGTCCGTCCGTCTGTCTGGCCATGTAAACCTTGTAATCAAACTACAGGTGGCAATTTAAACGATAAGTTACTGAAATTTAGCACACGATCTTCTATTAGGTCAAGGACAAACCCTATTGAAACTGGCTATGATCGTTTAATTATTTCACCTAGCCCCCCTAAAAATGTCCTTCCGGAAAAGGGTTTAACGATCATAAATCCATTAAATATAGCAATATTTTAATGAAATTTGGCACATATAAGTTCCTTATAAGTTTAAATATGTGTGCCGAATTTCAGTAAGATCGGTCCTTAATTTACCATAGCTCCCATATAAACCCCTTTTCCGAAAATCACGTTAAAAGGCATAAATCCCATTATAATGTTAGTATCAAGTTAATATTCGACAGAAATAAGTTTTATGTAAATGTAAATGATAGTGCAAAATTTTACGAAGATCAGTCCATAATTTACCAAAGCTCCCATATAAGGCCCTTTTTCGGGAGTCACCCAAAAATTACTAAATTCATATAAATATTAGTATCGACGTTATACTCTGTATTCGTATGTTTTATTTTACACTTAATAAGAATATCGGTCCACAATTGGCCCCAAGTCTAATAAAAGACTCCTGTCCGAATTTTGATGTACACAATGGTGTAGGATATCATATGGTCGGGCTTGACCGACTATATCTTCCTAACTCGTTTTGTATGAAATTTGGTTTTATTTTCCGTGTCCTATTCTTGGATTTTTAATTTTTTGCAGCATTCCACTCTGGAACTTTTTGGACTTTATATGTTCTTAACTCCACATTAGCTTTAACTTTTCGCACCAAATAGTCAGAGCACTGAGCTAATCGGGAAAATTTGTTCTTTCAATATGCTTTAAATTTTATTGGCCTCCTCAATATCATGTGGACCTTTTTTCTTCCCGAAACATGTTTCCTATAAATGGTCGAATTCTTTTTATGTTGTTTAATAATATTGGAAACAGTTTGACAGCGGACATTTAATTCTTTGGCCAATTATTTGTAGGACCAATTTGATTTTTTTTTTTTTTAATTTTTAAATAATTTATAGCACGTACATAATTTTTGTCACTCACAACAAATCAACATGGTTGTCATCAAAAATAATAACTGACATATTTTTCAATGATAACTAGATCAAAAAAAAAAAAAAAAAAAACAAAAATAAAAAATAAATATTGCTTCGGAAAAATTATTATGAGCCAAAACGTGTGTTAAGATTTTTTCGATCGCACTCCTTATTTTTATAAAGAAATCAAATTAGTTTTTAAAAAAAAATTACACCACACTGCGTATGATTATTTAAATTACATATTAATAACACTCATACGCTCAGCTGTTTTATTTCAATCATTAAATAATAATTTCTTATTTATTCCATTTGCTTAAATAAAACATTTTCAATAGAATCCTATTCTTTTTTAATAACATTTATCAATCAATAAAAAAATTTAAATATATTTATTATAAAATCAAATTGATTTATATGCTTTAACTATATAAATACAAGTAGCAAAGTGATAATTGCTCACGCAAAATAACAATTTCCATATAAATTGTTATAAAAATTCAAATTCGTATATAAACAATTTGCAAATGTTGTAGTAATATTTTATATATTTGTTTTATCTACTATATGTCTAGCTTTTTATATGGATGGTATAATAAAAAAATAAAGACCATTAAATAACAAAAAAAAAAAAAAACATTTTATATGCTAAACTCTCTCTTACACTTAGTTAGAAACATTTATATGTAGAAAACATATAGAACAAAACAGAATTTATGCATAAAATTGACAATAATTTGCTTGTAAAAATGATTTATTATCAAATATAATATTTTGCAGTTATACACAAATGTATGTAGATATAAATATGTAGCTAGTGGTTTTTTTGTATTTTATTTATAAGAATAGCTAAAGATGTTTTGGAAAATATGATAAAGTATTTTATCTTCATTTAGTTTGTTTATTTATTTTAAGGTATAAGTTGGACTTAAATTGTATGTATGTATATTTTTATGATATAAAGTTTATTTATTTATTTTTGTGGTTTTGTTATTTTTCCTCCTTTACTTTCTCTCAATCTGTTTTGTAATAAATTTATTAAATGCAACACTTTATTATGTCTAGTATGTTTTAATTTTCATTTGAGATTTTATTGTAAAAATTAATTGGATATCTTTTTTTTTTATTTATTTTAATGAAAACAAATGAATGTGTGTTATTATTTATGCATTTATGTAGATGTATGTATATAATGGTATAAATACTAGGTACAAAGATAAATTAATTAGCCTCTTCAAGGGCTTCTCTTAATACTTTTTGTAGAAAATTTAATATAAACTTCATGCAGCCTTTTTTGAAAAGTTTTCTTCCAAGGGGTTCTTCTTGCACAGTGGGTTTTTTTATACCCACCATTAAAAAGGTGGGGGGGGGGGTATATTGATTTTGTCATTCCGTGTGTAACATATCGAAGGAATCATCTAAGACCCCACAAAGTATATATTTTCTGGGTCCTGGTTAGATTCTGAGTCGATCTAGCTATGTCCGTCCGTCTGTCCATCTGTTGAAAGCAGGATAGAGCTCGAACGGAGCAACGTAGGGGGACGAAATTTGGCACAAATATTTGTCTTATATAAGGTTTGTTTGGGATTGAAAATGGGCAAAATCGGTTAATAAACAAAAGGGCTAAAAGCTAGAAACACAGGGTGTCCGTTTTATACTTTTCAGCTGATATTTCTGCAACAAAAGCATGTAGGACAACGAAATTTTGCATGTATAGTTCGTGAATCGATATAAACTCGGAAACCAAAAATGGGCGTGGTCTGCCCACTTTACCGCCCACTTCTCATATAAGGTGAAAATCAACGAAATTGTGTTCAAATAGTTCAAGGACCAATGTAAACTCGGAAACAAAAAATGGGCGTGGTCCGCCCAGTTTACCGCCCCCTCCCATGTAACGTAAAATTTGAAAAAGTTGATGGTGGGTATATAGATTCGGCCGGGCCGAATATAACATTCGCGCTTGTTTTCTTAAATTTTCTGATCATAAATCTGTAACTTTTTAAATATTAATAATAAATTATTAACATTTTGCACCAAAACACACTTTTTTTTTTTTTAATAATTCTGTAACTTTTGAACGGTGGCACAGTGTCATATTTGGCCGTTTTAGAATGGAAAAAATAAGGCTTTAAACACTAAAAATGGAAAAAATTATTGTATTTATATGAGTTTTGGACATATTTTTTTAAATTTTATTAAAATAAAGGATATAAAAAAATCACCATTTAAAAGTAGGCCTTGTAAGATGTAATCACACCAATCATAGTGTAACATTTATTTCAGCCATTACCTTAAAATGTTTAAATAATTCTTAAGAAATTGCTAATATGAGGTATCGCACATTTTTTCTAATATTTAAAAAAATCGCAAAAAATCGCAGCCAATATTCCCAAATATAATTTTATTGATGATCTTTTATATAACAATCGTATTTTTAAATTGAAACTCGTTGGAAGTTTTTAGTTTCAGTCCATTGAAAATAGAATTTTCCAAAAAATATATTTTTTATTATTATGATTTCTTTTAAATAATAAACAATATTTACAGTATTGGTTTTTTAACTCAGAAAATTATAATAGAATAATTTTGATACATTTATTATTATATACTAAAAAAATCATATCAATATCTGCAGTATTTACTGAAGATAAAATTAACATTCTAATTTACAAAAATTGTAAATAAACTTAAAATATTTTTAAAAGTAGCAACTTTGAAAATCCATAATTCACGCTATAGATACATTCTAATATTTTAAATATTTGTTTCCATAATTTATGATATATTTAGTAATAAATGCGAAAAAAATTACACCAAATAATAAGCTTTTAATGACATATTTTTGTCGTTTTATTTTGGAAAAATGTGACACTGTGCATTGGTAATATCTCAATCAGAGAACCAAGCCGAGGCAAAATTGTCGGCAGCAGCTTTTTCAAGACTGTATCGGCGGCGACTTATATGTCGGCTTGTTGTTTTTCCTGCAAAAACAAAAAATATTTTGGGAGCAAAAAAAAAAAAAAAAAAAATAAATAATTGTTTATAGTAAGAGTAACATATGTATAGATGGCAGTAATGTATTATAAAATACAAAAAAGAAAATAGTGTTCTAAAAGGACATTACATCAAAAAAATTTATTCTTGAATATATTTTGATAGAAAAACTAAAATTTATGTAAAATTTATGGCTCTGAAGTCCAAAAATACAGAAAATATAATATAGAGTTTTTTATCTTCGGCGCAGCCGATTGATTCGATGGCTTACCTTGAGCCGGCTCAGCCGTTTAAGCCAATACATGCCGGCGGCGACTACGGCTTGAAAAATTAAGAAAATTTTGAGCCGATCGGCTTGGTTCTTTGAGATTCTCAATATTTCACATGGTCAGATCTGAGGTATTCTGTGGTATGTAATTTTTACGAAAAATCGCCCAAAAAAAATGTATGATATGACATAAAAGAAATTTTATACATAGATAGTCCTTGCTAATCTCTACAAAAAATACTATTACATATGTAGGTTATCTCTTTTAGTTCAAGAGATATTCAGATCGAAATAAATTTTTACCCCATTCTTTGAGGTTTTTTTTTTTTTTATTTTAAACTTGGGGGTCCATTAGTAAATGGCTCTAAAATTCTTTTTAAAAATATTCGCCAGATTCCTTATGAAATTATATATAAATAATATTGGTACAAGAATCTTATAAATATATGAATTCATTACAAAGTTATATTAATCTGAAGTTGGAAAATTTATTTTTTTTTTTTTTCAAAAAGGTGGTAATATTTATTTACTGATAATTTTTTTATTTTTGTGTTGTGCTTTATAATTTTTTTAATGTTTTCAAAAGAAATCTTAATGCAAATGCATGTAAAAAAAATCCGGAGGAGTTTAGGGCAAAGTTATGCCTACAAGCCCTATCTAAACTTTGTCAATTTTAAAAATCTTTTTAATTCTTTTTTTAAGTTATCAAATTGCAAAGCTAGGATCGACTTAAAATTATTTTAATTATATATCTCCATATGTAAGGTAAGCAACCAAAAAGTATTTTCTGACGGACGCACCCTACCCCCCCTTATAACGACAGGGTGAACATTTCAATGAAAAAAGTCAATTTCTTAAACATGTTTTATACGGATTGGGATTTTGGGTATTTACATATTAAAACTTGGGAGTTTTTTTGAATTTCTGATTTTAAGATAAGTTTATACATATTATACTGAAATTTCAATAAAATATCACTAACCGTTTAAATTTTATCAATTCCTTAATATTAACTTAAAAAAAGAAAAAAAATTGCGATCTGTAAAATTAAGCAGATTGCATCATATATTGAAGCATATCTCAAAAACTACTGTTCTGATTTTATTCAAAGAAATATCAACAAATTTTAATTAAAATTGTTTTCAAGTCATTCTTACATTACTTTTTAATACGGTCATCACTTAAGGAGTTATTAATTTCTGAAAAAAAGACGTTTTATACAACATTGCAAATTTTTTTTTTTTTTTTAATCATAAAAATTTTTAAATCTTAAAAATATAATTTTTTATTATTTAATCATAAAGATAAATTTGTGGAAATAAAACCAGACATATTTCATTCAAATCAATGCAAAACTAATTTTATGGTGATTTTTTTTAAATATTTCTATCTAATTTGCAAATGATTATTTTCACTAATTTTGTGAATAAAGTAAAAATTTATGCATTGATTTGTATGAAATATGTCTTGTTTTATTTGCAACAAATTTATCTTTATGATTAAAGAATAAAAATTTTAATATTCGACATCACCAAATTTTTATAATTTTTAAAAACCTTTTTTTTTTTTCTTGGAAATTTTGTAAGAAATATTTATTTTTTTTTTTTCAGAAATTAGGCTTAATATCTCCATAACTATTAAGGGTATTAAAACAGGATGTGTCAATAGCTTGAAGGTAATTTTAATTCAAGTTTTTGATATTTTACTAAGTCAAAACAGACGAGTCGTTTTCGAGATATGCATTAATAAATGATGCAACATTGTAAAATTTACAAAAAAAAAAAAAAAAAAAATAGTTTTAGAGGCTTAGTACTTCTTAATAACGTGAATCCGATTTGACTGAGAAATCCCTTGCTGCAGAAAAAAAATGTTCATTTTGTAAAACTGTGTAATAGAACAATATTTTCGGATAGACAGACGAACGGACATAATATAATCACCAAATAATTTTATTATGATCTTTGGTAAATGATCTAGTTTTTAGTATTTTCATTGTAATGGCTTAATTTGATTCTAAGATATTAATAAAAACATTATTATTATTTTATTTTTTTAATAAATATAAAATATTAAGTATAAAAAATACCTACATACCAAACCATATGTATTAATAACTCAAATATCAATTGAGAAATCATGATAAAAATTTACAGAACTATCACGGTAAATCACATACATATCTACCATGTAATTTTTAACCGTTTTGGTGGTACAATTATGTCCGTCCGTCCTTACGTTCGGCATAGTCACAATGTTAAGTTTCTTCCACGGTACATCCTCAGATATCCGCAAATAAAATTTTCAAAATGAAATACGCAAGATTTCAGTGCGGAAATAAAAGGAGCAACAAATACGCATTTCAAATTATATTCCATAAAATTTAAAATGCAAAAATAATATTCCTTAAATTACGCTAGTTTTACGTTTAAAAATTTTTTATTTAAAATATGCAAAATTTAGGAAATATTTTGGGACATATATATTGGATGGAACTTTACAATATGTTCACACAATAGTTAATAATATGTTAGCTTTACAGTAAATTAAAAACTTTATAAAATTAAAAAAAAAAAAAAAAATAAAAAATATTTATGATCTTCTCGTACTCCAGCATTTCTTATAGCTGCTTGATTTAGCTTAAAAATAAAATAGATTCGATATGAAGTCTTTTTATTATTAAATTTATTTTTAAAGCCCTTCTTGTAGGTATTCTTGAGAAAGTTCGATTCTGATATTTTTCTTGCCAAAAAATATTTTTTGTAAAAAACTTCTTGTATCTAAAATAAGGCCCCTTTAAAGGCTACTTAATAACAATTTATTTTCTTCTTAGATAATTTTGTTATATGTTATATTAGTTGTATATATATGTATGTGTGTATACATATGCAATTTCTACATTATTTATATATTCATATAGCATACTATTCTATTGTATAATTCATTTTAATTAATGAAAACAAGTAGATGTAACTTTTTATATATCACAACCTACATAAAGATAATAATGTTGGGTATACAAAGAAATGTTGAAAATTTACCTGTTTCCATTGTTTTTCATATATGTACATTCACAATACAACATCTTTTGTTCATCAAGAATTCTCTATACATGTACAATGTACAGCATACAAAATTTTTTATTAAAAACTACGCAGTTTCTTTTATATCCTACCTCAACATTATTTAGACTAGAACAAAGAGCTTTAACATAAAATCAAATACATACACAATGTTTAAAAAAAAATGTATACCAACACACATACATACAGTTTTATATACATATGTAGACGAAACTTTATCTCCCTTATTTACACTCATTGTTTTAATTTAACAAGATTCTTGTTCTTTTGTTATTTTTGTTTGGTAAAAGGACCAGATAAAACAAAACATAATAATAAAACAAAAATCCCAAATACCCAGAGAAAGCAACATACAAAATAATATTATTATATTTTTTAAGTTTTTGTTGTATTTAGTCATCATTATCATTCTTGCTTAATGTTCAAGTTTTGCGTCTAACCTCAAATAAACTTTATATTTTCTATTCATATGTGCGTCTTTTATTTCTGCATAAGTATGTGTTCTAATCAAAACAATAGAAAGCGTTTATTACTCTGAATTGTATACATATATACATTAGTATACAATACAATTATTAGGTTAAGATACTTTCTTTGCTACATGTAGCAAATATGTATGTAATTTATGAAAAATTGAAGTTAGTAAAGATTAAAGAAAATTTCACATACTTGCTTACTGATCACTATATAGAAAATTACAGGTCTTTCTATTACATAATATAACATTTTTGATATTCCGAAAATACTGAAAGTACTGTTCTTCATTAAAGATCTTGAAACTCCCTAAATTTTACTCAATTTTAAAATTTCAAATTGATATAGAAAAATATTTTAAACTTGATTAGCATTTTTTCGTAGGGGGAGCGTTCCAATAACTTATTCAACATTTTTGGATTTTTCTACAAAAATGGACTTTGATAAACATTTTAAATTATTTCTTTAGAACTAAACATTTGTCTACAAAGTTTTAAATGCTATTTTGTTAAAAATAAAATGAAATATCCCTGTTTTGAAATGCTTAAAAAAATCAAAAGGTATTAAGCACTCCCTAAAGTTTATCAATAATTTGTTCAATTTTATACTTTTTGGGGCAAAAATTAAAAATGTTATAGAAAATTAAAGTTAGTACAGATATCTTATTATTATTACGATATTAAAATAAGTAATGAGTTGTTAAATTTATTTATTTTTTTAATTTGTTTAGATAATGAAATATGAACGCTTATAAGGTCGTATAAACCTAGTTTTTAAATTAAATAAATCTGTCAATTTCACAAACTAATAAAAATACTAGACAAGATTTTATGGAATATTTATATTTTCAGAATAATTATTATTTGGATTTGAAGATATTTTTGAATAAAGCAAGTGAATTTAATGTACAATTAAATCATAATTCAAAACAAATTTATTATTATATTTATGATATATTTATTATTTATTTATTATATAAGTTTTAATGCTTCAAATTAAGCACAAGTAAAAGGGCATACATCCATTATTTTAATAATATAATAAGATGTTGTTAAACAACATCTATATGTTCAAGTCCGGTCATTGATAGCCAACATAAAATTTTTTTTTTTTTTGATGAGAACTACAGTCAATTGTCAACTAGTAATTATAAGATTTGATCTTCAGTTCCCTACTTCTTTGTACTTGTAAAATAATTTACTAATTAAAGTTAAAGATTATTTAGCGTTACAAAGTAGTTCCAAAACACTTCTATTTTGGAAATAATTCTGTAACTTTTGAACCGTTAGAGACATCTCAATAAAATT
Organism: Protophormia terraenovae; assembly: GCA_951394005.1. Taxonomy (NCBI): domain Eukaryota; kingdom Metazoa; phylum Arthropoda; class Insecta; order Diptera; family Calliphoridae; genus Protophormia; species Protophormia terraenovae. Next base: position 113,503,581 of record OX596075.1, on the reverse strand, counting down.
TCCCATTGTCTGAGCTGAGGTGTTTTCAAGTTGACTTGGAGGAGTACAGGCTTCCGGGATAGGGGGGTAGTGGGTGTCCGTCAAAAATTGGCCATCTCGAATATGTATTTTTTTTTTTTTTTTTTTTTGAAAAATCGCCAAAAATTAATTTATGATATGACAGAAAAGAAATTTTATATTTAGATAGTCCTTGCAAATCTCTACATGTGTAGGTTATCTCTTTTAGTTTAAGGGATATTCAGATCGACATTTTTAGCCTCGATTTTTTTTATTTTTTTTATTTTTTAACATGGCTGCCTTAATATTGCCCCTTAAATAATCGCCAGATTTCTTACAAAATTTTAAATAATATTGCTACAAGAATCATATAAATATATGAATCCGTTAAAAAGTTATGTTAATCTGAAGTTGGAACTTTAAAAAAATTACACAATTTTGAGGTTTTTTCAAAAAAGATGGCAATATTTTTTCACTGATAAAATTTGTTTTTTAACCTGGGCTTTATCATTTTTTAAAAGTTTTCAAAAGAAGTCTTAATACAAATGCGTGTAAAGTAAATCTGGAGGAGCTTGGGGCAAAGGTGTGCCCACAAGCCCTATTAAAACTTTGTCAATTTTGAAAAAAAAAAAAATTATTATTTTTGTTTAGTTCTCAAATTGCAAAGCTGGGTTCGACTTAAAATTATTTTAATTATATATCTCCATATGTGAGGTAAACACCCAATTTTTTATTTTTTTATTTTTTTTTTTTTTTTTGACTTACGCTTCTTAAAACCACATTGTGATCATTTCAATGAAAAAAGGAAATTTGTTAAACTTGTTTTATACGGATTGGGATTTTGGATATGTTCATTTAAAAAAATGTGCATTTTTTTAATTTTCTGATTTTAGCACAAGTTTGTACATATTACACCGAAATTTCAATAAAATATCACTATTCGTTTAAATTTTATAAAAGTTTAAATATTAACTTTATTCAAAAAGAAAAACACAAAATTGCAAAATTTTAAGTCCTTTGAGAAATTCTGCTATCAAGTTACATTCAACTAACTTTTTTTTTTATAAATTATCAATCTCCATAATCTAATATTTTTTAAGATACCAAATACTTGTATAAAAAGTTTATACTTTTGCTTAAAACTTAACAGAAAGTTGGCCTCATCTAGCCTAATTAGGCTATTTTTCATACATTTGTTCGCAAATGTATGCTGTTAGATACAAACAAAAACAAAAACATAAATTCTTTAATCTTGCTTCTTGCATAAGATTGATAATTTATAAAAAAAAAAAAGTTAAAAAGCTACGCTCTTCTGCTTTCAAAGTCAGTTTAAAAATCTTACATTAATTAAAAATTTAAGTACTTCCTTCCAATGACAACACAATGTTAAAATCATGGCTTTTTCAGTTCTTTTTTTGCTGGGTTATTATGTAATGTCCTTAAGAAGATCTACTGCCCATACTATCTTGATTTTCGAGTGAAAAAAAGGTTAATTTTTTTACCAGCAAATAATAAAATAAATTTAAAAAATATTTTTATAATATTTTAAAACTGAATCATAATATCATTAAAACTGATCATGATGTGATAAGACCGGATCATAATATGATAAAAAAAATTTAATACAATACGATGGCCATTTTGTTCAATTCATAATGCCCTGGCTTGAAATTAACATTAATTTTTCATTAAAGGACATTGGGAATTAATACACACAATACTCAAGTTAACTCAACATTTCGAACTGAGCTTTATATTCAAGCGTTTTTGGAGATTAACTATTTGAAGGTCTTATTTTATAGAAAATTTTATTTTTAGCAAATCTAAAAGTATATCTAAAGATGATTTTACTAAAAATATATTGCTTTGACAAACAAGAAATTAATAAATATTTTATTTCCTTTTCTTTTATGTTTCTTAATCCACTTCCTTTTCAAACGTTAAACGCGCTTGGTGCCTTATTAAGCCCAACAACAAAAAAGCTTTTTAGCTATAAAAAGATCCTTTAATGTAGTGGTTGGCGTTTTAGAAAAAAAAATCCTTTATTGTTTTTAAACAAAAGCAACAACAGAAATAAAGGAAAAAAAGTTTATTATTTATTAAGTTTATGTATTTTTAAATAAAGAATAGAATAAAATGCCTGTTGTGTGGTTAAAAGTTTTATATTTCATACACAAATAGAAGATAAGAAAATCCTTTATTTGGCTCTTTTCCATTTTCTATTTATAACTCAAAGGGATGATATTTAACCTTGTTGTGTAAAAACATACAATAACATTCTTATTCATAGATATACATGAATTTACTATAACACAACTAAACCCCTAAATACTACTTGCTTATGTATATATCTTTCTACACAAAGTCTTAAGGGAATAATTTCATTTTTTTATCTTTTATTTGTGTTTCTTCTAATTTTAGTTTAAACGCAAATTTGGCTTTAAATATAAATTGAAATGTTGCTAACGAATTTAGAAGCTGAAAACCTACCACACCTTAAAATGAAATGTCCTAAAATGGATAAAATTGGCTGGATAAGAAGAAAATGTTATGGTCTTAATCTAAAATTCGAATAAAAGGTAAGTTATAATATAAAAATAGAACAGAATTGTATATAAACTAAATAAATATTTAAATACTCGCATATTGTGAACATCTTAAGGTCAGTTTTATAATACAAATGTGAAAACTGTGTGACTGCATATTTTGTGAAAAGGGTGTGTTTTAATAGATTAGTATTAAAATAAGAAATTTTCATTATGTTTTATATATAAATAAAAAAGAGTTTTGTGTAACCTTTATAAAAATTTAATATCTCATGTCCAAGAGGACTCATATTTATTTTTCACAAGGAAAAGGTCATTTTATTTATATTTTTATTTAAAAACATTCCACAATGGAAAACTAAAATAATGTTTTGTATTAACAATAGAGCACAAGTTAAGCTTTTAAATTAAGGTGTAAAAAAATGTCAAATTTTAACAAACAGGACACAATAGTGGTTTAAAATTCTTTACCTTGAATGTAAAAATATTTTATAGTTAGTTAGTTGGAAAAACATCTGCTTTTCTTAAAAAATAACGCACGTGCTTTTTTCTATTATTTCTAACAATGTTTATTTATTTCTTAACAATGTTTGTTTAATTGCAAGAGTATGTGTTTACATACGCACACACACACACACACATTTAGATGGTTAGACCAACTGTCATTTTAAAATAATATTTACCTTGAACAAAAGGTTGTTGTGTGAGAAAAGAAAACAACAAATTTGAATTTTTATTATTTGGTAACATATGGTGATATTATTTATTTATTCATCCAACCACTCAGTCATTCATTCATACATACATATATTTTTATAAATGAATATGTATGTGTGTAAATATACATATTGTGAGTTTGTATACATACTCAAAAGTATTTGTCATATGGGGCGTATAAGCGTAATTATTTTAAATTGAAATATTAATTATACGACACAGTGATACTTAATGGTATGATTTTACAGACATTTACCGACTAGGACTATTAAATGATAACAAACAAATTTATATTATTTTTTTTAATGATTATTATTAAAGAAATTGTTTTAAGAATTAAAAAAAATCTATTGCAACTAGAAACTCAAAAGACTTATAACACTATGCAACTGTATTTAGCTCTTGATGTATAATAAACTCTGCAAAAGATTTTTTGCTGGTAGACAAAATTTTTGTTTTATGTTTTGTTTTATAACTTTTCTATTTTTGCACCAAGGTAGTCTTAGATAAATTGAAAACAAAATAATATCAATGTAGCTAAAATATTTTTGCATAAATATTTAGAGCATTTAACGGAAAATATTTTATTAGAACTTTCAACTCATTTATCTTAATATATTTTCAAGAAATAACTTGTGTTCAATGGCTTACAACGTTCTACAATTATTTTCTTTGTCCAATTTTTCTAGGGGTCTCAAAAGGTAAAAAAAATTATCCGATTCATCATGTGTTGTTAAAAAGGAAAGTTGCAAAATTTTCCCACATTTCTTATATAAACTCCTTAAATTAGACAATGAAACATAAAATAAAATTAAAAGTTTTGTAGAAATCGTAAATAATCGTAAATTTTGGGATAAATGCTTCACCATATGAACTTTACACTTTCGGTGATACCTAGTGAAATTTGACGTAGAAAATTAAACTCAAGTTTTAATCAACATTTATGTAATTTTTTTTTAAACAGACTAGAAATTACCCCTTTTTATTAGAGATAAATGAATAGAAAGTTCTAATTAAATATTAAGAGCTATCAATTGCATATGGAATGATTCCGCCCCCACGCGATGATCCTCAATTTGTCGCATGGTGAAATTTGTTCAATAAATAAACTGTTTTGAAAGGGTAGGTATACTTTAAAAATGTTTTAACCTTTATCTAGGAATATTTTATTCCTACACCAATCACAAATATTTTGGGAATAAACCTGTATCTGTATCTAAACTACCGATCAGACTGTACTGAATTGTATGGAAGAATTAAAAGAGAGGTTCTAAGCTTTGCCGTGCGCAGTCCTTAGTATGAAAAAGGGCTACTTTTTTTTAATTTAGGGTAAGTGTACCGGTGGTCGGCAGTTTAACTTTTTTTCTGTTTTTCAAGATTTATATTTACGAACGTGATCATGATATTGGGATAAGGAGCAATTGTACCAGTTTATTAAAGGGTACTCTTTCAGATTTTGTTAGATTTTTGCAAAGAAATAAATGTTTAATTAGCCATTTTATTGCATTTTATAAAATACATCAAATTTTCCTACAGTCGGTCCAGTGTTCGGCATGTGATGATCCAATAGTCGGCATGAAATTTATTGACACATTTTGTATGTAAATGCCCTAAACTATGCTCTGAAATATAACATAATTTTAAAAAATAAAAAAAAATTTGAAGAAAATACTTGATAGATTTTATAGTTTATCTTTCTTTGGAAAAACAGATACAATTTTACATTTCAGCGACCGATAATAAAATTGTACGTAGAAAAATTCTGTAAAACATTTTTATGTATGAATCTTAAGTTTTAATTAACTTTTAACACATTTTTTACAAACATAATCGAAATGACCCCTTATAATAACAGATAAATCATTACATAGTTCCGACGAAATATTTCTAACAATAGGGACTAAATGTATTTGCATGAAAAATTTAGGTCCGAGGTACTAATTACATTATTATCTCTCAATTAACATGACATGCCGACTATAGAAAAGTATGAAATTTTTTTGTTTATAAGGTCAGCTGCCATCAAACCACGAATTGGAATTCTTTACGCAAAATTGTACACATTTAACATAAGGTTTCACTTGTTGTCTATCTTCGGAATAATTTTTTGTTAAAATACAACTTGGATTATCATAATTAATATCATCTTTGAAATTGGTCTTTCTTTAATTTTTTTGTCTAAAAACTGATATCAAAAATGTGTTGTTTAAGAACGGAGTAAATTGCCAAAAAAACTGCTACTATTAGTATATCTTATATCAATTAGTATTCAGTATTGTTAATTTTTTTGGTTTAAATTCAAAAATGCCGACTACTGGTACATGCCGACATTAGGTGCACTTACCCTAGTACAATTTTTTTACTTTTTTCTAATAATTTTTAAATAAAAACTAATTTTAAATGGATCTTTAAAATTAAGTTTGACGACCCTTCACATTACATTATAGTTGTATTCTGTATAGTTGTAATCAAGATTTGTGCAATTTATCTTATTTTACTCGTAGTATTACCAGCATTGTGATAAAGATGATAAACTTAAAAATTTTTGATGCTTCCAAATTTAAGTAAAAAAAAAAAAAAAAAAACAAATTTTCTTGAAAAAATATTTTCGGACACTAATTTTGAAATAACTCCGAAACTATTGAGTGGAAAAAAATTTGATCTTAGAACGAATTAATGGCAATTGTATTCCGAATATTTTTTTATTAGTGTGTTTTCGTGTTATAATGAAATATATTCGAGCAATTGGCTTATTTAGGGCGAAATATTAGATACGCCCATAAAAAAGTCTGTAAGCAGATTCGCGTTTAGCATTTTGAAATCCATCTAGTCCATATATATATATATATATATATATATATATATATATATATATATATATATATATATATATATATTTAATTCAGCTCATAAAAATTTAAATTAGCATTATTTAAAATCATTCCTCAGGAAATAATTCTTAGGCTTAACTTTGTGTTGAATTAATTCCCTAAATTCCTTAAAGAATGAAAATTCAATTTGAATGATTATATTTTTCTTTAATTCCATTATTTTATAAAATAAATGAAAAATATGTAGAATTAATTTCCCTATAAAATTTTCATTCTCTTCTACTACAAATGGAATGATAACATTTTTATACCCACCATCAAAAAGATGGGGGGTATATTGATTTTGTCATTCCGTGTATAACATGTCGAAGGAATCATTTAAGACCCCATAAAGTATATATTTTCTAGGTCCTGGTTCGATTCTGAGTCGATCTAGCTATGTCCGTCCATCTGAAATTTGGCACAAATATAGAGAAGGGTTCCATTATCAATATATGTACAGCGGGTGTCATAAATAAGTAAACAAACTTATTATATCTGTTTCGCTTTAAAAAGCGGCAAATGTAACGGTCTATTTTTAAAAATTTACATGTTTTTGATGAAGTCAATTTGTTTTCTTTTACATTGATGATAAATTTTTCATTTTAAGTTTCTTTCTAGAGAAAGTTGAAAAGAAGTCGTTTTCGGGCGAGTCAAAAATAAGTAAACAAGCAACTTCTGGCTTAATTTCTTTAATTTTTTGTTAAAAGTAAGTGAAGTTTATGATTGCAAAATGATTTTAGTACAACAGAGATAGTTATTTGTTACATTATGAGAGATATAAAAAATCACTTTTTCGATTATATTAGAAAATTTTATAAAATCCTAAAATTTAAATTTAACCATAATTTCAACCTAAAGGAAGGAGTACTAAGAGTAACTATCATACAATACGAAAAAGGTGAAACATATTGAAATATATTAAAAAAATCTTTATTAAAACGGCCACTTTATTCTCAAAGTGGTTAAATGCTTCAAATACAATGAACGCGTTGACCGCAATTACTCTCGTAAATGCCTAAGATTCACTGCAAAAAGAATAGATAACAATTTAGCTTTAAAATCCTATGCTTTGTGCTCCAAAATTTGTATCAAAATTTATTCTGGAAGTCCGAAAACTATGGTCAGTATTTACAACTCACAAAAAATTATATGAAGACGGAAAACATGATCTAGCTGTAGGGAAAATTTATTTATAAGTATAATAAGTCTCGAAAATTTCATGACGTTCTTTACAGGTTATGTCTTAAAATATGAAAAATCTAGAAAATAAGTCTGAGGATTGAATAACCTATGATTCGCATGAAATATAATGTAGGCTATATGTATGTTTAGCTCTAAAATGTTTAAACTTTAACTTTTAAGTATAGACAACCAATACTTAAGTCCTGCAGAAAGGGCTTAATGGTTTGTAAATACATTCCTATTTATAAAATAGGAAAAAAAAGTGGTACACAAAGATAAAATAAAATCCTAGATTAGCCTTAATCTGTTAAAAGGTATAAACTTTCAAAAAGTTTTTGTTTAATTTTTGTAGATTTTATCCTATAGTAGGAAAATTCACTTATAATTTAGGATGAATTTGATTCAAAATATATAGTATGTACTAATGTATCAAAACTTGTTTACTTATTTATGGAGCATTGATTTTTTTCACTTCTTTAAAAAGAACCAGATTCACTAAGTAGTAATGTGTTGAATTGAATATTTTGCTGTTTATTTTGCTAACAATACATTATATATTTATAATTACATTTTACTTTTGGTATCTTCGATCTACAACTTGAAAAAGTACCAATTGAGTTCAAGATACTACTTTGTTTACTTATTTATGATACCCGCTGTATTTTTTTAAGAATTTTAAAATACCGCTTTTTGAGATATTAAGCTTTAATCTTTACATTATCGATTTTGACCTTTGAACTTGCGAAGTAAATAAGAATTGTACAATGTATATTTTAAGAGTTATAAGCAGGGAAACCAGAATATGCAATTGCATGTTTTTTTCTGGACGTTGAATGAAGCCATCGATTAAATATTTATCCGTTGCAGAACAAATAAATAATTTTGGCATCGATTTGTTAGTGCATATTTTTGCATATTTTACTCTTAACGGCATATTATTGCATTTGGCGACTTTTGGTGCATATTTATAGCATATTTTGTTATTTTTAGGTCATATTTAACCCTTTTAGAGCATATTTTGATATTTCAAGGATAATTTTTTTATACCTCATGAAATGTTTTTCGAATTTGATTTTATAAAAAAATGAGAAAACAAAAAAAAAAAAAAAAAAAAATTATAATAATAATAATAAACAAAAATAAGTTAACTTTAATGGATACAATTTTATCGTTGAGAAGCTTGTCTTGTAGAAACAAGGTTGAATATTATGATTGAAGTTTATGTTGTAAAAACAAGAATTTCTTCATGAAAGCATAGCGAGCCCTAACCGCGTAAATTTTTTAAGTGCAGAAAACAAAACTTTGCACATTATTGTTTACACATGTATGTTATATGTATGAAAAATGTCACTTACGATAAAATTATTTTCGCTATAAATCTGAAATGACACTTGATTTCGAAAATGTTGTCGGTTACGATATTTTGGCAGTCAGTGATCGATATGATAATTTTGATAATTTCTGAACTGATAATAGTGTCTAGAATTAGATGGGCAAGAAAATAAAAGGTCAATAACGTTTTTATGAGATATAGTAAAAAATGGGGAATCAAATTTCGACGCGGTTGATAAATTTCAGTTTTGCCTTATCTTATAACGTTGAAATATTATTAAAACCCTTTGTTTTAATGAAAAACATAATTTTGTTAAAAAATTATACAAAATCTTTGTTTTTTAAGTGCATATTTTCGCGTTTTTTAGAGCATATTTTTAGTTTTTTACTGCATATTTAATGTGCATAAAACCCATTTTTTTAGAGCATATTGTGGTTTCCCTGGTTATGAGTAATAAAGAGGGATACTTGTGGAAAAAATTCAACTACTTATTAATTTTTAAAACGTCATATTTTTGGACCGGAAAGAGTCTTTAATCAGAAAGTTTGTGATTTGAGCAACATTTACAATACGTATTATCTATAGCGAATTTAATTTTCATCAAATCCAAAAATGTCTGATTTTTGTCCGTATTAATATGGAATCACTCATAAGTGACTTGTTCAGAATATACATTCATATTTAAAATGTATTAATAAGGAGTGAGATCGAAAAAATCTTAACACACATTTTGCCTCATAACTTTTTTCGGAATCAATATTCAAAATTTTTTTTGATCTAGTTATCATGGAAAAATACTTCAGTTATTATTTTTAATAACAACCATGTTAATTTGTTCTTATTTTCATCAAAATAAGTGACGAAAAAGATTTACGTCTAACAAGTTATTAAAAAAATCCAAATAGGTCTTACAAATAATTGGCCACAGAATTGAATGTCGTCCGTAAAACCGTTTCTAATGTTATTAAACAGTATCAGGAGAATTTGACTATTCATGTGAAACCTAGTTCGGTAAGAAAATAGGACCACATGATATTGGGAAGGCCAGAAAATTGAAGTCATATTGAAAGGAACTCCAAACATATCTGGTAGAAAGTCAGCTCAGTTTTCTTAGTGCTTCGACTATTTGGTGCGAAAATTTAAAGCTAATGGGAAAGTTGATAACAAAAAATTCCAAACTGGAATTCTGCAAAAAAAAAAAAAAAAAAAATTACAAGCCAAAAATAGCACTCGGAATTTAAAACCAAATTTCATACAAAAATAATCAAGCTGTATAATTGACGAAGAAACGTAGGTGCTGGTAGAATCTTCGCAGCTTGTGTCTCAAAAATGTTTATTGCTAATGCTCGAAGCAATGTTGGAGATAAGTTTAAGATCCATAAGCAGAAAAAATTTCTTACAAAATTCATGGTATGACAATCTTTTTGCAGTTGCGGCAAAACAGGAAAGTCATTTGATACATTCGGATCTATAAATACCAAAATATTCATAAAGGAATATTTGCAAAAAAGACTTTTTCTTTTCTTAAGAAAGCACAACGTGTCCACATATTTTTGGACCCATTTGGTATCATGTCACTATGGTAAGAAAGCTCTGGAGTGGCACCAAATCAATAACATAGTTTTAGTACCAAGAGAGGTAAATTTTCAAAATTGTCCATAGCTTAGACCAGTGGAGAGATATTGAGCTCTTGTGAAAAGTGAATTCAAGAGCACAAAAAAAGTGTCCCAAAATACCGAAGATTTTAACAGAAGATGTGCACACTGTTCCAAAAAAGTGACTGAAACAACTATCAAATCTCCAAAGAAAGGGTTTTCAAAAATGGTCCACAATTTTATAATTAGTGGTTAGAACCATAAAAATTATATATTTCTGTGATCTGTGCTAAATTATCAAATGACTAAAAAAATAATGAAAACTCTGAGATCAACCATTGCCAAGTTATTGAATATTATGTATGTTAAGAATTTTTCGATCTGACTCCTTACAGTTAAAAATCTACGTTTTTTTTGATTTCTTAATTAATTTGAAAATTGTTTTTTGAATATATTAAAATTTAGAGAGTTTTTCATAATTTGTTATGCGATGTTCTTAAGTAGATAAGTAAGTAGTATTCGAGTAAGCTTATTTTAGACAAAATATATTTAAAATATTCTACTTTTTCTAATGTTCGTCAAAAATGATTTGAACAATTTTTTTAGAAATTAATATGTAACTACAATTTTTAATATCTAACGATTTTTTTTACAGATTTACTATTTCTTCTTTTTTTTTTTTTTTTGTGTATTTGTTTTCTTTGTTAATAGATTTTTGATTTTGTTTGCTTTTGTTATTGTTAACAGGCAACAAAAAAATAACCAAAATATACACAAAGAAAGATAGTATCGTATATGTATCTTTTTTTGTCTGTTATATAGTTTTTTTCATTGTTTCTTCTTAAAATCATTTGTTGTAGTTAATTTGTTGTTTTTGGGGTAGTTTCACGTGCTTCTTGTTATCGAACACCCACATGCGCACGTTACACTTGTTAAGAAGACGAAAAATACAACAACAAAATTAGAGAAAAAAAAAAAACTATAGAAAATTTGTAAAAAAATATTTTCTTATTTTGTAGCAAATTTTCTATTTAAGTCAACTTAATGGTTGTTGCTAAAGACTTTTTAAAAATTAATTGTTTACGAAGTGTGTTTTTTTGCAACAAACAAATTCATGGTATTATCTATATGTTTGTTGTAATTGTTAAGTTGATTTATATTTTGTTTGGCTTAAATGGCATTTTTCTTTTTGTCTGTTTTCATTTTTGTTTTTCTTTCTCCATTTGCTGGCGTCTGGCTGGGTGGGTGTTGTCGTTTTTTTTAGACAGAAGAAAAATAAAAAGAAAAGATACTTATACTGTTGTATACTTTCAATTATTAATAGAGAAAGATTTAATTTTAATTTGGTACCAAAATACTTTGTTTTCTTAAAAATATATATATTCATATGTATGTATATAGAAATAAATTTATGGTTTTCTTTTTCTTTTTAAACAAAATGCACCTTGTTTTGTTGTTTAACATTAAATAAATAATTTGTGTTAATTATTAAATTGATTATTTTTACTTTTTTTCTGTTGGTTTTATTAAGCTTTTTTCATGTATATTTTGTTGTTTTTTTTTCTTTTATTTTTTGTATATTTTGTATTTTTTTTTAACCATCCACTTTTATTTTTGTTGTTTTCCAAATCACACTCTCAAACGAACAATCACAATTTTGAACACCGCACTCGTCGTCTTCTACGTCGTCGTCGTCTTCGTTTAGGCACTTTAGACCAACTTTACCGCATAAAATCTTCACTTCAACTGTTTTGTGTTCTGTTGGAAAATTGTGTTTTGCTGCTGGTTGCTTGTGTCCGAAAACACTCTATTCAAATTGGTTGGCCTGGCTAAATGACAAAAAGCTTTTGTTAGCTGTTTTTCTTTGGTGTTATTGTTATTTTTCTTGTCTTTTTTCTTTTTCGTCTCTTTCAATGTTGACATATTTTTCACAGGTTGTTGTTATTGTGTCAATTGTTTTAAACTCTCATTTTCATTTAGTTTTCTCTCACGCACTCTGCTAATATTCTCATGAGGTTGGGTATGTTTAAGGACGCTTTTTGACATTTGACGCATGCGTCTTAAATATATAAACAAATGTGTAAAACTGTTAAAACAGACAACAGTTCTAAAATTTTATTTGTTTTCCTCAACATTTTTTCTTTTTTTTGTGTGTTAAAATGTATGTTATTGTACTTGCTACATCATGATGTCAAACTAATTTTTATGATGTTCAGAAACGTCATGGTCTTATGTACATTTATGCTAGTGTTTGCCTGTCTAAAGTTTTGTATTTTTTACATGTGATGACATCTAAGGGTTGACTGTTTATAGCAAGTGTTGTTGGCTGTTTATAGCTGTTGACAAGCGTTTTTTGTTATTTTTTTTATTTTTTTAGTTTTAATGTAAATTTCTTGGATCTTTTGTTTGGTGTATAAAAAATCAATGCAATTTCGTTTTACGCCATGTAATTTAAAAATGTTGCTACTACATAATGTTGCTGCTATAAAATCTTGACCTAGGCTTAATTTTTGTTATGACGCACTTTGTTGCTCATTTGCCAGAATATCGACATAACTCAAAATATAGTTTTGCATGTTTAAAAAGTAGAATTTTATTTAAAAAATTTGGTACGAACAATTAAATTTTATATACAAAATTTATAGGTATTTTAATTTAGAAATGTTTTTTTTATTTCTATTTTATTTCTTGAAAAAACATTTTTTATATACAAAAATTAAGAAAAAAAATGTTTGATAAAAAATAAAATTAAAAAAAAGAAAAAATAAATAAAAATTATTGATTAAAATTCATTTTTATTAAAAAATATTAAAATCGCAATATTTTCCGTAAAAAGAAATATTTTTTTTTGATGCAGTTACCAATTCATATATTTGAAGAAGAATTTTTGTAATTTTCATAAATGAAAGGCAAAATTTGCGTATGAATTAATTTGTAATCTAAAATAGTTTATTTTTATTACATTTATATTAATTACATTTTTGGTTGTTGTTAAGTTTTTTAAATTAAAATTTAAGAAATCCTTTTATAACAACAAAAAAATATTTTATATCCTGACATTTCACTACTTATTTATAACCTAAAATATAACTAGTTCCTATTGGTATTACTAATCATGACTTCAGTAATGCTTTAAAATCAATGCGCAGTTTAACAGCTTGTAAGTAATTAGTTATTGTAATGACATCTAAGTAATGTATAGGGTAAGTAGTTGCCACTAATGTCATCACCGTGTTAAAATAATGAGTTATTCAGCTAATGTATAAGTAGTGGAGAGCCATTATATTAGCTTCTTAACTCATTACATGGTAACCAAATTTTTTGCTGGGCTGTTAGAAACTTGTTAGAAATTCTGTAATTAGTGAATTGTAGGAAATATCTAGAGCTTAAAATTTTGTCCCACTTTACAAAGGTTCGTATGAGTAATATGTATTACTTACACGGTGTTCCCAAAATGATTTGTTCTGGAAATAATTGGAAACGTTTGTGAAACGTTGGTTATATCTAAATAAAGTTCGGCATGGGGAAATCTTAAGTATTTTTGAAATGATTTAGAGAAGCACCATTCCTTAGCTGTTCACGGTGGCAGATGGTAGTCCTCCAAAGTTAGCCACCTTGAGTATGTGAGAATTTTAGAATTAAAGAAAAAAATTCGAAATTGATAAAGTTTGAATAGGACCGTTGTTTGCTTTACATGGATTTACGTTAATATTTCTTTTGAAACCATTACAAAAAAATATATATTTTACAGGTTGAAGAACATTACCACCTTTTTGGAAAATTACGCCAAATATATAAAATTTATCTTTAGTTTAAACTTTAAATAAATACATATAACTTTTTAGATAGATATATGATTCTTCCAGCAATATTATTTGAAATGTTATAAGAAATCTAGTGTATATTTTCAAAAGGTTTTAGGGCACTAATTAAAGCCCTCAAGTTTAAAAAATTTAAAAAAAGACAAGCCAAAATGATACAAAAATTTCTTAAACTAAAAAGGATCTGTGGCAGAGAACCAAGCCGAGGCGAAATTGGCTGCGGCGGCTGCACGGCACATTTTGGTCGGCGGCGGCGGCTTACACAAGACAGTACCGGCGGCGGCTTATATGTCGGCTTGCCGTTTTTTCCTAGAAAACCCAAAATTTTTTTTGGCGCAAAAAATAAAAAAATTTTGTGAGATAAACATACGTATAGGTGGCGGCAGTGTATTCAATGTATTATAAAAAACAAAAAAGTAAATTTTGTTATAAAAGGACATTACGCCGAAAAATACGTTTATATTATATTATGGCAGAAAAAAATAAAATTTAAGTCAAAAATGGGTCTGAAGTCCAAAAGTATAGAAAATTAATTATAAAATAGTATTTTTTTATCTTTGGCGCAGCCGATTGTATCGGCGGCTTAACTTGAGTCGGCTCAGCCATTTAAGCCGATACATGTCGGCGGCGGCCAAGGCTTAAAAAATTAGGCGGCGGCTAGCCGCCGATTTTGAGCCGGTCGGCTTGGTTCTCTGATCTGTGCTCCTCTAAATCATGTCGAAAGCATCTCAGCTCAGTCCATGTTAAATTTTATTTAGATATCTCTAATGGTTCACAAGTTAAATATTTTATCTGTAATAAGATATTTTAACGAAATATATCTGACTTTATGGTATTAAACAAAGTATATACAAGTAGTCCGACTCTTTGGCAGGAGTACCTAACTCTAAGAATGTGTTAGTAAAAAAGTACCTAACTCTAAGTATGTGTTAGTAACAAAAATTTAAATGTGTTGATGCTTTTTTGTTTTCCTCATATACACAGAGTTCTATAAAAATGTTTTAAAATTAAATTTGTTTGAATTTTTAATACCAAAAATTGAAACTCTGTTGAAGAATTTAGTTTTAAAGGAAAACAAAACAAATTGTCAAAAATTAAATAAAAAATAACAATTTGTGTTTGCCCAAAATTTACCATTTTTATAAATAAAAGTTGGCTTAATGGTATGGAAAAAAATTTTAATATTGTGTGTGCAAGTGAAAACAGTGCAAAAATGTTTAAGAATTTTAAAATTAAATGGTAAAGTTTCTGTGATTTTTTTATTTGTATTAGTTCTCTCACGTTCACACGGCACTCGTATATGTGAGAGAGAAATTTTACTAGAAGAGAGTCGGACTACTTTGTATACTTTGGTATTAAATGAGAAAATGTGAAAAACTTTAAGATTTTTGTAAAAGAAATCCCACAAAATTGGGATTTTTTTCACATTTTCGTCTATTAAATTCACATTTTTCCGAAGTCCTGTAGATTTAGATTGAAAACTTTTAACAACATATTGTAGATTTCTAAACTGCATTCCCTTTGCAAATCCGTGTTTTGCGATTTTAGAAAATATAGACTAAAGTCAAAACTTTCATATAAAATGGGTCAAATTTGGAAGGGTGTGAACCTTGAACGCTTGGGTAATTGGAATTTTTTTCTATTTCGTTTTTAAAGTCATCTTTATGAGGATACATTTTAGAAAATTATAAAATTATTATGTGTTTTTAAAGTAAACTTTAAAAAAGTATACAAAAAACACATAAAATCATAATTTTTGCAATTTTCATATTCAAAATCGTTTATTTTTGGACTCGATAAAGATATCTACTTAAAATTTTCTTTATTCAATAGATAAATTTGTTCTTTAATTAGATAAAGAAAAAAATTAATAAAATCGGATTAATAAAATGGAAATACTAGGATATATATGACAAAATCTGGACCAAGAACTTGCAAAATTGAGGTACTTAAAATTTTAAAAGCAAATAACTCGAAAACTATAAGAGATACATAGCACACACTTTTGTTTTTTGTAGGTCTTATTGAGGCCTACAAGAAACACAAATTTTGCAAGCGATTAAAATTTTTGTATGTCAAAATTACCCCCCACTTTAAGCTCCCTCAGAGGATGATATACACTCCTCTACTACGCCTATACCAAATTTCACGCAAATCCAAATCTTTTTCAAGTTAATATTTTTTGTAAAAAAAATCTCTCGATTTTCAAACTCTTAAAAATACTTTGGAATTTCTGAAACTGCATTTTGTTTTTCAGTCATGCTTTGGTATTTAGAACATAAATTTAGCAAGATCTGTGCACATTCGTTTTTCGTGATTTTCAGAGGGGATCTTATATAATCACTGTATTCAGTAAGTTACATATTATATTAATGCTAAAATTGATACTTATATTGAAGCTGAATTTGGCATATAAATTTACAAATATATGAAAATTTTTTAGCTGAATTTTATTAAGGAGGGAAATGGTATAGAGCTAAGTGAAATTACTTACCGTTCATTGGTTGGTTTACGTGGTAGCCCGTAAACTTACGGGCAATCAATTAGACTCGTTAGATTCTGTTTTTGTCACTCGCCAATTGAATGAGTTGGATTGAGTCTGTAATGAGATAGAAGTGTAGAGAAGAAAAATGAGAACATAAATTAATTAGATCCAGCCTATAGCATTGAGATATTTAATAATGTCACTGAGTCTAGTGTCAGATATCTCACAGAGGTTGTCTAATTGGTACCTACTCAGATATTTATGTCTGTTTGCTTCAAGGCTGGTCATTCACATAGAAGATGATATATTGTCTCCTCCTTCTCGCAATTGCCACAACTACGACAGTATTCATTGTAAGGGAAACCAAGTCTACTTGCATGTTTTCCAATCGTCCAGTGACCTGCTATTAGTCTCGAGATGTCTTTGCCTTTGTAGCCAATGAGAAGACACCAGTGCTGACACCGCAGTTCATCTTTGAGCCGTCCATATCGCACCGTTCATATTCAATATGTGCCCCATTTTAAAGAATAATCTGCGTTGAATGACAAGTTTTAAATTTTTATTCATTCTGATGATACCGATTTGGCCGAAAATTTGACATACTAATATGTGATTATATAGAAATTGGGGTTATGTAAATTAACCCGTACTTACACACAAAGTTTGCTTGAAAGGACATGGTTGAATCCACTCAGGATGTGATTCTGAGTCAAATAATATAAGTTCTACCTAAGAGAATATATACGGGGGGAAAATGCATATTTTTATTAAAATTTATTTGTAAAAGTTTTTGCTGTTAAAAGAAACATGCCCGAATGTTATATTCGGCTCGTCCAAATCTATATACCCACCATCAACTTTTTCAAATTTTCCTTTATATGGGAAATGGGCGGACTACGCCCATTTTTGTTTCCAAGTTTATATTGACCCTCAAACTGTCTGTACAAAATTTCGTCGTCGTACATGCTTTTGTTTAAGAGATATAAGCAGAAAAGTATGAAATGAAGCTACAACGGACAACCTGTTTTCTAATTTTTAGCCCATAACTTTTGATGAAATTCATGGTTTTTGGTTTTGAAAAATAAAGGAATATACTATCAATTAAATGGATATATCCCATATTTCTTGGAGAGCTCACATATTCAGTAATTTATGTCGCAAAATATGGAAATCATCCCTAGAGTGATCTATGCATTACTATTGAAGGAATATCTACCCAAACGTTTGGCGTTAAAAGAGTCAAATCCCAGCCATTTGTTTAAAATATTTAGAGCACTTTTAAATGACCAACTTGTATTCTGTTGAATAATTGCCCCTATTGTAGTAGAAATACACATGGTTCTCTAAAATTTAATAGAAACATTTATTTTAAATATTTTTATTTTATTTTTATTAAAGTTATTTGCACATAATAAATTATAATTATATATAATGAAAGTGTGCACTGATTTTTTCGTACGCAGTTCTTATATTTATGGAACAAATTATTTGTAATTTTAATTTTCTTGAGAATTATTATTATTTTGAATGAGAAGCCTTATATGACCGATATTCACAAAATTAGGTATCATAATTTTCACTTAAATTTAAACTGTAGAAACCTATATCGGAAGGAGGTTATGTATAAAATTACAATATCAAATTGTGATTTGTAGTTTGACTATCGCTGAGTAGGTATTTGTGTTTACTTTTTCAATTCAAAGAATTTCCATTAATGTATTTTACAATCGTCATACCTCAGTTGCTTAGTATAATACAGTCTTTAATATATAAATTATATAAAATTATAGTCATTACTCAGCACATGATTAGATTATTGGAGTTTTTTTTTTTTTGCTGAATAAATACTCTGCTGTCTTTTATCTTATTTTTTTAATTTTGTTATCTACTGTATATAAATAAAACGTATTCTTTAAATTCAATAGCATACTTTTAGGCTTAACAATAAATTAACCTTTGCAAAGAATACTACACAAAATAATTATTGGATTTAGTTTATGAATGTTTAATTTATTGCATTTACTATTTATAATAAAAAAAGTTATTAGAAAATAAAATTATTTTAAAAAAGTTAATTCTAAAAATATACAAAATTTAAATCTAGTTACTTTTATCTAAAGTGCGCTTTTTAATTATCTTCTTCGTTATCGCTAAAACTGCCATAAATAACGCCACTGCGAGTTTTCTTCAAAACAAAGGATTTACCATTAGGTCCCTGTTTTTCATTAGGCCCTATATATTGTTGAACTGTCTTAATAGCATTGCGAAAAATTTCATGATCACGATACACAGCACCAGGACGTCGACGTTGGGGAATTCTGTTTCAAATTTTTTATAAACAAATTGAATTTAAATTTATACTGCAAATAAATATTTTAGAAATGCAAATTTTACCAACCTTTCATTGGCTCTTTGGAAATTTTCTCTACGTCTTCTAAAGTCCAAACGTCTTTTGCAATCGTAAATGTAATAATAAATGCAACACAAAATCAACAAACCCGCTACGACATAGACAAACCAACTGCAATTGTTAAGGAAACTACAAGATAAATATAAAAAAACCGTAAGAAAAGGAATTTAATTGATTTTGTTTTAAGATTAAATATTTCTTTTATGCACATATTTTATAAA